>CM061142.1:344402654-344502654 GCA_030789695.1 Scilla litardierei | reverse complement strand
TATGGCGGGCCTTGAAAAGTTTTGGAATAAGCATGAGGAATTCGCAAAATCCTCCAGACGTAGAGCTCGTAGGGCTTTGAAACCAAATACATTACACACAATGGAAGTAAACATGTTAGTAACAGAACCTTCTTCAAAAAGGTCTAAAGGATAAGCTACATAAGCAATAAATTGATTTTTTTCCCCAACAACGGCCTCAATGTGGTAGCATCGTCCTTTGTAACGATCAAGACTGGTAAGTCCATCGGTCCACACAGTTGTCCATGTACCAGTAGAAGATTCGGCAGCTACCGCAGCCCCTGCTTCTTCAGCGGGAACTCCAGGTTGAGGAGTTACTTGGAATGCTGCAAAAATATCAGTATCTTTGGTTTCGTAATCAGGAGTATAATAAGTCAATCTGTAATCTTTAACACCAGCTTTAAACCCAACACCTGCTTTAGTCTCTGTTTGTGGTGACATAAGTCCCTCCCTACAACTCATGAATTAAGAATTCTCACAACAACAAGGTCTACTCGATATGGATTAGGCGTGAATGAAACCTTTGACAAAAATCTTTTAAAAAATATTCAACTAATATTATCAACAAATTAAGTTCGTTATTAGACCATGCATTTGATTCACCAAATACATCATTATTGTATACTCTTTGATATATATATAGCGCAGCCCAATCCTCATTTTTCAAGTTTCTAATTGAATTGAGCCGCTATTTATTTTGAATCTAAAAATCGAAATACTAAGAAAAATTCCCCCTTGACAGTGATATATGTTGTATATGTAAATCCTAAATGTGAAAATAGGCATAATTCATACATGAAAGGGAAAGTGCATAAAATAAAAAAAATAGTATATTATGTAAAACTATATAATATAAAATAATATAAAAGAAATATATATATATATAAGAAAATAAATAAAGAACAGCAGCAATGGAGTTCGAGTTAGAATTCGATAGATAATATAATTAGTCTAGATGGTATTTTATATAATGATAGAGAAACGCGCTTTACTTAACTCACAATTCTTATTCATCTACTTGATCTTTTGAAAAAAGAATTGGTTGACCTTGCAAATTTACTCATTAAATGAGTAAACGATTGAATTTGATTCGGTTGGGTGGTACCAACTTAATCGAGTACTAATTCTCATTTATGTCTTATTGAATTAACCGATCAACTTGCTATCGGACATTTATTTTCGATTCGGTACTATGTACTATTTCCAATTCCAATCAAAAAAAATTCGACATATTTCACTTTATTATGAAAATCAATCCTACTACTTCTGGTTCTGCGGTTTCCACACTTGAAGAAAAAATCTAGGGCGTATCGCTCAAATTATTGGCCCAGTACTGGATGTTGTTTTTCCCCCGGGCAAGATGCCTAATATTTATAACGCTTTGGTAGTTAAAGGTCGAGATACTGTCGGTCAGCAAATTAACGTGACTTGTGAGGTACAACAATTATTAGGAAATAATCGAGTTAGAGCTGTAGCTATGAGTGCTACAGATGGTCGGACGAGAGGAATGGAAGTGATTGACACGGGAGCTGCTCTAAGTGTTTCGGTCGGCGGAGCTACTCTCGGGCGAATTTTCAATGTTCTTGGGGAGCCCGTTGATAATTTAGGTCATATAGATACTCGTACAACATCTCTTATTCATAGATCTGCGCCAGCCTTTATACAGTTAGATACGAAATTATCAATCTTTGAAATGGGGATTAAAGTGGTGGATCTTTTAGCTCAGTATCGCCGTGGAGGAAAAATCGGACTATTTGGGGGAGCTGGCGTGGGTAAAACAGTACTTATCATGGAATTGATCAACAACATTGCCAAAGCTCACAGGGGCATATCCGTATTTGGCGGAGTAGGCAAACGTACTCGTGAAGGAAATGATCTCTACATGGAAATGAAGGAATCTGGGGTTATTAATGAAAAAAATATTGCAGAATGAAAAGTAGCTCTAGTCTATGGTCAAATGAATGAACCGCCGGGAGCTCGTATGAGAGTCGGTTTGACTGCACTAACCATGGGGGAATATTTTCGGGATGTTAATGAACAAGACGTGCTTCTATTCATCGACAATATCTTTCGTTTGGTCCAAGCAGGGTCAGAAGTATCTGCCTTATTAGGGAGAATGCCTTCCGTAGTGGGTTATCAACCCACCCTTAGTACAGAAATGGGTTCTTTGCAAGAAAGAATTACTTCCACCAAAGAGGGGTCTATAACTTCGATCCAATCAGTTTATGTACCTGCGGATGATTTGACTGACCCCGCTCCTGCCACGACATTTTCACATTTAGATGCTACTACCGTACTATCAAGAGGATTAGCTGCCAAAGGTATTTATCTGGCGGTAGATCCTTTAGATTCAACGTAAACTATGTTACAACCTCAGATCGTTGGCGAGGAACATTATGAAACTGCACAAAGTGTTAAGCAAACTTTACAATGTTACAAAGAACTTCAGGACATTATAGCTATCCTGGGGTTGGACGAATTATCCGAAGAAGATCGTCTAACTGTAGCAAGAGCACGAAAAATTGAGCGTTTTTATCACAACCCTTCTTCGTGGCAGAAGTCTTTACCGGTTCTCCAGGGAAATATGTTGGTCTCGCAGAAACAATTAGGGGATTTCAACTGATCCTTTCCGGAGAATTAGACGGTCTTCCCGAGCAGGCCTTTTATTTGGTGGGTAACATCGATGAAGCTACCGTGAAAGCTATGAACTTAGAAGGGGAAAAGAAATGACCTTAAATCTTTGTGTACTAACTCCTAATCGAATTATCTGGGATTCAGATGTGAAAGAAATCATTTTATCTACTAATAGTGGCCAAATTGGCGTATTACCAAACCACGCCCCTATTGCCACAGCGGTGGATATAGGTCTTTTGAGAATACGCCGCAATGACAATGGTTAACGGTGGCCCGGATGGGCGGTTTCGCTAGGATAAGTAATAATGAGATCACCATTTTAGGAAATGATGCGGAGATAAGTACTGACATTGATCCGCAAGAAGCTCAACAAGCTCTTGAAATAGCTGAAGCTAACTTGAGTAGAGCTCAGGGTAAGAGACAAGCAATTGAGGCGAATCTAGCTCTCAGACAAGCTAGGACACGAGTAGAGGCCGTGAGTGTTATTTCATACTAGTACTAGCCAAAACTAAATTACATTAAAATAAGAAAAAGAAATTCTTTATTATAATTATACACCACGCTTTGATTCCGCCAATTGAAGACAATCAAGTCTAGATGATACAACGAAAAAAAGAAGATGGGTAGAAAAACTTATTAGATACCATTGACTCTGGTATCTAATAAGTTCGAAAAGAAGCTCCGGCGTTAATTCACTTTGCGGTGATATATATATATCTTAATCTTAATTAATCTAAACACATCAAAGTTTGGATATAATTAAGTTGTAGAATGGTATCATAGATGAAGTCCATGGGGAAATAAACGAATTCATACTCAAAGAGCGGATATCCTTCGGTCGTAGCACTGCTGTTCTATGTAGTACAGTGCTGATGCAACAAAGTAACCAACAAATCTAGAATACAACAAAAAACTAGATCAAAATTAGATTGCTGTGCATGCATTAAGTAAGATATATTGGTTAAAGACTAGACTAGTATACAAATTAGAACTGGGCTTGTTGGGTATGATATTAGTCAAGACAGTTGTACGAAGCATAAAGCTACGGTAACAAGTATTGATACAAAGCCCAACCCCCTAATGTCATGTTACTACGACTACTACTCGCATCCTCTCTTACCTAACCTCAACACTAATCACCATCACGACTTGGCAATGCCAGTCACTCACATATCCCTCATTGTGACTGCCACTGAGGTGGTGATCGACAAAGTACTAGAGGAGTAGAGGCAAGGAGTGAAGAGGAGCTCTCTCACCAACCCCAGCATGGACAGTGATGATTCCAATGTGGGCGTTGAAATTTTGTCCCCTGTCATGAGCAAGAAAAGGGGCGGGTAGTAATAAGAACTTTGTGGAGATATTGCGACGCTGGGTTGGATTAGAAGGAAACAATGTGTAGTAAGGTTGCGGTTATAGGTGCAGTAGCAATAACTTTGTGGCCAAAAACAGCTAGTAGTTGGAGGAAGTAGACAGAGAGTGGCATAGTAGTAGTGCATTGGTTGCTGAATTACTAATGGTTCCTCCAGCAGACGATGGTGTGATGAAGAGGGAGCCTTAGGTTTAAGATTAGAGTAATCCATGGATATTATACCGGTAAAATAATGAGTTCGTTATAGGTTTTCATGGAAGATGTAGCCCGAGGAAGAACCAGGCAATACATATATCCTCTCGGGTCTCGCATCATCGCATCAGGTACCGTGACTAAGGTTCTAGCCCATAAACACATCAACACTTGCGTTTTCGACCATCTTGCAGATCGACGTCATGGAATTATCTTGATTAACAAACCAGTATCATAGATGCTGCAGTCGAGAAGGACGAAACAATGTCGACTTTGGTAGACATGGGTTTCCTCGCCAAGGAGGCATCTCCAGCCATCGGTAGGAGTCCTTCAATTTTTGCATAACATACTGCACCTACCGATGGCTGCAGATGCCTCCTTGGCGAGGAAACCCATGTCTACCAAATTTGACACGGTTTCGTCCTTCTCGGCTACAGCATAAGTGATACTGGTTTGTTAATCAAGATAATTTCATGACGTCGATCTGCAAGATGGCCGAGGACGCAAGTGTTGATGTGTTTATGGGCTAGAACCTTAGTCACGGTACCTGATGCGATGATGCGAGACCCGAGACGATATATGTACTGCCTGGTTCTTCCTTGGGCTACTTCTTCCATGAAAACCCATAACACACTCATTATTTTACCGGCATTGTATCCATGGGTTACTCTAACCTTAGACCTAAGGCTCCCCCTTCATCACACCATCGTCTGGTGGAGGAACCATTAGTAATTCAGCAACCACTGCAATACTATTATGCCACTCTCTGTCCACTTCCTCCAACTACTAGCTATTTTCGACCCCAAAGTTATTCCTACTGCACCTACAACCGCAACCGTACTCCACATTGTTTCCTTCTGATCCACCCATCCTTGCAATATCTCCGCAAAGTTCTTATTACTACCCAATCCTTTTCTTGCTCATGACAGGGGATCGAATTTCAATGCCCACCTCGGAATCATCACTGTCCATGCTAGGGTTGGTGAGAGCGCTCCTCTTGACTCTTTGCTTATGCTCCTCTAGTACTTCGTCGATCCCCACCTTAGTTGCGGGCGCAATGAGTGAGAGGTGAGTGACTAGCATTGTCAAGTCGTGATGGTGATTAGTATGGTTGAGATGAGGTAACAGAGACTGAAAGTAGTAGTCGTCGTAACCTGGCATTAGGGGGTTGGGCTTGTTATCAGTAGTTGTTGTCGTAACACAACTGTATTGACTAATATCATACCCAACGAGGCTAGTTTTAATTTGTATCACAGTGTAGTATTTAACCAATATATCTTACTTAATGCATGCACGACTATCTAATTTTGATCTAGTTTTTGTTGTATTCTAGATTTATTGATTACTTTGTTGGATCGGCACTGCACTACATAGAACAGTAGTGCTACGATGGAAGGATAGCTGCTCTTTGAGTATGACTTAGTTTATTTGTCCATGTACTTCAAGTATGATACCATTATACAACTTAATTATATCCCAACTTTGATGTGTTTGGATTAATTAAGGTTTATATATATATATATATATATATATATATATATATATATATATATATATATATATATATATATATATATATATATTAAAACCCAACTTTTTTGAATCCTAGGGCTGACTGGGACAAGCTGATGTCATGATGGTGTATAAAGAGGTTGATAGAAGAATGGCTAGGATTTAATCTTGGTAAAAGAAGGGTTGAGATGAATGTTTGGAAAAACCACCACTTTTTCCTTTGATTTTCAAACCCCCACAATCACTACATTTGCGCAGAATACTACCTATTTCACCTATTTGCTAAAAAAAACCTTCTCATTTCACTATTTACCCACACACCATACATACCCACACCTACACTTATGCACTTCCTCCCTTTATTTTCGTGCCCCCCTCACAATCCTATATTTGCACAGAATACCGACACTTTTCCCTTTTTGCTAAAAAAACCTTCTTATTTCACTTTTTTCCCCACTTTTTGGTCCCGGGTAAAATTTTTTTCCATACACCAGAAAGCGCCCGTGCCAATTCTAGATTTTTGTTCGTTTAAATTTTAGAGGGGAAAATACTTTTTGGGGAGAACAAAGTTTTTGAGTGGATATATTAAATGAACCGTGCCCGAGGTCACGGGGCACGGGTTATGCGCCAAAGGCGTCCGTGCAGAATCTAGATTTTTGTTCGTTTAGATTTTTGGATGGGGAAATAATTTTTGGAGAGAACAAAGATTTTGAGGGGATATCTTAAATGAACCGTGCCCGATGGCACGGGTTATGCGCCGTAGGCGCCCGCACCGAAGCTAGATTTTTGTTCATTTAGATTTTGGAGGGGGAAATAATTTTTAGGGAGGACAAAGATTTTGAGGTGATATCTTAAATGAACCGTGCCCGAGGGCATGGGTTATGACTAGTATATATGTATATATGTGTGTGTATATATATATGACATTATCTATCTTTACTCACCTCCTTTATACACACACACACACACATCATATATATGATATATCTATATTATATTTGACGACCGTTTTTTAATTCTATGGCTGACTAGGACAAGCTGACTAGGACAAACAGGTTGATAGAAAGACGGCTTGGATTTAATCTTGAGGAATGAATGGTTGAGATAAGATTTTGTGGAAAGTTTTGGAGAAAAAAATATTTCTAGGAAAGGGAAGTTTCTAGAGAAATGAAATTTTATGGGGAATGAAAGTTTCTGGGGAATAGCAGAGTGCACGTAATTAATTCATTTGGAGAAATAAACTTTAACTTGCACTTAATGCTACAGATCAAATGTTGTTCCAGATCGAATGATCTCGCCCTCAATGAGGGGCCCATAATCTCTTCGATGCATGGGGCAACAAGATGAGAATAATTTTCTGTGCCGAAGGCGCCCGTGCAGTTTTTTACGCTAATTTGTTGTTCCGCGCTAAAGGCATCCGCGCCGAATTTGTTGGTTCACACCGAAGGCACCCGTGCCGCTAAATATTTTTACGCTAATTTGTTGTTACGCTCAATTTTGGCTATGAAAATAAATTTTTGGGGAACAAAGATTTCACGGGGGAAAATCTTAAATGAACCGTGCCCGCGGGAACGGGTTATGACTAGTGTGTGTGTGTGTATATATATCACACCTATAACCATATAGTCTATCACCTATAACACTTTGTGTTTGAGTTTGCGTATATATATCACTAGAAATTACCCCTGCACATAGTGCACATGGATCAAAGTCAAAACACACACAAAAATAACAAGATGGGCTTCGATTTAGGGCTAGGGTTAGGGTTAGTGTTAAGGTTAGAAAGAGTCGCAGAGTGGAGTTTCCCCTTGATTCGTGCCAAGGGTGCACCTGTGAATGTGTGCCAAGTGTGCACGTGTGAATGCAAAAACGAAGGGCACGCACTATGGGCAGGTCTGCCCATTAACTAGGTAGAGTGATCTGCCCAGATCTAGGCAGACTACTCTAGTTCATGACACCAAGAGGCAAGAAATCCCAATCCATATAATAAGAACACATGCATCAAATTTCACCCATAGTCATGAGAGATATGTAGACAACAACAAAATTGAAACACATAATTAGCAGGCCTATATATTATTAATCATCAATTTATAGACGTATTTGATACTCTATTTGAAGAATAATGTTATTGAACACCAATGCAACAAATGTAAAATATAAACTGAACTAGAACAAAAAACTGTAGGAAATTAACAAATGTTGCAATTCATTCCTATTGATAACAACAATACATTATTACTTATTTGCTAGAACAATTATGAAACAAAGAATAAATGTGTATTAAATATATTATTAAAAACATAATTTTATATAATTAAAAAATTGCTCTTTATATGCATCGTCTTATTGATCTTATCAATATAGTAAATTTGTTTCATTAAAATATTTCAATAACCATACGACATGCTTTGTAAAAAGAAAAAAATTCATTATTTGCATAGCTATGAAGCATGTCAAGTAATTTTTAATTAAATAAGTTATCTTAAGATTCCAAGTTCCGTATTACAATTCCAAGTTGTAAACTTTAGGAAATTAGGGTTAGGGTTAGGGTTTCGTCTCCTCCTCTGATCGTTTTGAACCCTAGAGTTAGGGTTCGAGAGAAAGTGAGAGGAAGTGATGGAGGGAGGGATGGAGGGATGGATGGAGTGTTCTGCCCAGAACTGGGCAAAAGTCTGCCTAGTTTCTGGGCAGTCTGGCCAAATTACTGGGCAGACTCTGCCCGGAGCGCATGCACTTCGTTTTTGCATTCACACGTGCACTCAAGTGCACGATTAGCTCTGCCCAGTTTCTGGGCAATTTCTGGGCATACTTAAATTTTGAAGCGTTTCAAGGCAAACTCAAATTTTTTAAGTGTTTCTTTCCATGCTATATAATTTGGTGTGTTTACTTGTTTATTATATTTTTTGATTTACAATCTAAGTTATTATTATTATTTAATAGGGTCAACATGGCGAGAGAGGTCTTGGCGATGGAGGTCCTTCAGGACCTGAGGGTGGCAGGGGTGACGGTCTTGGCGAGGGGAGCAGGATTGGGGGCGATGGCGGCGATGGTGATGATGGTGTTCGATAGCGGGCTTATGAGTGATGATGGAGATGGTGATGGCAATGGCGGTGTCGATGATGGCGATGGCAATGGCGTGGCGGTGACGATGGCGATGATGGCGATGGCATTCGATAGTATTTTTATTGTTTTTATATGATTATTTGTTTAAACTGTAAACATTATGTTTATTTTTATTTGTTTATTTGTTTAAACTGATGCTATGTATTATATAATTAATGTCATTGGTTTTTTCGAGCATTTAATTTTATTTAGTTGTTTTCTTTAATTTGGTGTATACATGTACGTTTATTATTGTTATAAATTTTATTGTTGTATGTAGGAAATTCTGTATTTTTTTGAAAAAAATCATTTTAAAGTATCGGCCACGGATTTGACTTATAGTTCAATACATCCACGAAAATTTCTGTGGCCGGTAACTATAGTTATCGGCCACGGATATTGTGCACAAAATTGATGATTTCTTGCACATAAACCGAGGCCAATATAGTATCAGCCATGACAAATCTGTGGCCGAAGAAAATTTATGGCCACAAAAATGTTCGTGGCTGAAGTTTTTCGCCCACGGTTTTTGTACACGGTTTACATCAACTTTGTGCCCAATATACGTGGCCGATAACTATCTGTCACGGATATTTACATGGCCGTATATACGAATCGGCCATGGATTTGTCCGTGGTCGATACTTTTTAATAGTTTTTAATTCGAAATATCTGCCATGGACATCCGTGGTTGTTATTCCGTGGTAGATCATCGGCCATGGAACATTCCGTGGGCGAATGGGGTATCAGCCACTACGATATCGACCATGGATTTTTGGCCACGGAATTTTTTTCCTGTGGCCGTAACGATTCAACCACAGGATCCCGACTTTTAGCCACGGATTTGTCCATAGCTGAAAGCCGGTTGTGTAGTAGTGGAAGTAATCTATGCAAGCTCCCATTGCACAACCGACTAGATCAACTCCCTTGATCCCTACCTCCGATAGCCGTCGGCCTCCTTCCCATGATATACGATCACCGATCATCCAACAGAATTAGAAACCCTAGAATATTTTGTCGCGACCTTATATAAGCCAACTACCTTCAATACCAGGGCTGTTAAGGAAAGCATCCCAATTAGTATCTCATGCAGAATATTCAACCCGCAAATCTAGGAACCACTTAGGGCACGTGATCTCGCACATCTCAGAGCCCTTCAATCAATTGCAGGTGAATCGCTTTGGTAAGACCTTCAGCAAATCCCTTACCAGAATAGTAGGAAATAAAATATCTGAAAAGAATCTAGAAGAATTATTATAAGAGATCTGAAACTCGTTCCAATAATAGATCTTCAATACCAGAAAACAGAAATCCTTCTCACGAAAACAAAACAGCATGTTGCAAACAATGTTACAACATGAACTAAAGAATATGCATGTTGTGACCATGTTGTGACACAACCCAATAACCAGGAACACTCAAGGTAACATTGAAATTTCCAGGTGCCACTAATGACAATAATGAATCACACCACGTGTGTCCTAACAATCATCAATGTGTTTTCCTTTCTTTTTTTCCCCTCCGTGTTTTGACAGGTCCATGCAGAGAACCACAGATATAGTAGACACAAATTGAGTAAAATTTTCCTGGGGTTGTGGAAGCTTGGTTGTGGAAGCAGCAGCATTGAAGCGAAGCCAGAAGCAGTGGAGCAATCAGCTACCTTTGTTGAGCTATTCCGAAGAGGAATTAAGAACCACCACCACCACTGCCTTGCACTTGGGTCTTCATTTTTTTTGTCGTGCCAAGCTTCTTGATTTGATCATAAAGAAATATTTGTGCATGGAACATGGTGCAAAGTGCAAGACAGAGAAAAAAGGTAATTTATCATATCGACATGGTATGCGATTTACTTTACCTCAGAGGAAATGTGACCCAGAAGGGGATAAAGCTAACCGCGGCGGTGGCGGTAATAATCTTAGAGCACCATCAGTGCATTGAAATATCTGAGGAGGCTGAAGATGTCTCGTAGTGCACAAATTGACGTTGAGTGCTTATTCAGTCAGTTTGTCTCTAGTGACAGGAAATGTAACAAGAGGCGAAGAATGAAGTTCGACTCCTCAGTAGCTAACAAAATTAAAATTTTGTCATATGTTTCCTTTTTATTTGGGGGGATTGTCCAGAGGGGTTGTGTCACGCCCCGCTTCCCAAAACGACAGAAGCGAAACGTGACTAAGGTCCGCTTGGGCCGGAGCTGTGAGGCTCGGACCCAATAATTGTCTATAGGGGTACCATTTTAAGAATTTCAGGTTCTTGCAATTATAAAATTCGGAACAACAGAAAGTACAGAAAGAAAATTGCATTCATTAATATAAGGAGGTAATATCCAGCGAGTACAAAAGTCTAAAAAGGGAAGCCTAAGCATGGCAACAAACTGCAGAAAGGAAACTAGTAGTGCAAAGCACCCAACCTAGGCAGAAAGTAAACGGTGCTACGCACCCAAATAGAAAGTTGGAAACCACTGAAATCGGCAACGTGAGGAACCTCTAGCTCTGGTCCTCCTCAGGCCCGTACTCTAGGTCGATGCCCTCTGGCTCCACGTACTCAGGTATGTCTGGCTCGCCCACATACTCCAACTCAACACCTGACGTACAGCACCCAAGAGAAAAGGAACTGTACGTCAGGTAAAGTTTACAAGAAAGGGTTAGACTCTACTGCAACTGTAATGTAATTTAAGAGTAACATTTTACTAGTTGATTAACATGCTGTTCTTATATCATGACAGTTATACTATGCAGAAAGTAAAGCGGTGCAAGAAAGTAAAACGTGACAGACAATAGCCGTAGCGTGTGCTACCGGCTACAGGACTAAGCTAGACGGGACAGGACAAGATAAGACAAGACATGTGTGACTCGAAGGGTTCACGCCTTACGGTTTGAGGGCGGTGAGACCCTCTCCCTATGCGACCGCTCAACCCTACCCCAAACCCAAGTGCTCAAGACGAGACAGTATAGGACCACTCACTCTGCTAGGTGAGTGCCTCTATCCCCACGGTCTGTAGCATATCTCTCACTCTGTTAGGTGAGAGACGAACGTCTCGTAGGTGTATCTGTACCACTGTATAGGACCACTCAGTCTGCTAGGTGTGTGCCTTTATCCTCTCGATCTGCTGGGACACTTACTCTGCTAGGTGAGTGCTGAGCTTCCCGCGGGTGAAACTGTAACATAGGTCTACTCGCTCTAGCTTGACGAGTGCCTCTATCCCCACAGTCCGTACTGTATCGCTCATTCCCTTGGTGAGCGACAAACATTCCGTAGGTGAAACCGTAACAGAGATCACTCCCTCTATCTTGGGAACCATCTGAAACGCCCGAAGGCTTTTGTAATAGGACACGACATGACAAGTATAAGGAATGTACTTCTAAGGGGTTCACACACACACACGCACAGGAAAACCCTAAGGTGTCAGTTGTTGTTGCGCTTAGACTTCGTTGTCAAGTCTAAGCTGTCAAGGGGTCCCGGACGCTATCATTTCACGTCCGGTTCTCTTTAAATGTACCCTAACATTCTAAGAAGGAGATGGCCTAAACGTGGCCATAAGAGCACAAGTGTAAACACTTGCCTGCTGTGGCGAGTGCATCGTCCTTCCGGAGCGTCCATCAAAGTGGTGTGTCAACGAGAGTCCGTCTGAAACGGGTCAACGGCGGTGTCAGGACACGTTTTTCACAATTCCTATTAAAGTTAATTTTTAGGTTCAACGGGGCTATCCTAGCAGTTACAGTCACGTTTTTGTTTTTGTTCAGCCTAATCGACGATCTATCCTATGTGCACAGCAACTCAGTCCTTCGTCGATGCCTAATATTTTGCAACGTTTAAAAGGTGCGGAGATGAAATTTAGTTATTGTTGACGATTTTTAGGTTTTCATTTTGCTAATGTGGGGGTTCTTACTACGTGTTAGAAGACTAACCTTTTGACGTCGATCAAAAAGTAGATGTCGGGTCTGAACGGTGATGGATCAACATCATCTGCAATGTCTTTGTAACACCCCGCTTCCCAAAGGACGATGGAAGCGAGAACGTTACGCGGTCCGCTTGAACTGAGCGGTGAAGCTCGAGTACAATAAGCATGGTAATAATAACACAAGGCAAGTTTTTGCATGCTTTTCAGAACAATAAGAATACATTCAAAAAAAAGCCACATCCAGAAATATTAAGTCCATACACGAAACTAAACGACAAGACACAACAGGGCTAAAGTAGCAACAAAAGAAAAGTACACTAAACAACAACAACTGAAAGTAACTAAAGAAGGACGACGACGGTCAAGGTCTCTAGTCCTCCGCAAGGAGAGACTCGGCGTCTACGGCGAACTCCGGCTCTCTGAGTCATGCGTCTCGAAAGGATCTTCCTAGTACTCAAACTCAGGATCTGACATACATCCAAAAAGACATGAATGTATGTCAGCAAGGTCTGCAAGTAAGGTCAGAAACCAAGGCAAAGTGTGCATATAATATGAATTTAGAAAATGACCGTTATTTGCATATAATTAAGGTGTCCACAACAGCATTTTAAGGGATGACAAATTTAAAAGCGAAGTAAAATTTAACATCCTAACATGGCAGTTCTAAGCAGGTATATGAAAGTAAGGTACTGACATTCACTTTATTGGCATAGCAAGTTGTAATTTTCATGTCAGTGTTGTCTATTCACTCCTAGGGTTCCCGCCTTTAAGACGTGATGAGTAAGTCATTCTTCTCACGGGGGTATAATCGTGATTGATACTAACCCACCGTATAGGTGGTGTTCTTGAAGACATGACCCCTACATACGCTTAGTAGCCGTTCAACCCTAACCACACCCAAAAGTTTACCGAAACACGAGCCGGCCTAGTCGACTCACACGACATCACGATTTTCACGATTCCGCCTTTGAGGCGCACGATTTTCACGATGTCACAACTCGTTAAATATTCCAAGACTTGTAGTTATTTAAAATTATCAACATTAAGTTGTTTGTACAACATTTTTCTTAAGCAGGAGTGGGTATTGACAACAATTACAACAAATTTTAAAATAACGTTGGGCATGGGTTTTCGTTGAATCTGCTATAGAAAACAATTTTCTTCACTAATGATTAAAATTAAAATATATTGAATTATATGCCGTTGGGTCACAAATTTAGTCCAGAATGTCATGGCACCGTTTTCGTGCGTCATTTCACGTGTGGTTTTCAAGATATACAGCAATAAGTAAAAGTGACGTATTACGCATCAAACTTCAAAAATTCATAACTAATTGCACACTTGCCTGTTTGGGGCGACTTTAGGGTGTCCAGGTGACCGTAGGGAAAGACACGAAGTATCTGCGTCAACGGGTTTACCGTCAAGCCAATGAATATATGTATCAATGTTAACCGTGTGCATGCAATATAATACTAGCATGGTACAAGATATATCTTGTATAAATCTGCTGCTACCTATCCCACTGTTATACATAAGCTGTCCCATATACAAATCATCTAACTACACATAATATACTCTAACTAATATATATATATATATATATATATTTTTGGCAGCCCAGAAAAATCCCCAACCCCCTCCCCCCGCCGCTTCGGCATAGGAGGATAAGGCGAGAGCCCGGCCGAGACTATGTAAACTGGGGGGAGACCGCCGTGCCCCAGACGGCCCCCCGGGTATGTTCCGAGAGGGGAGATGTAGCCCCAGGATAAATAATCCCCCAACAAATACCAACCCATGTAGGCCAGAGGCCTTGAACCCATGACTCTTGGCTTTGGAGCGGAATGACTTACCACCAGGACACCCTCTCGTGGGCATATATATATATATATATATATATATGCAAATAAAACTGATTATTTACAGATTGTCCTACCACATTCTATTTATTAATCTAAGTAGCTAAAAAATATGTTACTTATAAACTCACTTGCTGTATTAAGTTTAATATGTAAACAGAGAGTGTAATGAGCATGGTCACTGTTCCACAAAAAAGAAATCAACTATTAATGGGGCGATTCGAACCAACGACCATTCAATAAGAAAAACTCCCAAAGACCAAGCAAGTGGCCAATATACCAACATGAGACTTAATTAGAAACGCTACCCGTAATACTAAAATATACTAACATATGATGTAAATTAATATATGTAGCTATTACTAATTTACTGCAGGTGAGGTGTCTAAACAAGTGCATGTTATCTGATTAACGTACGAGCATGCTGAAGAAAAGCACTCACATGGTTAAGCTCGCTTCTCCCTTTCACATGCTTGCAGATGAGAGCGGTGGAAGGAGGCAGGGGCCTCCTTCTCCACCGCACGACCACCTTGCCCCCAGCCCTTCGACCAACCACCCCCTCGCGGTAGCCCGCCCTGCTTCCCGACCGCCGCCGTGCATCCTCTCTAAATCACCATCGACGCAGCACCGAGCTGGGCTCAAGGTGGCGGTTTATGGCATGAAACTGCCGGAGGGGCGGAGGCACGGACTGCGGTCGAAGGTCTGAGGGATGGGGCTGGTCGAAGAGAGAGGGAGGCCGTGCGGGAGGTGTTTGGTGGAGGAGAGGGGAAAGCGAACGGCGGTGAAAAGGGGAGGTAAGGGCTGCAAGTCGGAAGAGGTCGCCGGCGTTGTCTGCGGGGTGAGGAGATGGCGGCCGCGGGCTGAGGGTAGTGACCTGGGGCGAAGCTGACGAAGTGTGGAAGAGGTGGGTTTCGGACGTGAGGGGGGGTCGGGGCTGCCGTGAGGGGTGGACGGTGAGGTGGTCGCCGGAGGATGTGCTCTCTGTTTTGTGAAGTATGGGCGGGGATTCGGGGTGATCGGACTGGAGATTTGGTGGGAAGACGAGGGCGTTGGTCGCTGATCGGAGAGAGGTGCGGTGAAGGCGAGGCAGCATGTGGACTGGGTGCGCGACGTGGGGTTACGAAGGGGAGGTTGCGGCTGAAGCGAGGGCTGGGAGATCTCGCATAAGGGTGAGAGGAGAAGTCGGGGCGGCGCTTTTGTTAGGGGTTTACCGGCGTCCGAAAGAGGGGGAGGTGCACGTGTTGGGTCGTCGGAGAGAAAAGGTGGGCGGTCGGACAAAGTTTCAAGCGGCTTTGGGGTGTTGTCCGGTGGTCTACAGGCGGAGAAGGGTCGGGCTTTGGGGAGTCTTTGGCTTTGTGCCACAGGGAGAAGAGGGACCGTGGGTTTCTTTAGGTTGAGGAGAGAAGAGAGAGAGTTTGATGTGTAGGCTAGGGGTTGTTATAGAGCATGGTAGAGGGAGAGAACGTACACGTGGGATGATGCGAAATGTGGGGGACGTGCAATTCTAGGGGTCTGTTAAGATTTGATTTTATTTTGATAGTGCAGTTTCAATTCCCCTTTTTTTGTTTTTTTAATAAAGACATTTGTTTCAGTTAGTTTTAACTGAGTTTAAAAAAAATTATTATTATTATTGTCTAAAATTTTGTTACGGTGTTTCTAATAATAATTTATAGACATATAAATAATGAACATTTGTATAACATAATTTTAAAGGGGTTCATTACAGGTTGGTCCCTCGACATCCGAAAATTTAAAGGAAGATACTGGGGTAAACGCGTCTCCGAGTGGATCGTGGATACGGGGTCCGGTCACGCGTCTGAGCTACGAAAATACAATAATAAAACAAATACAAAAAATACTCAATCGAAACAGCCTGCGCACTAAAATACGTACGACCGGAAAGTGGTCGTTACATCCTACCCACCTTAAGAAAAATTCCGTCCTCGGAATTTCTTAGAATTTTGATTACCTTAGACAGATACCGATAATAATTATACATCTCGTCGTATTTCTACGAGGTAAACTCTGATTTGAAAAAAAACTACAAGACAGAGAAATGAAATTTAGTCAGGAATCGATACAGGTGAGGTGGTCAAGATTTAATTCAAAATGGATTCGGATGTTGATGCACTATCGATGATCTAACTATTAGTGGACGAGTAACATAACTACGGACGACTACTAATGAATTGCACCAGAGTGTTTAGGATAAGGGTGAGTGGAAAAGTATATACATATAACTGCAACCCCAAAGTTTCGACTTAATGAACGCTAACCGGTAACTTCAATCAAGCGTTCCTCAAATAAGGCATCACTACTCGTCTCATCACTGAATAACGCTACAATTATAATCACATCCTAACATTTAACTATAGATCAATCAATACCGCCCAAATTCTAACTCAAAGTTCTCGCTTTAAAATTATCAATATTTTACACCAACAACCTTACTAAATAACACTAAACAATATCCTTTTGTAAATTCCATCACTTCTTCACTTATCATTTGTTATCAGAGCAGTAACATTTCCTGGGAAATTTCTAATGTATAATTCCTCCGTAGCCAAATTCTTCAAACCTGTTTATTCTTATCCGTCGTCTTATCCTTTAACATGTCATCATCTTGTTCATCGTCTAACCTAACCTGTAGCACTATAATTGATGATATCATCCAAGTTCAATCTTATCCTTATATCAATCAATCGCTATAACAATGCCCTACCAATTACTATTCTATGACAATAAGTATAAATACGCCTAGCATACTTCGCCATTTACAATCAACAATTTTCATGTTCACAATACCTTCTTCATCGTGATGACTCATAAATTTATTCACCATAATTACTGAACTATTAAATCACATCTTATCATTTCCCATATATCTTACCCTAAGCAATTTTAGATCCATCCACACAACTATTCGTTCGTATCAACACGTCGTATCATTCTAAAACCTTCATCATTCTACCTGTATAATCAAGTTTTGTTACTTTAAATACTTTACTCCTTATCATCGTCACCATAAATAGTATTATACTTTCATAGCTACTCTTAACTGTTACTCATCTTCCTGTGTACAATTCTGTCACCAAGAATACTTTATTGGATCTGTTACGCACAGGTATTATCAAAAATAAGTCTTGAACACCTCATTCTCTTTATCACCTCATAAATTGGAGTAATCTAAGTTATTCGTGTTCAAAATCAACTAATCTTAACTATACCTTTATAATCTCAAACTACGCATATCCGTAAATAAAATCCCGTAATAGTATTGATCATATCCAATATTCTAACAATATAACGAATAACAAAATTAACCCACTGATGATGGATTAAAATGGAAGGCAACATTTAAAAGGATTATAACAAAATTTTAAACTGGACTCGCTAAAGTCGAAATGAGCAATGCTAAAAAATAATGTGATGACTAGACAATAGTAAAGAATCCGAAGTCGAATGGCGGTTATGTGATATAAGGTAAAACGTTAAATACGATTAGTCAAATAATTGACGAAAAAAATAATATGAGCATAGTGATGTAGTGATTTGCTTAGTGAATGCAAATGGAGATAGATTTGGACAAAAAATTTGATATATAAATACGATGAATACCCAACTGACACTTGAAAAATTGGAGTTCTATTTAGTATAGAAAAGTACTTTAAAATATGTACAATAAGTTGTTTGAATTTCAGTAGTATTGCAAGAAAAGAAATGATATATTGAATTATCGAAATGGAAATAAGGTTTAAAAACGAAGTTTATTATATGAAGAAAGTAGCGTAAACAAAGAAGTACTGATGATATAGGTTAGAAAAATCGTTACGAGATAGTAATTAAAGATTTTGTCAAGAGAACTTCATAATCAAGATTGAGTTTAAATCAACTGAAGGTAGGAAATCTAAGTATATACTAAAGATTTTCAAAGGAAATAAACTGGTGAGGAATCCAATAAAAGGGCTATTGAAAGTACATTTAAAAGATTCGGGATATGCAATGGGGAAGATTCATGAGATTAATGATGGTTGTTATGGAAGGGTCACGCGAATCGAGGGCAGGGAATAGAATTGATGATCAGAGCGTAAATACGTTTAGGAAATAACTTTGTGAATCTGCTACGATGGAATCTTACGATCATTATGATGAAAGTGTAATGATTAGGAATTATAAAAAAAATCAGGGGAAAAATAATCATTGGGTCGACTAAGGCTTAGCACTAAGGTCCTTCATCGAAGTAGACTGCGATAGGGAAGCCGAGGTAAGGGTTCGTTAAGGATGGAGATCGAGATCCTATAGATCTGGAATATCCTACGCTTCGAAGTCTACTCATTGCAGGCGCCTCATGTTCGACTTGTACGAACGTGACGATCGCTACGTTCGGTTGGGCCCTAGATTTGATAAATCTAAGCGAACGACTAACGAAACTATTATGGTCAGAGCTGGATGATCAATCGCTAGGGTGACTCCCAAGATGATAATACTAGGTCGGGGCAAGGATGTCTAACTAACGAGCACGAGCGTCTAACTAACTCATCCTATTATCCTGGTATTGGGTTTCCTATTGTGCTGAGACAAGGTATTCGAGTAATTTTGTGTACAAACTAATTCTGGATGTTTTAGTATTTCTACAATTCTGAGTTTGCAAATGTACGACCTACATGGGCCACCACTAAAACCTGTAACGCCCCGCTTCCCAAAGGACGATGGAAGCGAGAACGTTACGCGGTCCGCTTGAACTGGAGCGGTGAAGCTCGAGTCCAATAAGCGTGGTAATAATAACACAGGGCAAGTTCTTGCGTGCTTTTCAGAACAATAAGAATACATTCAAAAAGATAAAAGCCACATCCAGAAATATTAAGTCCATACACAAAACTAAACGACAAGCCACAACAGGGCGAAAGTAGCAATAAAAGAAAAGTACACTAAACAACAACAACTGAAAGTAACTAAAGAAGGACGACGACGGTGAAGGTCTCTAGTCCTCCGCAAGGAGAGACTCAGCGTCTACGGCGAACTCCGGCTCTCTGAGTCAGTCGTCTCGAAAGGATCTTCCTAGTACTCAAACTCAGGATCTGACATACATCCAAAAAGACATGAATGTATGTCAGCAAGGTCTGCAAGTAAGGTCAGAAACCAAGGCAAAGTGTGCATATAATATGAATTTAGAAAATGACCGTTATTTGCATATAATTAAGGTGTCCACGACAGCATTTTAAGGGATGATAAATTTAAAAGCGAAGTAAAATTTAACATCCTAACATGGCAGTTCTAAGCAGGTATGTGAAAGTAAGGTACTGACATTCACTTTATTGGCATAGCAAGTTGTAATTTTCATGTCAGTGTTGTCTATTCACTCCTAGGGTTCCCGCCTTTAAGACGTGATGAGTAAGTCATTCTTCTCACGGGGGTATAATCGTGATTGATACTAACCCACCGTATAGGTGGTGTTCTTGAAGACATGACCCCTACATACGCTTAGTAGCCGTTCAACCCTAACCACACCCAAAAGTTTGCCGAAACACGAGCCGGCCTAGTCGACTCACATGACATCACGATTTTCATGATTCCGCCTTTGAGGCGCACGATTTTCACGATGTCACAACTCGTTAAATATTCCAAGACTTGTAGTTATTTAACATTATCAACATTAAGTTGTTTGTACAACATTTTTCTTAAGCAGGAGTGGGTATTGACAACAATTACAACAAATTTTAAAATAACATTGGGCATGGGTTTTCGTTGAATCTGCTATAGAAAACAATTTTCTTCGCTAATGATTAAAATTAAAATATATTGAATTATATGTCGTTGGGTCACAAATTTTGTCCAGAATGTCATGGCACCGTTTTCGTGCGTCATTTCACGTGTGGTTTTTAAGATATACAGCAATAAGTAAAAGTGACGTATTACGCATCAAACTTCAAAAATTCATAACTAATTGCACACTTGCCTATTTGGGGCGACTTTAGGGTGTCCAGGTGACGTAAGGAAAGACACGAAGTATCTGCGTCAACGGTTTTACCGTCAAGCCAATGAATATATGTATCAATGTTAATCGTGTGCATGCAATATAATACTAGCATGGTACAAGATATATCTTGTATAAATCTGCTGCTACCTATCTCACTGTTATACATAAGCTGCCCCATATACAAATCATCTAACTACACATAATATACTCTAACTAATATATATATATATATATATATATATATATATATATATATATATATATATATATATATATATATATATATGAGGGAAATGTGCCTAAGAATGACCTCGGGTAGAGATACCTTTGCACACCCCCGCTGTTCGGGGTTTGTGAGTATTTTTTTTTGAAAATTTTTTTTGCAGTAGGTAGATATACTTGTTATGTATCTCCCCACAAAATTTCAGCTCGATCCGACACCGTTTGAGCCTCCGTTCATCGATTTCAAAAACGTTGCGCAAAACTGTCCAAATTCTGGACAGTTTTGCGCAACGTTTTTGAAATCGATGAACGGAGGCTCAAACGGTGTCGGATCGAGCTGAAATTTTGTGGGGAGCTACATAACAAGTATATCTACCTACTGCAAAAAAAAGTTTCAAAACAAAATACTCACAAACCCCGAACAGCGGGGGTGTGCTCAGGTATCTCTACCCGAGGTCATTCTTAGGTACATTTTTTGCTATATATAATTTAGCCTCTAAATTAGCCTCTAAAAGAACTAAAATTGTAGGATCAAGATTCTTAATCCTATCCCGAAGATCCCTACACCTCACAGTATCGTTCAAGCCCCGTATATTCCAAATTAACATTGTCATAAGATGTTGTAGAAAAGAGGAATTCAGGAGATAGGACTATACCTCTCCTACTTCAGCCTGGAGCTTCTACGGGTTTCAGCGCCCGAGAGAGAAGCAGCTTGTTTCCGCTGCTTAGAGGATTCGCCAGCATTCAACATCTCCCTGAGCTCATCTGCCCACTCAGGATTATCATATATGGGATCATGCGGTAGGCTATAGGATGAGCCGTCTGGATCTTTCACAATTCGTTCATTGACGGGCTTAATGTTGTCCGGCCCCATATCTAATGGGCAAGCCTCAGTCACATTCTGAACAGTAGACGCTGAAGATTTGTAAGTGAAGGTAGGATCCGGTACCTTAGCAGATACAACCAGCACTGGATGACATTTATGCCTCAAGTTGTGAATGAACTTTAGAGAATTCAACATACTGAGAAGGTTGTTGCGTAATGGGGCAACATAACAATCCTGATGTTGTGGTCCTGTCCTCAGCGAACTACCCTCAGATATCTCAGCACAAAGAATTTCTGGCTGCGATACACCAGCTGCTTGTGTTAGCTCTTTGTTCGTTGCTATAGAAGAAGGACCCGTAGCAGTGTCCAATGACTTGCCAGTAACCAATGGATTCACATGCTTAGGCAGATCAATCCCCTTCCCCTTGTCCTTGAAAGGGCATTGAAAAATAGAGTGGCCAAAACAAAGACATCTATTGCAGCGAGGGGGTACAGCTTCAAATATGGTGTCAATTGGCAAAATTGAGCCATCATCAAGTTCCACCTCAATCTGTGTAGGCAAATCCTTAAAAGCATCAATCTCAATCAGGCATCTAGCATAGGTTATTCTTTCCATCCTTGCAGTTGCACGATCCAGACACAAAGGCTTCCCCACAACTGAAGCAAGGATGTTAAGAACATCCATATTCCATATGTTAACAGGGACCCCGTGCAATTGCACCCAGATTGGGACAGAGGTGAGGATGTCTCGATCATGGAGGAGGGAAGGGGACCATAATTTGAGCACAACCAAGCGTCCATCAAACAGCCATGGACCACCGTGAAGGACCCTCTCACATTCCTCCCCGGACTCAAATCGGGAGTAGAAAAAGTCATTGTCCTTGCTAAACAATTACACTTTCTTCCTGGGCTTCCATAGCCTCTCCAATCATGCCTGCATCTAGCTGAACAAAGGTGCATCACCCAGAAGGTACCCAACCAAAGTGGATTTCCAGTACTCAGAACCCTTCACCAAGAGAGTGTCAGGGACACAAGCAACACAGGAACCGTCCTGTCTAACCTTAGGAGGCACGAAAGTCATGCCAATGGCATCGCCGTAGGATCGCTTTGCACTACAGATGTCAGACCAACTGCGCTTGGGGGCCGACAAATTGATTGAAATTGGTAGGGTATTCCTCTTGGGCATTTCGTCGAATACCCTGTCTCCATTACCGCCAACAGGTAAGCCACCTTTGGGGTCCAGCTTCCCAGATCGAACGCCACTACGCCAGTGATGTTGGGGATAAACTGATTTAGGACCCCCCCCCCCCCGATGATACCCCGCCGAAGTACGACGAAGCTGATGAACCCCCTCGCGAAAAGAAGGCTTTGGATTGCGCCTCCTAGTCACGGTGTGCCAGGTACCATCCGCAGGATCGTTCCCAAGTCCAACACCAGAATCGTCGCCGCCATGTAAAGTCGCCGCCGTAGAGCCATGGTTAGCCGCTGCCGTAGATGATTCCCTTGGAACGCCGAGGTCACCGATCTCCCCTCTCCGTGATTCACTCATTTTTTATATTTTTTTTTGCCGAGTAAATAGAAAACTTTATTAATATCGAAACCATATACAAAAGAATTGGGGGATGGCTCCCTTGCACTAGAAGATAGAAGAGAGAAAGGGGAGAGGACACAAGCGTCGTCACCCTTTACATCCCAATATCAGCTAAAGCAAGGAATTGATCCAACCCAACAAAGAAGAAGTATACACAAGTCAGCCCGTATCTATAAAGCCCCAGTTCGAGAAAGGCGTTGTGTCAGATGCCTTATCAAGAGCCAGGTTTCTCAGGGAGATCGTAACATCAGCAACAATGTCCTCGAACAGCAAGGTCTTCCCCAATGATTTGGACTCAAAGATCCTCTCATTTTATATATATATTATTATATATATATATGTAAAAATGGCGAGCAGATGGTAAAATTTTACAACTCGGAAAAAGAGTTAGACGAAGGAATAAAGAGTAGGGTGAGGTAGCGATTGCTTCGCAAATGAAAATAGGTTTATACAAATTCTTTTTTTTTGAAATATGAGCACGATGAACATAGAACTGATATATATAAAAATTGAAGTTATCTTTAGTTTAGGAAATATTCTAAAAGTACGTACGGTAAGTGGTTAAAATAAATTTCGTAGTTTAGAAAAAATAATATATTTATTGAATTATTAAAACGGTAACAATGTTTTAAAACTGAAATACAAAAGATACCGATTAGAAATAATTACGAGATATTAACTTAAAAATTACGACCACGAAGGATTCAAAATCCAAGAAAGAATTTTTAACTCGACCGAAAAGCAAGAAATTTAAATATATAATAAGGAGTTTTCAAAAAAAGTTAAACTGAGGGAAGCATTTAATGAGGAATTTTGAAATACTTTTAGAGGAAACAGGATTGCAATGGGAAGATTCGAAGAATTAACAATAATCGTCATGAAGTAATCACGTGAGTCGAGGGCAAGGAAAATGATCGCGTGATGGATACGCCTAGGATGTGATTCATGAAAGCTACAATGGAATTCTACAGTCGATAACGCAGAAGTGTAATGATTGGAAAGATGCTATAAATCAGAGATTCCTAATTATCGGGCCGTCTAAAGATCAGGAAAACTCAGCACTATGACTTCCTAATGAACTAGACTGTAGTCAAGATCACATGGAAAGGTCCTAAGAGAATCAAGATTACGTTCTGCTGGGCCCGAAGTTGATGGACCCGAGCGAACGACTAAAAGAAGGATTCTAGGAATCTAACATGGTCAGAGCCGGGTGAGGGGCTGCTAGAGTACCCTAGACGAGTATGACTAAATCTTAATCAAGACACCTGACTATCAAACCTGAATGTCCATCTAAGTCTTCCTACCATCTAGGATAGGGAAAACCTAATTTAGACTCGTACTTGATATTAAATGAATGCGGTACCCTTATTGTTCCGAACTTTTTGCATGACATGCATGGGGACACCACTAAAACCTGTCACGCCCTGCTTCCCAAAACGACGGAAGCGAAACGTGACTAAGGTCCGCTTAGGCCAGAGCTGTGAGGCTCAGACCCAATAAGCGTCGTAGGGGTACCATTTTAAGAATTTCATGTTCTTGCAATTATAAAATTCGGAACAACAGAAAGTACAGAAAGAAAATTGCATTCATTAATATAAGGAGATAATATCCAGCGAGTACAAAAGTCTAAAAAGAGAAGCCTAAGCATGGCAACAAACTGCAGAAAGGAAACTAGTAGTGCGAAGCACCCAACCTAGGCAGAAAGTAAACAGTGCTACGCACCCAACTAGAAAGTATGAAACCTCTGAAATCGGCAACGTGAGGAACCTCTAGCTCTGGTCCTCCTCAGGCACGTACTCCTGGTCGACGCCC
Organism: Scilla litardierei; assembly: GCA_030789695.1. Classification (NCBI taxonomy): domain Eukaryota; kingdom Viridiplantae; phylum Streptophyta; class Magnoliopsida; order Asparagales; family Asparagaceae; genus Scilla; species Scilla litardierei. The sequence goes on along the minus strand of CM061142.1, from coordinate 344,477,644 downwards.
TCTGGCTCCGCGTACTCAGTTATGTCCGGCTCGCCTACGTACTCCAACGCAACACCTGACGTACAACACCCAAGAGAAAAGGCACTGTACGTCAGGTAAAGTCTACAAGAAAGGGTTAGACTCTACTGCAAGTGTAATGTAATTTAAGAGTAACATTTTACTGGTTGATTAACATGATGTTTTTATGACATGACAGTTATACTTGCAGAAAGTAAAGTGGTGCAAGAAAGTAAAACGTGACAGACAGTAGCCGTAGCGTGTGCTACCGGCTACAGGACTAAGCTAGACGGGACAGGACAAGATAAGACAAGACATGTGTTACTCGAAGGGTTCACGCCTTACGGTTTGAGGGAGGCCAGACCCTCTCCCCATGCGACCGCTCAACCCTATCCCAAACCCAAGTGCTCAAGACAAGACAATATAGGACCACTCACTCTGCTAGGTGAGTGCCTCTATCCCCACGGTCTGTAGCATATCTCTCACTCTGTTAGGTGAGAGACGAATGTCATGTAGGTGTATCTGTACCACTGTATAGGACCACTCACTCTGCTAGGTGAGTGCATCTATCCTCTCGGTCTACTGAGACACTTACTCTGCTAGGTGAGTGCTGAGCTTCCCGTAGGTGAAATTGTAACATAGGTCCACTCGCTCTAGCTTGATGAGTGCCTCTATCCCCACGATCTGTAGCGTATCACTCACTCCCTTGGTGAGCGACGAACATTCCGGAGGTGAAACCGTAACAGAGATCACTCCCTTTAGCTTGAGAAGCATCTGAAATGCCCGAAGGCTTTTGTAATAGGACCCGACATGACAAGTATAAGGAATGTTCTTCTAGTGGGTCCATACGCACGCACACACAGGAAAACCCTAAGGTGTCAGTTGTTGTTGTTGCACTTAGACTTCGTTGTCAAGTCTAAGCTGTCAAGGGGTCCTGGACGCTATTATTTCACGTCCGGTAATCTTTAAATGTACTCTAACATTCTAAGAAGGAGATGGCCTAAACGTGGCCATAAGAGCACACGTGTAAACACTTGCCTGCGGTGGCGAGTGCATCGTCCGTCCGGAGCATCCGTCAAAGTGGTGCGTCAGCGAGGGTCCGTCTGAAACGAGTCAACGGCGGTGTCAGGACACGTTTTTTATCATTCCTATTAAAGTTCATTTCTAGGTTCAACGGGGCTATCCTAGCAGTCACAGTCATGTTTTTGTGTTGGTTCAGCCTAATCGACGATCTATCCTACACAGAAATTCAGTCCTTCGTCGATGTCTAATATTTTGCAACGTTTTAAAGGTGCAAAGATGAAATTTAGTTATTGTTGACGATTTTTAGATTAGGTTTTAGTTTTGCTAAAGTAGGGGTTCTTACTACGCGTTAGAGGACTAACCTTTTGACGTCGATCAAAAAGCGGATGTCGGGTCTGAACGGCGATGGATCGGCATCGTATGCAATGTCTCGGCCGCGAATAGCACAGCGAGACACTTCTGGACAGTGACGTGGTGGCACGAACAGCGAGCAAGCGGCGATCTCTCCCCCGTTGCGGGTAGCGCAACGGATCTTCACGATGGCGGCAACGTCGGGTAAAAACACATGAGTTCGACGACGTGCGTGAATTCCTAGGATCCAAGGGGGCTACTGACGTGCATTTATATTTCATACATTTACGCACGTTTTCTTCCGGGTTTTTCTGTATTTTACCGCCGTCTTTTATTCGTTTTCTCGTGTTTTCTTGTGTTTTCTTGTTTTCTTTCACTTTTCCATGTTTTCCGTGTTTTGCAGGAGTTTGTTGGCATTTGGGGCATAAAACGATGATATCATGTGTCCCTGGAGCAACGGGAGGAGTCACGCATGATCCAGGGGGTCAAACGACGAAGATTGCATCTTTCAGCCCCTCACCCGGTCGGTTGGTCATCTCCAACCGATCGGGTGATGCACGCGTGCACCACCCGGACGCAGCTTGGAGCTCACGAGAAGTCACCCGGTCGGTTCAGCGACCGGGTCAGAAGCTCAATGTCTCGGATCGTGTTTGGAATCACCGAAGGAAACCAAGTTCTTCTCCTAGCCAAGATTACATCTTAGACTTCTTCTTCTATGGTTTTGTGTTGGAAGAGAGGAGAAACACAGTTTGTGTTCTTGATTGTTTTCTCACAGCCCCTAGGTGGACTTTTATAGTGATTAAAGAGAAGCAAGTTTATTAACGTTGAAAACATACAGTAGAGGCTTTAATGGTATGGTAGTTATACAAACTATTCGTATTGGGAACCTGAACTTCTGTAAATTGCAATTATCCACAAAGTCTAATTTAATTTATATAAAACCCCTTAACTAATGGTTTAATTGCGATTTACCCCCTAGGTTAAAACTCGTCATGGACGTACCCAATTCCAACAAAGTGTGGATCGTTAGGTGAGCCACAATCTTAGGCTTTTAATGGGATGAAATATTTGCGAGCAAGTCAAGTCTAATCCGGCGAGTTGATCATATCTTGTTTAAAAAAGTTTCCAGTTGCTAGTGTCGTATTATTATTGAATGAGAAATTAAGCAAGAACTAAATATTTTCAATTTGTTTTCGTATTTTGAATCGTTTATTAATATAGAGATTAAATTCGCTGTTTAAAATAGTCCCATCCATTCATCCACGCTCCCTCAACGCGTACAAATTCAAGTAGCCCAGCTTGAAATTCGAGACACATGATCTAAACCCGTAAGAAGAAAATTAAGAAAAACCAAGAAAACACTAAGTTGCAGTTTCAAGTTTAGTTAACGGTCACTTTTCCGACCATGCCGGCGCCCTGGTGGGGCGAGCAGTAGAAGCTGTACGTCCCCTTCTCTTTCAGCGTCACGGAGTAGGTCTCCCCGGGCGCGTTGAGCAGGTCCTCATCGCTCATCGAGATGGCCGACACGTCGACCCCCGACGGCACCTCGTCCTCGTCGAACACCACGTTGTGCGGGAACCCGGCGTTGTTCTTGAACGTGATCTTCTCCCCCGCGGCGATGCTGAACTCGTTGGGCACGAAGGCCAGGGACCCATCGCCCGCTCCGAGGAGAACCTCAACGGCGAGGGCGTTGCTTGCCAGCATCGCGCTGGCCGCAACTGCTGCTGCGGCTATGCCAACGTCCTTGAGGGAAGATTTTACGGAGAACGCCATCGGTGCCGAGGTTTTTGCGGAGGAGGCGGCGGCTCGGCAGGTGGCCGTGGCGGCCTTGAGGCCGGTGAAGGAAGGGATTGTGACTGCTGCAGAGGTGAGGCTGGCCATTTTGTTTAAAATTTGTGTTGTTAGTACTTTTCTTGGTTTTGGGCAGGAATGGGGAGAGTTGGGATAAGGAGTTTTATATGAGCGGGAGGTGGTGAGGGGTGGGAGGTGGGGATTGTGGCTGATGTTTGGAATGAAAGCATGAGTGGTGGAGAGAATGAGAAATATCCTTGTGGATTGATTCTATTGGATGGTTTGGATGAGGTTGCACCCGATAATGCATGGATGAGCGATGCCTGATGGGAAAATATCAGCGTAGGATCCATGGATGAATTAATAGGGGTGGAAAACGGGTTTGGACCTGACGGGTTCGACCCATATCCGATCCGTATGTTCAAACCATATAAGCAGGTCCAGGTTATCTGGAAAATATCCTGGTTGGTACCAGTACAGTACCCTAAACCAAATCTACCCGCATCCAAAACACTGATCCTGGTACGGGTGCGGGAGGGTCTTGATTGTTCCTCTCGTTCTCATCTCCCCATTGGCTCTGGTTCTTCTTCAATGTGTTAGATTAAAAAATAATAATTTCCTATGGTGAAAACCATCCGCTAAAATCCGAAGAAATTTCATATGAGCTAACCGAGAATTCATAAATAAACACGAGGAAGCGTACCAGGATTCATGATGATTAATTTCTTTTGATCTGTGCGGTTGGCCTTCCAGATCAACACAATATCCTTTTTTTTATACATCGGAAGAAACACACGATATCCTTAGAAAATCCCTTTAGCTTTCTATACGCTCTGTATCTGATGATGGGATATCATAACAAAATAGACTTCATTCATTCGTGTGATCTGGGAAACATAACCAAAGTATATAGACAACAACCATGTCATATTAGGTATTTCTGCCCATCATAAAAGTAGAAACTACATGTTAAGTCTCCATACATTAAAGTCACACATCCTATCAGATGTATTAAAGCCCAAATACCAAAAACTTAACAGATCACTTTAATTGGGCCTAATTTTATTTGACAGTCTGCAATACCTAATTATTTTACTTATAAGTACAGTGTTGAACTAATGATCCAATCATCTCCCACTAGGGCTATATTTGCAACCTTATAATTATGATTTGCATAAATAATCGAATGAGCTCAACTTTGATGTCATTATTGAAATGTATCTATTAACCAATTCGGTCTATCAATCATACCAACATAGGATCAAGGCGGCCTTTCATACAAATGTCGGAACTAGATCCATCAATGATCATGTATGCCGATACAACTGAATGACATGGATCATGATGTGGATGTTGTTAATGCACAGGTACGAATCCAACTGAAGTATCCGAATACCCGACCCGTTTAGCATCCGCAACCCAATACCTCTGCGCTCTTAGCGGGGTACCGCTGAGTCAGACAAATGGGTCATACGACCGTTAGGCTGGCACTAACATTCAGGGTAGAGTTAATGGGGCCGAGTAAATGGGCAGCCGTTAACTCAAATCCTAGAGAAGATCGTTCCCAAATCAATGAGGGACGGTTACACATCATCAAGGGGGAATTACCTATAAATAGACCAAAGAACCAAGGTAAAGGGGTTCCATCTCCAAGGTACGAGGTCTAATACATAGAACTCTACTTTCTCAGCTTACATTTCTTATATTCGAGCTTGCGTCGTGAGTCCTGAGACGAACCTTCGTGGGTCGATCTCAGCTACACCAAGCTCCCTCTCTTTCTCAGGTTCCATACTAACTTAAGCATCGGAGGGGATTTGGGTCGGAACCCAGATCCGACCCCCTTAACGAGTCCCTGTTGTGCATATCGACGGTCCTCATCTAACGTCGAAGGTCGACGTCAAGCTTTCCAACCTCGAACGATCGACGCAACTACCGCTCGAAGATCGATTGAAGGTCGCATCATCTCCAACTACCATTACTCGACCTTGGTTCCTCCAACCAAGGGTCCTACTCCAACTGCTGACGAGGCTCCGACTCAACACCTCGAGTCTACATCAGCTTGACAGCTGTCTAGGTCAATTTTGGCCTTAACAGTTTGGCACCGTCAATGGGAAACCATGAGTCGACATCCCGATCGACGAACTACTCGACCATGTTGACCCGCCCATCCACATCCTCTGAGGTTGCCATAAGACCTCCCAGCGTCGGACTCATCAGCATGATAACGGAAGGTCCCCGCACCCGGAGTTATCAACCTCTCTCCAAAGCTCCTACGCTGGGAGGTTGATGACAGTATCCGTGGGACGAAAGCGCCCCAGGAAAAATACACCACCTATCTCCTTCTCAGATGAAGATCTAGAATGTGTAGAACTACCGGACGATGATGTTGTCATCGTCACAGCCACCATCAAAGAGATCTCCATAAAAAGGTTGCTTGTTGACACCGGAAGCTCGTGCGACACTCTTCTTCACTACGTTGGAGAGGATGAAAATGTCATCCGTGAAGTTGACGCCTTGTACGGGACCCTTGGTGGGATTCACCGGACATTCCGCCCCGATAGCGGGCATCATCACCTTACAGGTGACCCTCGGTACATATCCACGACAAATCACTCGCCTAACCAGTTTCATGGTGGTAAAGATCAACTCGGCATATAACGGGATCATCGGAAGACCGCTACTGAAAACCATAGAAGCGGTGGTCTCAACCTTCCATTAGATGATCAAGTTCCAGACCCCCGAGGGAGTCGAAAAAGCAAAATGGAATCAGAAACAGGTGCGGTCGTGTTACACGCTATCCACCGCCCTGAGGAGGATCGAGCAGGTGGATCCAGTCGACCCACGGATCGAAGATCGACGGCCTGCCACAATCGAAGAGACGGAGAACATCCGAGTCTCCGAAGAGGAAGGAAAACCCGTCTCTATTGGGTCACTGCTCCCTTGCGACCTAAAGGAACAATTAATCACCCTCCTAAGAGAACATGCTGACATCTTCGCCTAGACCCCGAAGGATATGACCGGCATCGATCCCGAGGTAGCATCCTACAAGCTGGAGGTCGACCCGACCTCCAGACCCATGAAGCAAAAGAAGAGAAACATGGGAAGCGAAAAGATGAAAGTTGCGATCGAAGAAGTGGAACGACTTCTAGAAGCTGGCTTCATTCGGAAAGTCAAGTACCTTGAATGGCTCTTAAATGTCGTGATGGTCGAGAAGATGAACGGAAAATGGCGAATGTGCGTCGACTTCACTGACCTCAACAAAGCGTGCCTAAAAGATAGCTACCCCTGCCATGAATCGACCATCTGGTCGCCGTGCTTCGGGCTACAAACTCCTCAGCTTTATGGACGCCTTCTCAAAATATAATTAGATTCAGATAGCACTAGAGGATGAGGAGAAAACTTCTTTCATCACTGATCTTGGTATTTTTTGTTACACCAAAATGCCATTCGGTTTGAAAAATGCAAGGGCCACGTACCAATGCATGATGAACGTCTTCGAGGCTCAAATAGGACGAAACCTAGAAGTCTACGTTGACAACATGTTGTCAAGTCGAAGAAGCCAACGGATCACGTCGCAGACCTCCGGGAGATATTTGCACAGATCAGACGATACAACCTTCGGCTGAACCCTGCCAAATGTACCTTCGAGGTTCGGTCGGGGAAGTTCCGTGGTTTCATGCTGACAAATAGAGGGATCGAGGCCAATCCCGACAAGATCGCTGCCATCATCACGATGAAGGAGCCTTCGACTCTCAGAGAGATCCAAAGGCTGAACGGAAGGATAGCAGCCTTGGGACGGTTCTTGTCTAAGTCAGTCGAGATTGCCCTTCTTCAAGGTATTTAGAAAGGTGATAGCCTCTGCGTCAAGTGGCAAGAAAGTCATCGAGTGGGATACAGACTGCAAAAAACCTTCTCTGAGTTGAAGGAGTACCTTCGCACCCCACCGCTCCTAACCAAGCCAGATAAAGATGATCGGCTCATCATCTACCTGGCATCTACCGAGGAGGCCGTAAGTTTGACACTCATCAAAGAAGACGCAGGGGTACAACGGCACATCTACTATGTCAGTCAGGTTCTCCGAGGTGCAGAGATCAACTACTCGAGGATCGAAAAGATGGCTTTCGCATAGGTCCAATGCACAAGGAGGCTTCGACCGTATTTCCAAGCGCACACCATCTTGGTTCTCACTGACACTTCCTTAGAGCAGACCCTGAAGAGGCTCGATCGTTCAGGGAGAATGACGAAATGGGGGTCGAACTAAGCGAATTCGACATCCAGTTTAAATCAAGGACCGCCATCAAAGGGCAGGCTCTTGCCGACTTTATCGTCGAACTCACCTACAACGATGGCCCGCGAGAAGAGGTATATGCAACTAGCATACCACCTGAGGCTACCCCCTCGTCCTCAACAAGCATCAATCCACCAAACAAAGCGAAAGACGCAATTGAAGACGAGGGAACATGGATCGTACAAGTTGACGGTTCGGCCACACAAGCTGGAAGCGGGACCGGAATAATCATCCAAACATCAGCGGGCGATATATTCGAATACGCCCTCTGCTTCGATTTCCAAACCACTAATAATGGGGCGGAATATAAAGAGACCATCAACAGACTCCGACTGGCTCGAGCCCTAGGGGCGAGAGTGGTCCAACTACTCAGTGACTCTAGTATCGTTGTCCACCAATTGAATGTGACCTTCAAAGCCCGCCGCGACCCAATACAGAGTTACATGCAAGTCGCTAAAGCAGAACTCGCCAAATTCGTACACGTAAAAATTCATCACGTGCCAAGGTCGAAGAATCATCGAGCTGATGCCTTGTCGAAGCTTGCATCCTCCTCCCCGTGGGACTCGGTCGGACCGTGTATGTACAACATCTACTCCATCCCAGCGAGCTGGCACAGGAACTGCTAATCCTCGACCAAGAGATCACATGGATGAACTCGATAATCGGTTACCTAAATGCAGGGGAGAAGCCGACCGACCCAGTGGAAGCACGAAAGCTAGAACAGAAGGCCTACCAATTCGTCCTGCTAGATGGTTCATTGTACAAAAGACGATGGACCAGGTATGACATCTTCCCCTAGCTTAAATGCTTAGCCCCAAGAAGTGCACTACGTGATCCAGGAGATCCACGAGGGTGATTACAGAAACCACTGCGAAGGAAAATCCATAGCTTTAAAGGCCGTGAAACAAGGGTATTTTTGGCCAACGATGTTCAAAGATGTCGTCGAATACGTTGGACGGTGCTCGACTTGCCAAAAGTTCTCAAAGGTCAGCTCGGCCCCACCAACTGATCAGATCCCAATCGTCATTCCAGTTCCTTTCGCCAAGTGGGGACTAGACCTCCTGGGACCATTCAAGCCAACGAGTGGGCAACAGAGATACTTAATAGTGGCGATCGACTACTTCACAAAGTGGATCGAAGCAGAACCTCTGTCCTGAATCACCTGAAAGGAAGCTCGAAGCTTCGTTTGAAAGTCAATCGTCTATCGTTTTGGCATCCCACAATCCATAGTGATAGACAATGGGACACAGTTCGACAGCACCGGCTTTACAGACTTCTGCTCAGAGCTGAAGATCAAGTTGCACTTCGCCTTCGTCGTCCATCCCCAGTCAAACAGTTTGGCAGAGGCAGCCAACAAAAGCATCCTCGAGCCCCTGCAGAAGAGAAAAACCGGGCTCGAAAGAACTTGGCCGGATAAAATCCCCGGCATACTATAGTCGTAAAGAACGACCCACAAAACCTCGACGGGGGGAACACCGTTCATGTTGTTGGCCTACTGATGCGAAGCCGTCGTCCCAGTCGAGGTCAATGAACAACTGCTTCGTCTCCAATACTATGATGAAGAAAGAAACTCAGAAGGCCTCGAGCTCAAACTACTACTGGTGGATGAGGTCCGCGAACGGGCTTTAGAGGACCCTCATCGAACAAAAAGGATGCATGACCTGCTATTTCAACTCAAATGTCCACAAACACAGCTTCCGTGTAGGTGACTTGGTGCTGCGTAACGAGATTATCAAGTGATGCGTCCGGAACTAACTCCGAAACGATGTCGTTTACCGTAAGCGCACGGTATAGTGGTAAGCGGGTATCGAACACGGGGAAGCGGTGATATACTACCTATCTACTACTAGGTTGAGTTAGACTTGCGGGTTTATTGGTGGATGTGGAATGTGGAGGGTCGTAATGGTGATGGATACGAAGGTTGTGTCACTCAACGTCGCAAATATGGGGTTCCACACAAAGAAAGAAAGAAATAAAATACAAAAGATTAGGGCTTAGGGCTCGCCACTAGGACCATCGGATGTCGACGCTAGGTTGGGACTCTTACGTTGCATTGGTTTAATTGGGAATTTGTAGCATCTGGAAAGTGAATTCATGTGTCTGGGCATCATGAATCTAACGTATCGCATTTTCCCCGCTCTCGCAAAAGGCGCATACGGTATGTGCATTAAGGATCTGCAATAATCTCACCACTCTCGTGGTTCGAATGCTCTCAACTCGTACCACTCTCGTGGGTTAGAGCTTCGAGGTATTTTGGTGACTCTTATTGACGCAATGGCGGTAGTCGTCAATTAGTTATATAGTTCGTCGGTGGATCCCCTCAAGGCACGAGCCGGGCATGGTTACGTGCCTCGGTTGAATCCACTAACTCCCTAATTAAATCTGTAGGATATTCCTTAAGCTAATCGATTCCACCGACTGTGGGCACGATCTCAGTACGAATTCTCCTCGGGATTTTAATACATCAACCAAAATACAACCCCATTTATAACCAACGCACCATAAAAATCCCAACTTTGCGTCTAAATTCTAAGCTCCATGGGCTAATCCCTTAGCCCTAGAAAACACTACTCATGCATCATAGGAAGAATAATAGAAGATTCAATAATAACAAGAGAATTCATCCTAGCATGCATCAACGAGATATTCAACAAATAATCACAAAGAAATAACAATTAAATAGAATTAAAGAGACAAAAGTACTTATCTTGATACAAAGGAGGGGCCTAGGGCATGGCCAAACTCCCGAAAAGATCGTCTCCACAAAAGTTTAAGAAAGATCTAAAAATTCTCTTTTGAAAAGTATACAAAAATCTCCCCCAAAAACTCTCTAAAACTATCCCTAAAACACCCCTACAGAAGTGTGTCTAGCCGTTCCCCCCGGCGGCTGCCAAATAATCCCCCCAAAAAACCCTCGCTCCCCAAAAATCCGAGCGCAGAACAAAATATGGGCCCACGGTGACTTGGCCCGAGCACATAGCTGCTCAATCGAGTTATTCAGCAGCTCGGTCGAGTCATTAGGCTGCTCGGTCGAGTTGTACAGAGAATCGTCACCTCCCAAAATAAGTCGCTCTGCCCACCTGGGCTGATTCGGCGCTGCTCGGGCCGAGTAGGGGTTGCTCGGACCGAGTAGGAGGTTGCTCGGTCGAGTCGGAGGTTGCTCGGCTGATTGGAGACTAAAAAAACGCATGACTCGGACCGAGTAGGAGGTGCTCGGGCCGAGTAGGAGGTTGCTTGGTCAAGTCAGACATCAAAAACAGCATTCTGACTGTGTAGTGCACGACTCGGACCGAGTAGAGTGCTACTCGGCCGAGTAGGCGGCTGAGAATAATTTCAGCACTGCACCATCAACTTGCAGAAATTCCCCAGGGCTCATCTGACCTCCTATTTGCACGTTCTTGGTGGCGTTGGAACCTTCTTGTAGTCTACTACCTGGGAAAAATATCAAAAAAATAGTGAAATATCCCAGGTGATAGCAGATTTAGAAATAATGCACGGATGTCCTGTTTTCAGCACTTCGGGTTGCTCGATTCCTTTTCCGCATCATAGCGCGATCGCGACTTTCTCTCTTGCCCCTTCCTTGCTCCAGTATTCTTCTTTGGCACCTCAAACATGTCATCGTGAATCTCATTGGTGCTCTCACGTCGCCGACCGTCTTATTGGCTCCAAATTGCTCCAATATTGCCCAAATCCCTGAAATGGACATAAACGCTCCGAAAGTCATATTATTCCAAATAATAGCGCAAAAGCGTATAAAATATGTAATTGAGCAATCATTTTGACGTGTAATCTTATCGATAAAATGTGGAATATAATGACACATCATCAAGCAGGAGAAGCTCACTGCGAAGTGGGAAGGACCCTACATAGTGATCGATGTACTCGGTCCTGCCACCTACCGACTCGCTACTTTGAATGATAGAGAACTTCCTCATCCCTGAAACGCTGAGCATCTGCGAAAGTATTATTAATGATTGTACAAACAGGGTAAAATAATCGAAATTCACCTTCGTCATGTATCATATGCATGTTCATTATGAATACAAAGTAGATCGTTTCTTGACATCAGTCGAAACGTTCACGTCGGCCGTAAGTCAAAAGGGCCTTGTCCCTCGCCACCGAACGACCCTCGTCGACCGTAAGTCGAAGGGGCCTCGCCCCTCGCCACCGAACGACCATCCTCGGCCTAAGTCGAAGGCCGACCGTAAGTCGAAGGGGCCTTGCCCCTCGCCATCGAACGACCCTCGTCGACCGTAAGTCGAAGGGGCCTCGTCCCTCGCCACCGAACGACCATCCTCGGTCGTAAGTCGAAGGCCGATCGTACATCGAAGGTGCCTCGCCCCTCGCCACTGAACGACCCTCGTCGGCCGTAAGTCAAAGGGGCCTCACCCCTCACCACCGAACGACCCATGTCCTCAGCCGTAAGCCGAGGGATCCCCCCTCGCCACTAAGCAACCCCCGATACTTGTCGACAGTAAGTCAAAGGGGCCTTGCCCCTCGCAGCTGGACGATCTTGGTGCATTTGTCGAAAGAGGTTCACCCCTCTCTACCCAAAGAAACGTGATTTATGGTTTAAAAAAGTTACATTCATCGATTGAATATGCCTAACTTATCCACGACAAAACTTGCCTAAAGATTTCTACAAAATTTAAAGTTAGGTCGTTGAGAATACACATGCCGATATTCAAGTAAGAAGAAATATCGCAGAAAGTTTCTTCATTCATTAGAATAAAAGAAAATTACAAAAAATACAAAACAGAAGGCATGTCGGCCTAAGAGGGAGGGGGAGCGCTTCCTGACGCCAAGACACTGGAAAAATCCTCCATCGCATGTGCAAGCTTTTGACGTAAGCTCTGTCTTCTCCTTCACAGTAGGCTTCTCGAGCCCTGTGACTTTGGCCTGAAGCTCGGCCCTCTCCGCCTTGCAAACTTCTGCACACCTCTCGAAGTCGCAAGCTTTGGCCCGAAGCTTGATCATCTCCTTCTTGTAGGCATCAAGCTCCTCCTCAAGTTGGGACCTCTCCAACCACCACTGAAGCTCGACAGATTTGTAGAGGTCTGATAGCAACGACATGATGTCCTTAGCCTCCGAAGCCTCCCACTCGACCGTCACCTTGTCTGCGAGAGCTGTCCCCAAGGCCTCATCTGCCTCCTTCCCCCGTGCCTCGAGGCTGAGCACTTTGCGCTCCATGTCTGCCACCGTCGACCTCCGTCGATCAAGTTGACAGCTTGACGACACAGAACGGCCCCGAGAATGGACATCTGCAAAAAACAAGGGTTAGTCAAAAACGACTAACTTGGACAATGATAAACAAAGGCCTGGGTGACATACCTGGTATTCGATCCCCACGAAGAAGTTGGCCACATTTTCGAGGTCCAACCTCTGCAGGAGCTCCAGATCCTTGGGGAGAATCGAGTTCTCCATCAACCTGGCAGTCGTCCCAAAGTCCCTCAGGGCCGACTCCTCCTTTCCAATGGCGAAGGGAGGTAGATGAAAGTCACATTGGAACGGCCCCGAGGATTGAGACGAGAGCCGATTAAGCAGTAACACTCGATCGAACTCACCAGGGATCGAGCTGACCAAAGGAGCAGGCGAAACGATGTCACCCCAAGGCCATTGATCTAGATGGGGCGTCATGGAGGCTTGAGACACCGAAGGGGGTCTCCACCACCTCCGGAGGCTCAAGAGGAGCGATCCCTTTACCTTTCCACATGGGGTCCTCCTCCTCCACTCGCCTCCTCTTTGGAGACTCCTCCTCCCCGTGAGAGGGCATCTCCCTCTTCTGGCCGATCGCTTCAGTTGGCTCAACAACGTCGGTAGCATCGACGTCGACCACCTCCTGCGGCTCTGCGACCACGACAGAAGCCAGAGGCACAGAGGGCCGCACGGTAGCGTCGCTGGAGGCCTCCCTCAAAGAGGCTCTGGAAGAAGGCCTGGATGTCTGCCTAGTCTCTCCCCCTTCGAAAGAAGAGCTCTGGTGTATGTGGAGAGGAGACCGAGAGTTGGATTCCGCAACACTGCACTCGACCGTTCAACGCGGGCACCCGACCTTTCGACTGTCCTCTTCTTCTTCTGATTTTACCTCCAGACTCGGTCCAAACTGGATGAGCGATGCCTGATGGGAAAATATCAGCGTAGGATCCATGGATGAATTAATAGGAGTGGAAAACGGTTTTGGACCTGACGGGTTCGACCCATATCCGATCCGTATGTTCAAACCATATAAGCAGGTCTAGGTTACCCAGAAAATATCCTGATTAGTACCAGTATAGTACCCTAAACCAAATCTACCCGGATCCAAAACACTGATCCTGGTACGGGTGCGGGCGGGTCCTGATTGTTCCTCTCGTTCTCATCTCCCCATTGGCTCTGGTTCTTCTTCAATGTGTTAGATAAAAAAATAATTTCCTTTGGTGAAAACCATCCCCTAAAATCATAAGAAATTTCATATGAGCTTACCGAGAATTCATAAATAAACATGTGGAAGCATACCAGGATTCATGATGATTAATTCCTTTTGATCTGTGCGGTTGGCCTTCCAGATCAACACGATATCCTTTTTTTAATACATCGGAAGAAACACACGATATCCTTAGAAAATCCCTTTAGCTTTCTATACGCTCTATATCTGATAATGGGATATCATAACAGAATAGACTTCATTCATTCGTGTGATCTGGGAACCATAACCAAAGTATATAGATAACAACCATGTCATATTAGGTATTTCTATTTTAGCCCATCATAAAAGTAGAAACTACATGTTAAGTCTACATACATTAAAGTCACACATCCTATCAGATGTATTAAAGCCCAAATACCAAAAACTTAACAGATCACTTTAATTGGGCCTAATTATATTTGACAGTCTGCAACACCTAATTATTTTACTTATAAGTACAGTGTTGAACTAATGATCCAATCATCTCCCACTAGGGCTATATTTGCAATCTTATAATTATGATTTGCATAAATAATCGAATGAGCTCAACTTTGATGTCATTATTGAAATGTATCTATTAACCAATTCGGTCTATCAATCATACCAACATAGGATCATGGCGGCCTTTCATACAAATGTCGAAACTAGATCCATCAATGATAATGTATGCCGATACAACTGAATGGCATGGATCATGATGTGGATGTTGTTCATGCACGGGTACAAATCCAACTGAAGTATCCGAATACCCGACCCGTTTAGCATCCGCAACCTAATACCTCTACGCTCTTAGCGGGGTACCGCTGAGTCAGACAAATGGGTCATACGACCGTTAGGCTGGCACTAACATTCAAGGTAGAGTTAATGGGGCCGAGTAAATGGGCAGCCGTTAACTCGAATCCTAGAGAAGATCATTCCCAAATCAATGAGGGACGGTTACACATCATCAAGGGGGAATTACCAATAAATAGACCAAAAGAACCAAGGTAAAGGGGTTCCATGTCTGAGGTACGAGGTCTAATACATAGGACTCTACTTTCTCAGCTTACATTTCTTATATGCGAGCTTGCGTCGCGAGTCTTGAGACGAACCTTCGTGGGTCGATCTCAGCTGCACCAAGCTCACTCTCTTCCTCAAGTTCCATACTAACTTAAGCATCGGAGGGGATCTGGGTCGGAACCAGATCCGACCCCCTTAACGAGTCCATGTTATGCAGATCGACGGTCCTCATCTAACGTCGAAGGTCGACGTCAAGCTTTCCAACCTCGAACGATCGACGTAACTACCACTCGAAGATCGATCGAAGGTCGCATCATCTACAACTACCATTACTTGACATTGGTTCCTCCAACCAAGGGTCCTACTCCAACTGCTGACGAGGCTCCGACTCAACACCTCGAGTCTACATCAGCTTGAGAGCTGTCTAGGTCAATTTTGGCCTTAACAGTTTGGCACCGTCAATGTGAAACCATGAGTTGACTCCCGATCGACAAACTACTCGACCATGTCGACCCGCCCATCCACATTCTCTGATGTTGCCATAAGACCTCCCAGTGTCGGACTCATCAACATGATAACGGAAGGTTCCCGCACCCAGAGTTATCAACCTCTCTCCAAAGCTCCTACGCTGGGAAATTGATGACAGTATCCGTGGGGCGAAAGCGCCCCAGGGATAATACACCACCTATCTCCTTCTCAGATGAAGATCTAGAATGTGTAGAACTACCGCACGATGATGTTGTCGTCATCACAGCCACCATCAAAGAGATCGCCATAAAAAGGTTTCTTGTTGACACCGGAAGCTCGTGCGACACTCTTCTTCACTACGTTGGAGAGGATGAAAATGTCATCCGTAGAGTTGACGCCTTGTACGGGACCCTTGGTGGGATTCACCGGACATTCCGCCCCGATAGCGGGCATCATTACCTTACAGGTGACCCTCGGTACATATCCTCGACAAATCACTCGCCTAACCAGTTTCAAGGTGGTAAAGATCAACTCGGCGTATAACGGGATCATCGGAAGACCGCTACTGAAAACCATAGAAGCAGTGGTCTCAACCTTCCATCAGATGATCAAGTTCCAGACCCCCGAGGGAGTCGAAAAAGCAAAATGGAATAAGAAACAGGTGCGGTCGCGTTACACGCTATCCACCGCCCTGAGTAGGATCGAGCACGTGGATCCAGTCGACCCATGGATCGAAGATCGACTGCCTGCCACAATCGAAGAGACGGAGAACATCCGAGTCTCCGAAGAGGAAGGAAAAACCGTCTCTATTGGGTCACTGCTCCTTTGCGACCTAAAGGAACAGTTAATCACCTTCCTAAGAGAACATGCCGACATCTTCCCCTAGACACCGAAGGATATGACCGGCATCGATCCCGAGGTAGCATCCTACAAGCTGGAGGTCGACCCGACCTCCAGACCCATGAAGCAAAAGAAGAGAAACATGGGAAGCGAAAAGATGAAAGTTGCGATTGAAGAAGTGGAACGACTTCTAGAAGCTGGCTTCATTCGAAAAGTCAAGTACCTTGAATGGCTCTTAAATGTCGTGATGGTCGAGAAGATGAACGGAAAATGGCGAATGTGCGTCGACTTCACTGACCTCAACAAAGCGTGCCTAAAAGATAGCTACCCCTGCCATGAATCGACCATCTGGTCGACCGTGCTTCGGGCTACAAACTCCTCAGCTTTATGGACGCCTTCTCAGAATATAATTAGATTCAGATGGCACTAGAGGATGAGGAGAAAACTTCTTTCATCACTGACCTTGGTATTTTTTGTTACACCAAAATGCCATTCGGTTTGAAAAATGCAGGTGTCACGTTCCAATGCATGATGAACGTCTTCGAGGCTCAAATAGGACAAAACCTAAAAGTCTACGTTGACAACATGTTGTCAAGTCGAAGAAGCCAACGGATCACGTCGCAGACCTCTGGGAGAGATTTGCACAGATCAGACGAGACAACCTTCGGCTGAACCCTGCCAAATGTACATTCGCGGTTCAGTCGGGGAAGTTCCGCGGTTTCATGCTGACGAATAGAGGGATCGAGGCCAATCCCGACAAGATCGCTGTCATCATCACGATGAAGGAGCCTTCGACTCTCAGAGAGCTCCAAAGGCTGAACGGACGGATAGCAGCCTTGGGACGGTTCTTGTCTAAGTCAGTCGAGATTGCCCTTCTTCAAGGTATTGAGAAGGGCGATAGCCTCTGCGTCAAGCGGCAAGAAAGTCATCGAGTGGGATACAGACTGCAAAAAACATTTCTCTGAGTTGAATGAGTACCTTCGCACCCCACCGCTCCTGACCAAGCCAGATAAAGATGATCGGCTCATCATCTACCTGGCCTCTACCGAGGAGGCCGTAAGTTTGACACTCATCAAAGAAAACACAGGGGTACAACAGCACATCTACTATGTCAGTCAGGTTCTCCGAGGTGCAGAGATCAACTACTCGAGGATCGAAAAGATGGCTTTCGCATTGGTCCAATGCACAAGGAGGCTTCGACCGTATTTCCAAGCGCACACCATTCTGGACCTCACTGACACTTCCTTAGAGCAGACCCTGAAGAGGCTCGATCGTTCAGGGAGAAAAACGAAATGGGGGTCGAACTAAGCGAATTCAACATCCAGTTTAAATCAAGGACCGCCATCAAAGGGCAGGCTCTTGCCGACTTTATCGTCGAACTCACCTACAACGATGGCCCGCGGGAAGAGGTATATGCAACTAGCATACCACCTGAGGCTACCCCCTCGTCCTCAACAAGCATCAATCCACCAAACAAAGCGAAAGACACAATTGAAGACGAGGGAACATGGATCGTACAAGTCGACGGTTCGGCCACACAAGCTGGAAGCGGGACCGGAATAATCATCCAAACATCAGCGGGCGATATATTCGAATACCCCCTCTGCTTCGATTTCCAAACCACTAATAATGGTGCGGAATATAAAGCGACCATCAACAGACTCCGACTGGCTCGAGCCCTAGGGGCGAGAGTGGTCCAACTACTCAGCGAATCTAGTATCGTTGTCCACCAACTGAATGTGACCTTCAAAGCCCACGGCGACCCAATGCAGATGCAAGTCGCTAAAGCAGAACTCGCCAAATTCGTACATGTAAAAATTCATCACGTGCCAAGGTCGAAGAATCATCGAGCTGATGCCTTGTCGAAGCTTGCATCCTCCTCCCCGCGGGACTCGGTCGGACCGTGTATGTACAACATCTACTCCATCCCAGCGAGCTGGCACATGAACTGCTAATCCTCGACCAAGAGATCACATGGATGAACTCGATAATCGGTTACTTAAATGCAGGGGAGAAGCCGACCGACCAAGTGGACGCCCGAAAGCTAGAACAGAAGGCCTACAAATTCGTCCTGCTAGATGGTTCATTGTACAAAAGACGATGGACCAGGTATGCCATCTTCCCCTAGCTTAAATGCTTAGCCCCAAGAAGTCCACTACGTGATCCAGGAGATCCACGAGGGTGATTACAAAAACCACTGCGGAGGAAAATCCATAGCTTTGAAGGCCGTGAAACAAGGGTATTTTTGGCAAACGATGTTCAAAGATGTCGTCGAATACGTTCGACGGTGCTCGAATTGCCAAAAGTTCTCAAAGGTCAGCTCGGCCCCACCAACTGATCAGATCCCCATTGTCATTCCAGTTCCTTTCGCCAAGTGGGGACTAGACCTCCTGGGACCATTCAAGCCAACGAGTGGGCAACAGAGGTACTTAATAGTGGCGATCGACTACTTCACAAAGTGGATCGAAGTAGAACCTCTGTCCCGAATCACCTGAAAGGAAGCTTGAAGCTTCGTCTGAAAGTCCATCGTCTGTCATTTTGGCATCCCACAATCCATAGTGACAGACAATGGGACACAGTTCGACAGCACCGGCTTTAGAGACTTCTGCTCAGAGCTGAAGATCAAGTTGCACTTTGCCTTCGTCGTCCATCCCCAGTCGAACGGTTTGGCAGAGGCAGCCAATAAAAGCATCCTCGAGCCCCTGCAGAAGAGAATAACCGGGATCGAAAGAACTTGGCCGGATGAAATCCCCGACATACTATGGTCGTAAAGAACGACCCACAAAACCTCGACGAGGGAAACACCGTTCATGTTGGCCTACTGATGCGAAGCCGTCGTCCCAGTCGAGGTCAATGAACGACCGCTTCGTCTCCAATACTATGATGAAGAAAGAAACTCAGAAGGCCTCGAGCTCAACCTACAACTGGTGGATGAGGTCCGCGAACGGGCTTTAGCGGACCCTCATCGAACAAAAAGGATGCATGACATGCTATTTCAACTCGAATGTCCGCAAACGCAGCTTCCGTGTAGGTGACTTGGTGCTGCATAAGGCCGCTATCACTCCCGAGATTCTCAAGTGATGCGTCCGGAACTAACTCTGAAACGATGTCGTTTACCGCA
This sequence comes from Scilla litardierei, assembly GCA_030789695.1. Lineage (NCBI taxonomy): Eukaryota > Viridiplantae > Streptophyta > Magnoliopsida > Asparagales > Asparagaceae > Scilla > Scilla litardierei. The sequence continues at coordinate 344,458,324 of CM061142.1, read as the reverse complement.
AGCGCACGGTATAGTGGCAAGCGGGTATCGAACACGGGGAAGCGGTGTTGTACTACCTATCTACTCCTAGGTTGAGTTAGACTTGCGGATTTATTGGTGGATGTGGAATGTGGAGGGTCGTAATGGTGATGGATGCGAAGGTTGTGTCACTCACCGTCGCAAATATGGGGTTCCACACAAAGAAAGAAAGAAATAAAATACAAAAGATTAGGGCTTAGGGCTCGCCACTAGGACCATCGGATGTCGACGCTAGGTTGGGACTCTTACGTTGCATTGGTTTAATTGGGAATTTGTAGCATCTGGAAAGTGAATTCATGTGCCTGGGCATCATGAATCTAACGTATCGCATTAGCACCGCTCTCGCAAAAGGCGCATACGGTACGTGCATTAAGGATCTACAATAATCTCACCACTCTCGTGGTTCGAATGCTCTCAACTCGTACCACTCTTGTGGGTTAGAGCTTCGAGGTATTTTGGTGGCTCTTATTGACGCAATGGCGGTAGCCGTCAATTAGTTATATAGTTCGTCGGTGGATCCCCTCAAGGCACGAGCCGGGCATGGTCACGTGCCTCGGTTGAATCCACTAACTCCCTAATTAAATCCGTAGGATATTCCTTCACCTAATCGATTCCACCGACTGTGGGCACGATCTCAGTACGAATTCTCCTAGAGATTTTAATAGATCAACCAAAATACAACCCCATTTATAACCAACGCACCATAAAAATCCCAACTTTGCGTCTAAATCCTAAGTTCCATGGGCTAATCCCTTAGCCCTAGAAAACACTACTCATGCATCATAGGAAGAATAATAGAAGATTCAATAATAACAAGAGAATTCATCCTAGCATGCATCAACGAGATATTCAACAAATAATCACAAAGAAATAACAATTAAATAGAATTAAAGAGACAAAAGTACTTATCTTGATACAAAGGAGGGGCCTAGGGCATGGCCAAACTCCCCAAAAGATCGTCTCCACAAAAGTCTAAGAAAGATCTAAAAATTCTCTTTTGAAAAGTATACAAAAATCTCCCCCAAAAACTCTCTAAAACTATCCCTAAAACACCCCTACAGATGTAACGACCACTTTTCGTTGTACATTGTTCATGCACGTGCTTTTGGCCGTGCATGTGTTTATTTTAGACTTTATTTGTTTGTGAACACTTTGTTGTGATATGCCGTTGTGAACGTATCTGAGAGTATTAAATAGTGGCACTAATTTGGAACGACGTTTCTCGAGTCGTTTTCCCACAATTTAATCTTATTCGATGAGACGTTGCGATTCTTACTCTTGACGGGAGACGTTTCTATTTTTAGTTTCGTCATCCGACGTCAAAATTGAGATCCGTCTTCTTCATTAGCTTTCTTTCGTCATCACGATCACCTCGATATTTATTTTATAATTTTTGGAGTTCATTTGACCACTTTTATATTTTTTACAAGATTTATAATATTTTTAATAATTACGTTTTAAATTAATTTCGGCCAAATAAAATATATTTGAGTTTCAAACGTTTTAAATAATTTTCGAGCCAAATCTTAGACCCTATCTTGGCCTTACCCAATCCCTAAGTGATTAGGAAGAGTAGATTTGAATTTTAAATTATTTTAAACTCCTAATCCCATTAGGATTAGCCCTAGACCAAGTCAACCCCTCTACACTATATAAACAACCTTTAGGAAGACCTATTTTCACAAGAAAATAACCCTAGCCGCTTCCAAAACCCAATTTGACGTTGCGACGAATCGTCGCAACGTTGCGATGAGTTTCCCCCGCACCGACCGAAGAAACGGGCCATTTTCTCCCGCTCCGACCGCTAACCGCCCCGCACCAGAGCTTGGCCGCACCGCTGCATCGACCCCGCTCCGTTCTCCCGCTCCGACTGAGAGGAGCCCTCGGTCTGACCGAGAGCTTGGCCCGCTCACGCCGCATCCCCGCACCGCACCGACCCCCGCTTCTGTCGCCCCGCCTCCGCTCGTGTCTGACCGAGCGGATCGCCCGCACCGATCGACATTGCAACGTTGCAACGTTGCAACCCCCGCATCCAAGGCGCCCGACCGATCGCTCCCTCCGCACCGACCGAGAGCCCGACCCCGCACCGACCCGCTGCGCTGTGCAGCGCCCGTTCCCAGTGTCCGACCGAGAGGATCCCCCGCACCGAGGCTGTACGACCGAGAGCCATTCGTCGCAACCCCGCACCCGTCACACCACTTGCCACCGTGGGCCCCCCAAGTTCTCCAGAGGTATTGTGGGTCCCCCATAGGTCCCTAGGACTACTGTGGGCCCCACCTAGGTGCTTGCTCTTCGAGGAATTGCCGCGTACGACGTTGCGACACGTCGTAGCCCGCCGTCGCTCGTGCTAGCTTTGGAATCTGGAATCGTTGCTCCGGTTGAGTGCTCTGAAATTTCCAGCGAGGAATCTAATTGGAATCTGGACTTGGAGCGCGATCTTTTATTCCAACCCCTGGCGTCGCTACCCGACGCCAGTGTAGCTTTCGCGTCGTGTTGAGGTAACGTTTTGCACCCCTAGGACCCCCAACCCAATTGCATGCTAATCAAGACTAAAATCAGTATTTTTAAAGTATTTTAAATGTTTTAGAACTCACTAATCAAGATTAATAAAACGGATGTAGGCCGGTGGACTTGAGCACGTAGGATATCGTGATTTGGACTCGTTGAACGGTGTTTCTCTGACGTGATACTTACAGGCAAGTGAAACTTGCCAACTCTTGTGTAGGGCCATGTTTTTAGGCCACTTCCTTGTTTTTAGCGTAAAAGAGACTAGTCAGTGAAATGATAGCTGGCTAGACGCCTACTTGAACTAGTTTGACAACGAAACTAGATCCGTCACCTAATTGATCTAGCTTGACAACGAAGCTAGATCCAACCCTTTAAACTTGTTGTTCATGCATATTAAACTGTCACGTTTACTTTCCTTACCTGTACGCCTTACTACTTGCCATGTCATGTCATCCATGCATTGAATGTCGCATTCGTAGCACACGCTACAATACTTGTACTCGTACTTCCTTGTCCGGCTAGGTGCACCCCTATGCCATACTTGTTAAAACACTTCCTGGCTCATGATCCAGAAGCGAGCATTCCATGTTCGGGGGTAAGGCCCTGGCTCGATACACGTGGAGGGGTAAGGATAAACAGTCATTTGAGCTTAGGAGTTGGCCCGCGCAGCCACTCTAGCCAAAAGGCGGAATCTCTGTGCACGAGGTGCTTACTTTACTTGCCTTGTACTAGTGAGTGTTTCTTGTAAAACTTGACATCCATGTCATGCTCGTACTTTAATTTACCTTACTTTACTTGTTGCACTCATACTTTAACTGCCATGTCATCGCATTCATGCTAGAACTGCTAGGTTGCTTTACTTTTACCTACTTTCAGTTTCCTTGCACAAGTCTCTCGTAGGCTTGCTGACATGTGCCCCTTGCTCTTTTGGGTGTCACATGTTAGACCCTGAGCCAGAGACAGTTGTTGAGGACGAGGTGTTTGCTGACGCTGAGCCTGAGCCTACGTTCGTCGAGGAGTTCGAGGACACCGGAGACCAATCTTAGAGACGGATTTTACTTGCTTTTGTTTTAGGTTGCTGTTAGTTGTCGGTGCTTGCACCATTACTTTGTTTTCGTACTTTGTACTTTTGTTGGCCATGTTGGGGCCTCTTTTAGACTCTTTTATTTTAGCCTAGTGGCTTTTCTGCGATGTTGAAATTTATTAATGTGGATATTCTGAGATCATTCTTTTGTCTCATTTCTTTATTATTATTATCTTTGTTTCGTTTCGCGTTGCAAGGACCTGCAGTTTATATGATTGTTTGACGCTTATCGGACTTGAGGCTTTGTAGCTTCAAGTCTGAGCGGACCTTCTCACGCTTCGCCTCCACGTTTTTGGGAAGCGGGGCGTGACAACAAAAGTCTGTCCAGCCGTTCCCCCTGGTGGCTGCCCAATAATCCCCCCAAAAACCCCTCGCTCCCCAAAAATCCGGGCGCAGAACAAAATATGGGTCCACGGTGACTCGGCCCGAGCACATAGCTGCTTAGTCGAGTCGTTCAGCAGCTCGGTCGAGTCGTTAGGCTGCTCAATCGAGTTGTACAGAGAATCGTCACATCCCAAAATATGTCGCTCTGCCAACCCGGGCTGATTCGGCGCTGCTCGGGCCGAGTAGGGGTTGCTCAGACCGAGTAGGAGGTTGCTCGGTCTAGTCGGAGGTTGCTCGGCTGATTGGAGACTAAAAAACTCATGACTCGGGCCGAGTAGGAGGTGCTTGGGCCGAGTAGGAGGTTGCTCGGTCGAGTCAGACATCAAAAACAGCATTCTGACTGTGTAGTGCACGACTCGGGCCGAGTAGAGTGCTACTCGGCCGAGTAGGCTGCTAGAACAATTTCAGCATGCACCATCAACTTGCAGAAATTCCCAGGGCTCATCCGACCTCCGATTTGCGCGTTCTTAGTGGCGTTGGAACCGTCTTGTAGTCTACTACCTGGGAAAAATATCAGAAAAATAGTGAAATATCACAGGTGATAGCAGATTTAGAAATAGTGCACGGATGTCCTGTTTTCAGCACTTCGGGTTGCTCGATTCCTTCGCCGCATCATAGCTCGATCACGTGACTTTCTCTCTTGCCCCTTCCTTACTCCAGTATTCTTCTTTGGCACCTCAAACATGTCATCATGAATCTCATTGGTGCTCTCACGTCGCCGACCGTCTTATTGGCTCCAAATTGCTCCAATATCGCCCAAATCCCTGAAATGGACATAAACGCTCCGAAAGTCATATTATTCCAAATAATAGCACAAAAGCGTATAAAATATGTAATTGAGCAATCATTTTGACGTGTAATCTTATCGATAAAATGTGGAATATAATGACTGTCACGCCCCGCTTCCCAAAATGGTCGGAGGCGAAGCGTGACAAGGCCCGCTTAGGCCAGAGCTTTAGAAGCTCGGACCCAATAAGCGTCTGTAGAGGTACCATTTTAAAAGAATTTCAGGTTCTTGCATTATTATAGTTCGAAACAACAAAAGTACGGAAAGGAAATTTGCATTCATTTACATGGAGAAATAATATCCAACTGGTACAAAGTCTAAAAGAAGCCTAAGCATGGCAACACAAGTTTAAAGACAAACCGAAAGGTAGTACCCTCGGGAAGTGGCGACTAAAAGACCTCAAGGTCTGGTCCTCGTCAGGCACGGACTCTGGATCAGCGTCCTCGGCTCCTCGTACTCCAGCGAGTCTGCTTCGTCCACGATCTCTGGCTGAACACCTGACGTACAGCACCCAAGAAAAAGGAACTGTACGTCAGGTAAAGTCTACAAGAAGGGTTAGACTTTACTGCAAGTGCACCGAACTTTAAACAACGGCTTATTGGTTTTATTAGCATGCTGGGGTTACAACAAGTACAAGAGAAGTAACGTAGCAGGAAAGTAAAGCGTAGCAGGCAGTAGTCGTAGCGTGTGCTACCGACTACGGGACTAACCTAAAGGTGTCAGGACAAGACGAAGACAGACAAGACATGTAGGACACGACACGACACGGCACGATACGACACGACACGAAGGGTTCACGCCTTACGGTTCGAGGGGGATCAGACCCTCTCACCGTGCGCACGCTCAACCCTACCCCAAAACCCCAGAACTCAGGACGGGAAGCACGGAGATCACTTTCGCAAGGAAAGCACCTGAAACGCCCGTAGGCTTTTTGTATCACGGAGATCACTTCCGCTCGGGAAGCATCTGAAACGCCCGTAGGCTTTTTGTAACACGGAGATCACTCCCGCAAGGAGAGCATCTGAAACGCCCGAAGGCTTTTTGTAGCACGGAGATCACTCCCGCAAGGAGAGCATCTGAAACGCCCGAAGGCTTTTTGTAGCACGGAGATCACTCCCGCAAGGAGAGCATCTAAAACGCCCGAAGGCCTTTTGTAACACAGTGACAAGACACGACCAGTGTGGATAACAGTGACAAGACACGACCAGTGTACGGGAGAGTTATTCTAGGGTGTCCACACACACGCACACACATGATAGCCCTACAGCATCAAGGTTGTTGTTGTCAGGCTCAGACTTTGTCGTCAAGTCTGAGTCGTCAGGGGCGTCCCGGACGCTATCATTTCACGTCCGGTTCTATACAGTCACAGTCTAACAGTTCTAGAAATCTAAGACCAAGGCACGGTCAAAACGCAAGTGGGTACACTTGCCTGCGATGGCGAGTGTGTCGTCCTCTCGAAGCGTCTCGTCCAAGCGTCTCGTCCAAGCGTCTCGTCCGCAGAAGTCCGTCTGAAATATCGCCACGGCGACGATGTCAGGTCTCAAATTCATCAAATCCTATTAAGGTTCGTTTCTAGGTTTTCAGGACTATCCTATTCGTCAAAAGTCACTTTTTGATGTTTCAGCCTAATCGACGATCTATCCTATGTGCACAGTCAACAAAGTCCATTCGTCGATTTTCTAAGTTCGTACAACGTTTTACGGGAGCTGGAAAGTAAATTTAGTTCAAGTTGACGGTTTTTAGTTTAGGGTTCAGTCAGCTATTGTGGGGGTTTCTACGAGTTTCGGGGAACCAACCTGAACCGGAGTTTGCTGTAGATTGGATGTCGGGTCTGATCGGAGAACTCCTCAGCTTCAGATCTGGTCCTCGCACGTCTCTCCAAAACTTCGAACTTGCGACGAAGGCCTACGACGTGTCGCAACGTCGTAGACGGCAAATCCGCGAAGTGGCACGTCCAAGTGGGGCCCACAGCAGTGCTAGGGGTCCAAGGGGGCCCACAACACCTCAGGAGCACTTGGGGGGCCCACCACAGAAGTTGGTGTGGGAGAAACCCACTTGCGACGAAGTTCTGTCGGTCGTTCTCCTTCGGTGCGAGGGTTTCTCTCGGTCGGACCGAGAGAAGCTCTCGGTCGTGCACTGGCGAAGCGGGGGGCTCGGGCACAGCGTCGGTGCGAGGGAATTCGTCGGTCAGACCGACAGATCCCGTCGGTCGTGCGCTGCGGGTGCGGGCGAAGCGGCGGTGCGATGCAGCGGGGGCGGCCTCTCGGTCAGACCGACAAAGCGGGTCGGTCGGGCGCTGGCGATGCGGAGCGGAGCGGTGCGGGCGGCTGTGCGGAGGAATCCCTCGGTCAGACCGAGAGAGAGCCTCGGTCGGAGCGGGCGACAGCGGGGGGAACGATGCAGCGGGCTGTGCGAGCGGCGATGCGGGGTGCTGCTCCGGTCGTGCAAGGGGATTTGCGGGGGAGAGCTCCGGTCGTGCACGTTGCGATCGTCGCAACGTTGCGACGAAGCTTTGGAAGAGGAAACGGCGGCTAGGGTTTTAAGCAATGACGAAAATACTTTGCCTAGGGCTAACTTAAATAGGTTAGAGCTAGGTTTAGGGTTAGGGTTCGGAAAAATATAATTAAAATAATTTAAAATAATTAATTTAGTTAAAATTACTCTTCTCTCCCTCACGCAAAATGGGTGAGGCCAAAAATTCTAAAATTTTGCCTAAAAATTCTTTAATATGTTATTATAATATAGTAATTTTATTGTAATTAAAACTCTTATAAAAATAGGTTTTAAAATTATTTAAAACTTTCAAAAAAATGGAAAATAGGTCAAATTAAGTCCAAAAATTGTAAAATAATTCTGGGGTGTTCGGGACGACTAAAGAAAGAGAGTGGAGAAGACGGATTTAAATTTCGACGTCGAGAGACGAAACTAAAATTCGAAACATCTCGCGTCAAAACAGAAAGTCGCGACGTCACGTCAAATAAGTTAGTATCGCGGAAGAACGACTCGAGATATGTCGTTCCCAAGTTATTCCACAATCTAATACTTTCAGAGACGATCACGACGACATATCACACAAAAACGTTCAAAAACAAATAAAGTCTAAAATAAACACGTGCACGATCAAAAGCACGTGCACGAAGAAGGTACGATAGAAACAGGCCATTACATTCTACCCACCTTAGAAATGATTCCGCCCTCGGAATCACTCACACTAGTAATAATTACCCATATAACCTTTTACCCGCGACTATCATATCTACTCATAAAGATTTCTAATCCTGTAACTTTGAACAACGTTCCTCAATAATACCCCATAATCCATCTTTTCACTGGGCAAAGCCACGACTAAACTCACCTCCTAATAATATAGTTCCACCACTATCGTTCCAATTTCCAACTCCAAGTTCTCATAGAAATAATAACATCTTCTGATATCGTACCACTCCACTAAGCATCATCATCGCTTATTAATATCTTTTGAATTTCTAAATCTTTTCCCAACATTAATAAATCTCCAAAAAAATGCGATTCTAGTCATCCACCAATCCAAGACAAAACATTTGTCTATCCTATAATACCTTCACCAATCAGCAATCGTCGTGTCTTCAATACATTCTCGTCATATCTCCCCATAAATTCATCCACCAAATATTTTGATCTGTCAGAATTACCCCTCATCCTGCTCACTATAACTAATCCCAACCAATATTAAGTCCGACTACCTAAACATCCATTTATCTCCACACGTCGTGTTATTCTCAAAGTCTTCTCACGTCAATTCATCAATCAGTCTCAATGTTAATATAAGCTCTACTCAATCTCATGATCATCCTGACTCATACTATTCTCGGCAGTTACTCCTATCTACGACCTGTCTAAGCCTCAAGTCTAATGAGTCATCATCTCCTCGCATTTAATCTCATTCAAACAGAATTCTCCATTGAGTCCGCCACACTTTGGTTTTATAAATAAGTCTTGGACAGCCCATTCTTTTCATCCGAAAGAAATCTATTCCAATATCCTATTGTCCCAAAATCGGTCAATCATGGCTATAACAAATCTCATCTCTCCCTGAGCCTACCCGCAAACAAAATCCTACAACAATAATAGCTAGTCCCAAAACTATAACAACCATAAACACGAAAATTTTGGTTAAGGGAGAAAGAAAAGAAGAGAAAGAGAGACTTAAGGCCAAAGGAATATTTTAAAACATTTGGAAAAAAAACGTGTGGTGTTGCGGTAATGGATGAGGGATGTCAAGTGATTTGTGATCTTGTGAGCTAGTTTGAAAACTTTAAAGATTTGGTTTAAAGAAGACAAAATTTTGATACAGTCACATACAACCAAGATAAACCATTCATTAAGACTAAAACTAAATCTAAGGATCCGCCTGCGATGACACCATTCTTATAAGTATGAATACCGTCATTCAGACAACTTCCCGCATACCATGGTTGACACTGAGTACACATTCAAGACACAGGAAACAAACATCAGGATCCTAAAGATGACACACTCATACAGGTCTACACACTCTACCTATACTCAGGCACTGCAACGACATCACCTACCAAAGGGCCTACTCCTAAACTGAAGATAGCATGGATAACTACAAGGTCTAATGTCTAGATAAAAGAAGGAAAGAAAACTAAATCAAAAGCGGAACGAAATAAGATCGGAAGGAACGAGTTCAAATAAGGCGGAGTAAAGAGATAGTTGGTTGGGTGTAAAACGATTGTTTTGCAAATGAGAAATAAGTTTACACAAAGATTTTGAAATGTGGTCACGAGAAACATAGAACAGATATAATAATAATAAAATAATTGAAGTTCCCCCTAGTTTAGAAAAAAACTATTTTTTTAAAAAAAAATATGCACGATAAGTGATTTAGAAATAGATCTTGTAGCCCAGAAAAATATAAATTGAATTATCAAAATGTTAACACGGTTTTGAAAATGAAAACATGAAAGATACCGATTTGAAATAATTACCAGATATTAACTTGAAAATTGACGACCAAGGAGATTTCAAAATCTAAGAAGGAACCTTCAACCGAAAAGCGATGAATTTTAACTATATATATAATAAAGGGTTTTCAAGGGAGTTAAACCGAGCGAAAAATTTAATAATGAGTTTCGAAAACAAGAAATAAAAGAAATAAAAGTAGGATGAGGTAGCGATTGTTCTGCAGATGAACGTAAGTTTAAACAAGGACGATGAACATATGGCTGTTTATACATATACGAGAAGAATTTAAAGTTCTCTTTGGTTTAGAAAATATTCTATAAGTACGTGCGGTGAATGATTAGTAATAAAATTTTGTAGTTTAGAAAAGTAATATGTATATATATAGAATTAAAGAATTGGTAACGAGGTTTTAAAACTGAAACACGAAAATGCCGATTTGAAAACAGGTACGAGATAAAATAATTTTACGACCGAAAGGTTTCAAAATTTGCGAAAGAATTTTAACTCAAACGAAAGTTTTTTTTTTAAAATAATTGTTAAAAAGTTTTCAAAGAAGCCAAATTGGGCGGAGAATTTAATAATGAATTTCGAAATTACTTTTAAAGGAAGCAGGTTTTGGGAAAGGGAAAAATTTGAAAATAAGTACAAGATAGTAGAAATAAATTTTGTAGTTTATAAAAGTAATATATATATTTTGGAAACAAGGCAAATAATGCGAGATGTTGACATTTACGTCCAAGAAAGCTCCAAGTCAATTAAAAGTTTTAACAACAAGTTTTAAATATATAATATGGGGGTTTTCAAAGAAATTAAGCTGGAGTGAAAACTTAATAAGGAAAGTCGAAAATAATTTTAGAGGATGTAGAATTGGTCAAGGAAGGGATTCGAAGGATCGATGATAATCGTCAGGAAACGATCGTGAGAATCGAGAGAAAGGAAAAATGATCACATGAAGAGTACGCGTAAGATATGAATCGTGAAGGGCTACGATGGGACTCTATGGTCGATAGCACAAAATTTGCAAGGATCAGAGGGATGCTAGAGGACAAAGGTTCTAATCATCGGGTCGTCTAAAGATTTAGGATAACTCCGCTCTAAGACTTTCTAATGAGCTAGAATATAATCAGGATCTAAAGAGAAGGTTCCTAGGAGAATCGAGGTTACGTTCTGCTGGGCCCGAAGTCGATGGAGCTGGGCGAGCGACTAACTAAAAGAAGGACTCAAGATATCTAATACGATCAGAATCAAATGGGGATGCTAAAATAGTCTAGGACGAGGACGACTAAATCTTAACCAAGGCATCCGACTATCAACCTGGGACGTCTACCTAAGTCTTCCTACTATCTAAGACTGGGAAACTAATTCAGACTTGTACGTGGATATCAAATGAATGCGGTACTTTTATTGTTCCGAACTTTTGCAAGACCTGCATGGGCCACCACTAAAACCTGTCACGCCCCGCTTCCCAAAATGGTCGGAGGCGAAGCGTGACAAGGCCCGCTTAGGCCAGAGCTTTAGAAGCTCGGACCCAATAAGCGTCTGTAGAGTTACCATTTTAAAAGAATTTCAGGTTCTTGCATTATTATAGTTCGAAACAACAAAAGTACGGAAAGGAAATTTGCATTCATTTACATGGAGAAATAATATCCAACTGGTACAAAGTCTAAAAGAAGCCTAAGCATGGCAACACAAGTTTAAAGACAAACCGAAAGGTAGTACCCTCGGGAAGTGGCGACTAAAAGACCTCAAGGTCTGGTCCTCGTCAGGCACAGACTCTGGATCAGCGTCCTCGGCTCCTCGTACTCCAGCGAGTCTGCTTCGTCCACGATCTCTGGCTGAACACCTGACGTACAGCACCCAAGAAAAAGGAACTGTACGTCAGGTAAAGTCTACAAGAAGGGTTAGACTTTACTGCAAGTGCACCGAACTTTAAACAACGGCTTACTGGTTGATTAGCATGCTGGGGTTACAACAAGTACAAGAGAAGTAACGTAGCAGGAAAGTAAAGCGTAGCAGGCAGTAGTCGTAGCGTGTGTTACCGACTACGGGACTAACCTAAAGGTGTCAGGACAAGACGAAGACAGACAAGACATGTAGGACACGACACGACACGGCACGACACGACACGACACGAAGGGTTCACGCCTTACGGTTCGAGGGGGATCAGACCCTCTCACCGTGCGCACGCTCAACCCTACCCCAAAACCCCAGAACTCAGGACGGGAAGCACGGAGATCACTTTCGCAAGGAAAGCACCTGAAACGCCCGTAGGCTTTTTGTATCACGGAGATCACTTCCGCTCGGGAAGCATCTGAAACGCCCGTAGGCTTTTTGTAACACGGAGATCACTCCCGCAAGGAGAGCATCTGAAACGCCCGAAGGATTTTTGTAGCACGGAGATCACTCCCGCAAGGAGAGCATCTGAAACGCCCGAAGGATTTTTGTAGCACGGAGATCACTCCCGCAAGGAGAGCATCTGAAACGCCCGAAGGCTTTTTGTAACACAGTGACAAGACACGACCAGTGTGGATAACAGTGACAAGACACGACCGGTGTACGGGAGAGTTATTCTAGGGTGTCAACACACACGCACACACATGATAGCCCTACAGCATCAAGGTTGTTGTTGTCAGGCTCAGACTTCGTCGTCAAGTCTGAGTCGTCAGTGGCGTCCCGGACGCTATCATTTCACGTCCGGTTCTATACAGTCACAGTCTAACAGTTCTAGCAATCTAAGACCAAGGCACGGTCAAAACGCAAGTGGGTACACTTGCCTGCGATGGTGAGTGTGTCGTCCTCTCGAAGCGTCTCGTCCAAGCGTCTCGTCCAAGCGTCTCGTCCGCAGAAGTCCGTCTGAAATATCGCCACGGCGACGATGTCAGGTCTCAAATTCATCAAATCCTATTAAGGTTCGTTTCTAGGTTTTCGGGACTATCCTATTCGTCAAAAGTCACTTTTTGATGTTTCAGCCTAATCGACGATCTATCCTATGTGCACAGTCAACAAAGTCCATTCGTCGATTTTCTAAGTTCGTACAACGTTTTACGGGAGCTGGAAAGTAAATTTAGTTCAAGTTGACGGTTTTTAGTTTAGGGTTCAGTCAGCTATTGTGGGGGTTTCTACGAGTTTCGGGGAACCAACCTGAACCGGAGTTTGCTGTAGATTGGATGTCGGGTCTGATCGGAGAACTCCTCAGCTTCAGATCTGGTCCTCGCACGTCTCTCCAAAACTTCGAACTTGCGACAAAGGCCTACGACGTGTCGCAACGTCGTAGACGGCAAATCCGCGAAGTGGCACGTCCAAGTGGGGCCCACAGCAGTGCTAGGGGTCCAAGGGGGCCCACAACACCTCAGGAGCACTTGGGGGGCCCACCACAGAAGTTGGTGTGGGAGAAACCCACTTGCGACGAAGTTCTGTCGGTCGTTCTCCTTCGGTGCGAGGGTTTCTCTCGGTCAGACCGAGAGAAGCTCTCGGTCGTGCACTGGCGATGCGGGGGGGCTCGGGCACAGCGTCGGTGCGAGGGAATTCGTCGGTCAGACCAACAGATCCCGTCGGTCGTGCGCTGCGGGTGCGGGCGAAGCGGCGGTGCGATGCAGCGGGGGCGGCCTCTCGGTCAGACCAACAAAGCGGGTCGGTCGGGCGCTGGCGATGCGGAGCGGAGTGGTGCGGGCGGCTGTGCGGAGGAATCCCTCGGTCAGACCAAGAGAGAGCCTCGGTCGGAGCGGGCGACAGCGGGGGGAACGATGCAGCGGGCTGTGCGAGCGGCGATGCGGGGTGCTCCTCCGGTCGTGCAAGGGGATTTGCGGGGGAGAGCTCCGGTCGTGCACGTTGCGATCGTCGCAACGTTGCGACGAAGCTTTGGAAGAGGAAACGACGGCTAGGGTTTTGAGCAATGACGAAAATACTTTGCCTAGGGCTAACTTAAATAGGTTAGAGCTAGGTTTAGGGTTAGGGTTCGGAAAAATATAATAAAAATAATTTAAAATAATTAATTTAGTTAAAATTACTCTTCTCTCCCTCACGCAAAATGGGTGCGGCCAAAAATTCTAAAATTTTGCCTAAAAATTCTTTAATATGTTATTATAATATAGTAATTTTATTGTAATTAAAACTCTTATAAAAATAGGTTTTAAAATTATTTAAAACTTTCAAAAAAATGGAAAATAGGTCAAATTAAGTCCAAAAATTGTAAAATAATTCTGGGGTGTTCGGGACGACTAAAGAAAGAGAGTGGAGAAGACGGATTTAAATTTCGACGTCGAGAGACGAAACTAAAATTCGAAACGTCTCGCGTCAAAACAAAAAGTCGCGACGTCACGTCAAATAAGTTAGTATCGCGGAAGAACGACTCGAGATATGTCGTTCCCAAGTTATTCCACAATCTAATACTTTCAGAGACGATCACGACGACATATCACACAAAAACGTTCAAAAATAAATAAAGTCTAAAATAAACACGTGCACGTTCAAAAGCACGTGCACGAAGAAGGTACGATAGAAACAGGCCATTACAATGACACATCATCAAGCAGGAGAAGCTCACTGTGAAGTGGGAAGGATCCTACATAGTGATCGATGTACTCGGTCCTGCCACCTATCGACTCGCTACTTTGGATGATAGAGAACTTCCTCATCCCTGAAACGCTGAGCATCTGCGAAAGTATTATTAATGATTGTACAAACAGGGTAAAATAATCGAAATTCACCTTCGTCATGTATCCTATGCATGTTCATTATGAATACAAAGTAGATCGTTTCTTGACATCAGTCGAAACGTTCACGTCGGCCGTAAGTCGAAAGGGCCTTGCCCCTCGCCACCGAACGACCCTCGTCGACCGTAAGTCGAAGGGGCCTCGCCCCTCGCCACCGAACGACCCTCCTCAGCCATAAGTCGAAGGCCGACCGTAAGTCGAAGGGGCCTTGCCCCTCGCCGTCGAACGACCCTCGTCGACCATAAGTCGAAGGGGCCTCGTCCCTCGCCACCAAACGACCCTCCTCAGCCGTAAGTCGAAGGTGCCTCGCCCCTCGCCACTGAACGACCCTCATCGGCCGTAAGTCAAAGGGGCCTCACCCCTCACCACCGAACGACCCACGTCCTCAGCCGTAAGCCGAGGGATCCCCCCTCGCCACTAAGCGACCCCCGATACTTGTCGGCGGTAAGTCAAAGAGGCCTTGCCCCTCGCAGCTGGACGATCTTGGCACATTTGTCGAAAGAGGTTCACCCCTCTCTACCCAAAGAAACGTGATTTATGGTTTAAAAAAGTTACATTCATCGATTGAATATGCCTACCTTATCCATGACAAAACTTGCCTAAAGATTTCAACGAAATTTAAAGTTAGGTCGTTGAGAATACACACGCCGATATTCAAGTAAGAAGAAATGTCGCAGAAAGTTTCTTCATTCATTAGAATAAAAGAAAATTACAAAAAATACAAAACAGAAGGCCAGTCGGCCTAAGAGGGAGGGGGAGCGCTTCCTGACGCCAAGACACTGGTAAAATCCTCCATCGCCTGTGCGACCGTTTGACGTAAGCTCTGTCTTCTCCTTCACAGCAGGCTTCTCGAGCCCTGCGACTTTGGCCTGAAGCTCGGCCCTCTCTGCCTTGCAAACTTCTGCACACCTCTCGAAGTCGCAAGCTTTGGCCCGAAGCTCGATCATCTCCTTCTTGTAGGCGTCGAGCTCCTCCTCGAGCTGGGACCTCTCCAACCACCACTGAAGCTCGACAGATTTGTAGAGGTCCGATAGCGACGACATGATGTCCTTAGCCTCCGAAGCCTCCCACTCGACCGTCGCCTTGTCTGCGAGAGCTGTCCCCAAGGCCTCCTCTGCCTCCTTCCCCCGTGCCTCAAGGCTGAGCACTTTGCACTCCGTGTCTGCCACCGTCGACCTCCGTCGATCAAGTCGACAGCTTGACGGCACAGCACGGCCCCGAGAATGGACATCTACAAAAAACAAGGGTTAGTCAAAAATGAGTAACTTGGACGATGATAAACAAAGGCCTGGGTGACATACCTGGTATCCGATCCCCACGAAGAAGTTGGCCACATTTTCGAGGTCCAACCTCTGCAGGAGCTCCAGTTCCTTGGGGAGAATCGAGTTCTCCATCAACCTGGCAGTCGTCGCAAAGTCCCTCAGGGCCGACTCCTCCTATCCAATGGCGAAGGGAGGTAGATGAAATTCACATTGGACCGGCCCCGAGGATCGAGACGAGAGCCGATTGAGCAGTAACACTCGATCGAACTCACCAGGGATCGAGCCGACCAAAGGAGCAGGGGAAACAATGCCACCCCAAGGCCATTGATCTAGAAGGGGCATCATGGAGGCTTAAGACACCGAAGGGGGTCTCCACCACCTCCGGAGGCTCAAGAGGAGTGATCCCCTTACCTTTCCACATGGGGTCCTCCTCCTCCACTCGCCTCCTCTTTGGAGACTCCTCCTCCCCGTGGGAGGGCATCTCCCTCTTCTGGCCGATCGCTTCAGTCGGCTCAACAACGTCGGTAGCATCGACGTCGACCACCTCCTGCGGCTCTGCGACCACGACAGAAGCCAGGGGCACAGAGGGACGCACGGTAGCATCGCTGGAGGCCTCCCTCAAAGAGGCTCTGGAAGAAGGCCTGGATGTCTGCCTAGTCTCTCCCCCTTCGAAAGAAGAGCTCTGGTGGATGTGGAGAGTAGACCAAGAGCTGGATTCCGCAACACTGCGCTCGACCGTTCGACGCGGGCACCCGACCTTTCGACCGTCCTCTTCTTCTTCTGATGTTCCCTCCAGACTCGGTCCAAACTGGACTCGCCACTGCATCGGTTTTCGTTGGCCATATCTGCAGACAGCGAACATAATTATCGTGAGTGGTGGAGATAGCGACATAGACTCGAGATATATTACCTGGGCTCCATAGAAGGATCTTTAGCATGTGATCATCCAACAAATACTGAATCGACCTTTCTTGTCTCGATCGACTCAAAAGAGACCTCATTGCCTCGGCCTCGCCCGTCGACAACCTGGCTCTGACCTCCTCCAACGACAACCGAGACTCCACCGCAAGCTCAGGATTCGGAGAACACCAACCGTTGAGCAACGGGCCCAGATGAGATAGGACGACGAACACGAAGTTATTCTTCCACCCATGGTCGAAAATTGGAAGGTCGTATATGAGCCTCGTGACTGGGCGAGCAGCGATATGGTACCACACTCGATGATGGTCGGCTATTATCATAAAGAAGTACCTGAATAGCCCGAGGGTCGGACGGACTCCAAAAAGCTCGCACAACTCGATGAAGCCAACTAAGGGTGGGAAAGCATGAGGAGCGAATCTACAGATGGAAATCTCCGAAGAGCACAGAACTTCCACGATGAAGGGGTGAAGAGGGAATCGGAGTCCTAAGCGAAAAGCTTTGAGATACACCACAACCTCAATTTTCCACGGGAAACACTCTCTCATACATCCAGATTGGGCACTCTAACGCTAAAAGGATCACAGAAGCAACCTCGTCACACCTCTGCAGTCAGATCGAGGGAAAACCTAAGGGCCATATCTAAGATGACTCCATGGACCTTCGACCTCTGATCTCTTCAGCGAATGGGAAGGCTTGGTTCAATCCAAACTCATTGCCACTTCCTAGGGACTTCCACGCACTGAAGAGGCCGGAGGCACGCCACATGCTCCTCGTAGGTCGGCTCCTTGAATACGACTGGAGCAAACATACTTGACGAACCTAAAAAGAATCAGAGTCGAAGAAGGAGATACCTTAAAATTGAAACAGGCGATCTACGGTGAGGCGACGCTGAAAGCAAGCTTACGAAACAAGGATGAAGATGAAGCAGGAATATCTCATTTTTTCTCGCTTCTCTCTTTTACATGAAGAAATCCAACCCGCTGACTTCCGATGCGCGACACATGTCCAAGGCCAGCCACGTGAAATGGCGAAGATCGCTCCAAAGGCAAAAGGGTTTTGGCGGCACAAATCAAATCAGATATTTCGAAAACCGTTCGCATTTAAGGATATTACTCATCATTCGGTTTCAACCAGCACAATTTCTGAGGCGCAAATGATGGGGGCCATTATTAGTGCATGGGTACAAATCCAACTGGAGTATCTGCATACCCGACCCGTTTAGCATTCGCAACCCAATACACCCCGCGCTCTTAGCGGGGTACCGCTGAGTCAGACGAATGGGTCATACAACCGTTAGGCTGGCACTAACATTCAAGGGAGAGTTAATGTGGCCGAGTAATGGGCAGCCATCAACTCGAATCCCGGAGAAAATCGTGTCCAAATCAATGAGGAACGGTTACACATCATCAATGGAGAATTACCTATAAATAGACCAAAGAACGAAGGTAAAGGGGTTCCATCTCCGAGGTACGATGTCTAAGACATAGAACTCTACTTTCTCAGCTTACAGTTCTTATATTCGAGCTTGTGCCGCCAGTCTTGAGACAAACCTCCGTGGGTCGATCTCAGCTGCATCAAGCTCCCTCTCTTCCTCAATCTGTTTCTGACTTTAAATCTCTGTCAGTTTTTATGTTGTTATAGTTTCTCATCCATTCCAAGTCCATTAGATTGAATTCTTTGCTAACTTTCCAACGCTTCTTGAATCACATCAATCGGAGTTTATTTGTGTTAGTTATGATTATTTTGGTGATCTAGTGTTTTTTCTCGACAGAGTCTGTTGGATTTTCTGCAATATGTTTCTGACTTCAAACCGCTGTCAGTTTTTCTTTAGTTGGAATTTCTCAACCATTCTACACCCATTAAATTTCATTCTTTGTTAGCTTTCCAACACATCTTGAATTATCGCAATCGGAGTCCATTTGTAGAAGTTATGACTGTTTTGGTCATCAAGTGTTTTTCTGGGCAGATTTTGTCAGACGTTGTATAAAGTCGGACCAGGCATCCGAACAGTGCAACAGATGCCTGATAGGTCATTATCAGGAGCCTGGTCCCACTCAAATTTGTCCATTTATAGCCGTTGGGTGTGAAATTTAAAGAGCCATTTTCGTGTCTCTAGTGCAATTCTATGAGCTTATTTAAGCTAGATTGAGAGGCTGTTTTAGCACCACCCCAGCTCGTTGAGAACACATTGTGAGTGCCATTTTGGGGTTTTCATTAAAGAGATTTTCTTTTCCCTCATTCATCTCCATACATTCATAGCATGAACAATTGGTGGTTAGCCCTAGACAATTAGAAAAGTTCTCCAAGTGCATCCAAGCTTGCCTTCATCAAGTACTTGGAGTTTTCAATCTTTCATGTGTTCACACACACTTTGGTAAGATCTATTCAAGGCATAAGATCTATTCAAGGCATATGTAAGATTATATTTTCGTTTTTTTGGTTACGAAACCTAGTACTTAGATTGTGAGTATATAATGGGGGGTTAACTCCACTTGGAGATATATCTCCATATCCTGGTTTAGAGATTGTAGCTAGTGAAGAGTGTACTTGTGTGTCCCGGTTTAGGGAGCACAAGTGGAAGCCATCGATTTGGTTTATGAGGATGGGACTGGAGTAGGATCGTCGGGAAGGGATCCGAACCAAAATACGCCTCTTGTGTTTGTGTTTGTGTTTGCATTAGCGTATTTCCTTTGTGTTGTTGAGCGCTTTATTTTTATTTCCGCTGTGTGTTGTGTTTAACTACTGGTAACTTTTTAATTACGCATATTACTTGCCATTACAGTATTTACGCCTGGTATAGTGTATGTCGTGTAGCCACAGGTCCCAACAAGTGATATTGGAGCCTTGGTTTGGTGACTTTTTCAAGCATGACATCTATGTCTCAATAACAATCCTCTCTTCCTCCCGTCTTCAAAGGCAAATTCTACTCAAAATGGAGGAAGACCATGCACCATTGACTTGATGAGCAAATGGCGTCAAAGAATATTACTTCGAATGCACAAGTTCGAAATGCGTTGCGAAATTGCGTCTTGGTGAGAATTAGAAAGATGAAGTTTTCGAGATGGCACATATAATGTGAGAGTATCTCGATGGAAATATTGGAGAAGATGAAATCGAGTCTTTCGATTATGAGAGCACCGATGGCAATGAGGTATCTCGTAAATCTCTCATTTTTCAACACAATGATTTAATAACTAGGTATAAAGCGTTGTTACTTGAGTATAACTCTCTCAAAGCTTAAAAAACAATATGCTTGAGAGAGATGTGTTAGTTCTTGGGTTCAAGACTAACGTTGTTTTGATGATGATCAATATATTAGGTTAGTGTGCTAATCAATCTTATGTTTTAGTCTCAATTTATCTTAATGATTATATGTTGATGAGACAAAGCATAATGCTTGGAGGATATTACAAGGAATATCTTAAAGACCTCCAAGAGTGATGGTGTGCTCAAGCTTGGATGAAGTCATGAAGATCATCTAATGAAGCCAAAGCTTGGAGCATGATGATGGATGTGCATCTTGAGAAGCATTGCCAAAGCTTGGAGCTTGATGAAGGGAAGCTCATCAAGAGGTGCCAAAGCTTGGAGATGATGGTGAGCATCAAGGTATCGTGAGCTTGAAGACTTAGACTCTAGGAGATGCAATATGTAATCCATGTAATTTCTATTACTTGCATTTCTCTTTTTGAGTCTAGAATTATTGTAATGCCTTGATAGATGGTCTTACTCTCATGCATATGCATTTCACCATCTTAGTGAGCCTTAGGATTATCATAGAATCCAATCCAATATGTTCATCCAGTCCAAAGACTCAATTGGAGTCTCTGGCTCTCCAAAAGTTGCCTGATGAAGGTTTTACAGTCGACTGGGTTATTTCCAATCGCCTGTCGAGCCTTCTACATTCGACTGTGGTGCATATCTCAAGTCAACATTTCTATTGATTCTTCTTGAGCTTTACGCATCAGTCGACTGATGTTCAATTTACAGTCGCCTGTGTTTCTACAGTCGCCTGTGAATTGGTCGACAGTCGACTGTGTGCAACTTGCATTTTCTGGGCTTCATCCCAATTAGCAAGTCAGTCGACTGTTGCTGTTTTTACAGTCGCCTATATATTTAAAGTCACCTGTGAAATGGCCATCAGTCGTCTGAAAGGCGTAAGTGTGAAAAATGCATCTCTCTGTTTTATTTCCATCCCTGCTGCAGTCGCCTGATGAAGGATATACAGTCGACTGTTTGTTTTACAGTCGCCTGTGTAGTCTTCTACAGTCGACTGTCCTGGCTCAAATTATAGCCGTTGGGATTTTTCTAGCCATTGATCAGTCGACCGTTATTTGTTCATGAGTCGATTGTCTGTGCCGTACACTGCCAAAATCTAACCGTTGCAAATTTCTTCCCTTTGGGTTTTTGGCTGGTTTTATGGGGTCTTCTTGGCTTCCTAAATATAGGAGTTGACTTAGTTGATTTAGAACTCTTGGTTAATATTGAATATCTTTGTGAATCAATACCCACTCCTAATCTCTCCCGTTCCCTCATTAGAGCTTCAATCTTATGTTATAGCATCTAAGCTCTAGGAAATTTCTCCAATGGATTTCAATCTCATTCCTTTTCTTGGAGAACATCTTTCTTCTCTTCATTTCATACACTCAAGTGAGAAGTGTTAGGATTCATTCCTAGAAGAGAGAAAGATCATCAAGTGCAATCAAAGCCTCATCTCAAGTACTTGAGTTTCACTTTGCATGCTTCTTCTTCACATTGGTAAGATCAAATCAAGGCATAGGTAAGTGTTATTTCATTTCACCTTTGTGATACCCCTAATTCTCTTTGTGGGATTTAGTTACTCTCTTTGTGGGAGTTACTCTCTTTGTGAGAGTTTGGTTCTTTCTGTATGAAAGAACAAATCCTCTGTGTGAGGCCTCTTTATGTTAGAGTAAAGATATCTCTCTATGGGAGTCCTAAATCCTCTGTGTGAGGAATCTCTGTGTGAGATTGTATTCACATCTCTGTGTGGGAATTATAGTGAATATTGGTGTGGCTAGACGTACCCAAGTTTTAGGGAACCAGGGTAATATCCTTGTGTTTGCATTTGTTGTTGTTGATCATACTCTTTAATTTCCGCTGCTTATTGTGCTTTAATTTCAGCAACTTTTAATTAAGCACTTTGCTTGCTATTACATTATTCACCCCCCTCTAGTGTGTGTAGCCCCGCAGGGTCCCTTACAAGATGCACACACTCACTCACTCACTCACACACACTTCATCTTTATCACCCAAACCTCGCGATGAGACACTAAAAGTTGCATTGAATCAAGAAAAATTTTCTCTTGATTAACGTGTGTGCATGTTGAGTAAAGAGAATGACTCTCTTAAAACTCAAATTGAGTATGTGAATGATTTTCACAAATCTATGAAAGAAAGTGTGTATAACATGCATCAAGTAGAATTAAATTCATGGCATACCGAGAAAGATGGTCTTCTTTCTCCGTTGAGTGCTTTGAGAGATGAAAATGCTTCTCTCAAACTCCAATTGGAGAATGTGCACTCAGATTATGACTCTGTCAAGCTTGAGAAGGATTCTCAAATTGACGCTTTAAAATGAGACAATGGCTCTCAAATTTTAATTCGCAAGCTTAGCTCATGTCTATCCAAGAGGGATGACATTTCTTCAGTTTTGAAGAAATGTGAGTTATTGTCTACTCAACTTTCGAGTAAGGACAAGGTTGTGGGATCCTCTCCTTTGAGTGTGACCAACCCATGCTCTTCCTCTAGAAGCACCCAAAACAAATTTGTGGGGAAGCCTTCTAAAGGGATTTGTCACATCCAACCCCTCTCTTGGCAAGAAATCAACGAAGATTATAAATCCAAAGAGGAATCATGCATATTTATATTTTGGCTATATGGCTATTAATAAGCCCGTTCAAAAACATTTGTATGTCGCTTCTACCCATAGGAAGACTTTACATTGTTTGCATGCTAGAATTGAACCCTCTCATTCTTTGCATGTTACTCATGTTCATATGATTGGTACAAATATTACTTGTGTGAATGCTTTGAATGCTCACTTGCATGTTTCACACATGGGGCACGTCAATATTTATATTCCACCTCACAAGCATGCAACCACTCCTATTCACGCCCCTACTCGACCACTCTTTAGAAATCCCAAATATCTTTCGTTCTGGATTCCTAAGAATGTATCTCGGTATGATAGGAACACGTATATAGATTCGTATGTCCGTAATGTTATATTTTCATGCGACTATATAAGGAAACCAAACTCCACTTTTTTTGGTTTCCACCTTGCTAGCACTGTGACATTGTTATTCATTGCTTGGGTATCATGCTTGATATGCTTATTTTTGTACCCACTTACTGTGTGAGATTGTTCATTGCTCCCATTTTTGCATGTTTCCATATGATTTTGGGGGAGTTTGGAATTTTTTGCTTGCTAGCAAGTTATTTCCTTTCATATGCCATGTTATTTTTTTCTTATACCTATGAATAGGTTATTTTTCTTGCCCTTGGATTTCATCAATTTGGCACTTTTCCAACTTTTTGATATGCCAAATGGGGAGAAATTGTGGGTAAGTAAAAATATATATCTTATGCTTTTATGCATTCTTTTATTGGTATTGTTTTTACATAAACACACACATCAATATGTCGTATGATTTATTAGTTCAATTTGGTACTTTTCCATCTTTTTGATATGCCAAAGGGAGAGAAATTGTGAGTATGTAAACATATATACCATATGCTTTTATACATTCTTTTGTTGGTATTGTTTTTACATAAACATACACATCAATATATCGTATGCTTTATTTGTTCACCTGTGCACATATGCATATTGATGGGAGGGTTTGTTAGCACACACATTGTATTTCAATGTTTACTTTATATTTTTACATAATGTTTTTGTTGGAATTTCATAATTCCATATTTCTGTTCCCATATGGTTTTGATATGAGAAACACATTCAGTGCTACTAACTCTATATATGCAGAAACAAATACATGCTGAGTTCCACACATTCAGATATCTTCATGCATATTCAAACGGATATATCATAGTTCATGAAGTTGGAAAGGCAAAGGCAACTTACATCCATGACTTGGATATATAATCACTTGATAAGGATCCCCTGCAAAGAAGCTGCTCATATTCAGATGCAGATGCAGTCTTATCTACGTCTTTTATGTAATCAATGTAAAATTTACTTTTTTAGAGTTACAAAGCCTTGTGATACTTATTCAGATGCAGATGCAGTCTTATCTTCTTAGTCTCCTAGGTTCCATTATTCAGAGTTTTACACTTCCCAATTTGGAAACTTCGTACCCAGAAAATTGGCAGACCAATTCTCAAATTGGTCGACCAATTTTTAATCTTCGAATTTGACTATAGGATTTCTTGAGCGAACTCCTTTAACCATGTAGATTCTGAATCTACCCTCCAACGGTCAAAATTCCTTTTCTAAATTTTGGTCGACCAATTTTATTTTTTGGTCGACCAATCTCAAATCTAGCCGTTTGATGCCCAAACTTTTCAGAGCCGTTTATGACCGTTTCCCAACGTCATTGGAACCCCTCAACCGTTCCGAAACACTATATATAGAGGGGTAGACCGACTCTTTTACTACACACACTTTCCTCTTCTTTACTTCTATTTTTGTTGAAATTAAGCCTCTGATTTTCTTAAGCATTCGGCCATTAGTTGTTCTTTTCTTATTTATAAGAAGAAATCATTAGATTTCTCTCTTCGTTTAAGAATGGAAGAACTTGGATTTTCAACACTTTTTGAAAAGTTGTTCAAGTTCTTATTTGTAAGAAGAAATTATTAGATTTCTCTCTTCGTTTAAGAACGGAAGAACTTCAATTGTCTTTCACCATTTCATATCTTGAAAAATTGAAGTCTCTCTTTTAAACACCTTCCTTTGAATTCATATTACATATTCATTACAAGGCAATAAGGTGTTTATTTTCTTTTATTTCATTACAAAGGTTTTGAATCTCTTGGATTAGAGATTGTACAAAGTTTGGAACACTGGAGGTGTTACCATTTTTGTAAAATTGGTGCTTGCGGGGCAAATGATTATAGTGGATTGAAAATCTCTACTGGGAGTAGAGGACTGGACTATGATCAAGAGGATCCGAACCAGGATACATCTCTGTATTTGCAATTGATTTATTTTCAATACTTGTCATTTCATTTCTGTGTCACGTTTGCAAATATCAGTAACGTCTTATTTGCAACAGTTTTTATTATATGCACTATTCACCCCCCCCGCCCTCTAGTGTATTGATCCATACAGGTTGGAATTACATTTGGTATCAGAACAAGGTTAAGATGGCAGAAGGATCCGCAACACCAAACATGAACGCCATTCCACACAACTAACAACACAAATCAATATCCTGAAGGGCACTCTCAAGTTCGTCCTCCTCTATTTGATGGTTCTAACTACTCATATTGGAAAATACGAATGGAGATTCATCTCCAAAGTATGCATTATGAGATATGGGACATCATAGAGACAGGATACACAAAGCCAACAACTCCTGTTGTTGAATGGACCGCTAACGACAAATCTGTAAAGACCAACAACTCAAAGGCCATGAATGCTTTATTCTGTGCCAATGATAAATATGAGTTTAATCGGATATCTCAGGCCAAAAGTGCAAAGGAGATTTGGCACATACTCGAGGTAACTCATGGAGGAACCAATAAAGTAAAGGAAACTAAGATTTCCTCTTTGGTTCATAAATATGAGTTGTTCAAGATGCAAGACAAAGAGACAATTGGAGAAATGAACACCAAGTTCAATAATATTATTAATTCTCTTAATGCTCTTGGAAAAAAGTACACTAATTTTGATCAGGTACGCAAGATTCTTAAAGTACTCTCTCCAGAATGGCGTCCATAGATTACTGATATTGAGGAAGCCAATGATCTTTCCATATTAACCATGAAAGATCTTATTGGTAACCTAATGGCCCATGAAGTTACATTACAAGATAAGAAAGAAGAATCAGATCAAAAGAAGAAAGTACTCGCCTTCAATGCTACATCAGAAAATGAAGACTCGGATGATGATATGGCATTCTTTGCCAAGAACTTCAGAAAATTCTTTCAAAAATGTAAGTATAATAATAATTTCAAATCTAAGAATACTGATTCTTCTCTCTGCTTTAATTGTAATAGGCCTGGACATATGAAGAAAGATTGTCCGCTTTTCAAGGCTAAGTTCAAAACTTCCAACAACAATGATCAATCTCGAAGAGAAAGGAAGTTTGACAAAATGAAAAAAGCATTTGCAACAATATAGGATGATTCTTCAGATGATGAAGAGGATCATAATGAAAGTGCTAATACGTGCTTTATGGCACAAGATGATAAAGATGATGTAAGTTCTTTTAATAACGAAGAAGTACTAGATGCATTAAAAGATCTCTATTCTTGTTTCAAAAAATTAAATGGACAACATAAATCTTTGAAACAGAATAATGATAATCTTCTTCTTAAATATCAAGAATTATCTTCTAAAAGCACTACACCAAATTCTATACATATTGAGAATACATCTTCTCAAGATGTAGATCTTAGTAAAGAGAATGATCTTCTCAAAACTAAGAATCGAGAATTACATACACAAATATCCGAAATGGATAAAAGTATCTCATCACTAAAGATGAAATACGATGAGATGTCATCCAATGTTAATAAATTTAACAAAGGAAAGACAAATCTCGATGATTTGCTAAAAATTCAATATCCAGCAAATCATAGACAAGGACTAGGCTATTCTCATTAGAATGCAATCAAATCTTGTAACACATCTTCATCTAGTGGAAAGACAATTTTTGTTAAACCACAAAAGAAGAATCACGCATTCATCTACACGAAGAAAGTAAACATTTCTACTTCTTCTTCACAAAGAAATGTTACTAACATTTCAAAACCATCTCCTAGGAAACCTACTACGATTAGTATATAGATTCCTAAGAATTCATGCTTAAAAGATAGAAATAGTTATATTTCTCATTATATACATTCTATTGTTTATTCTAGTGATTATATTAGAAAGCCAAATTTCACTTGGGTTTGGCTTCCAAAAATCTAATCCCAAGGACCCTCAAACAAAGGGTACCAATGCTTAATGTTTTATCTTTCAGGTACCTAGGAAAGAGAGATGGAGTTTGGATAGTGGATGTTCAAAACATATGACGGAAAATGTCAACTTGCTTTCAACCGTTAAATAAAAAGATGGAGGCACAGTTACCTTTGGTGACAACAACAAAGGCAAAATCATAGGCACTGGAACAGTTGGTAACATAAATCAGCCTATCATTGAGAATGTTCTCCTAGTTGACGGTTTGAAACACAATTTGCTTTCCATTAGTCAATTATGTGATAAAAATTACAAAATAGTATTTGAACAAAATGATTGCATCATTTATGATTCTGATATGTCATCTATTTTATTCAGTGGTAAGCATAAGAATAACATTTATATCTTATGCATGTTTGTTACAACTCACAATCATTGTTTAATGATTACATCAGATGACACACTTTTATGGCATAAACGTTTTGGACACACTAATTTCAAAAACCTAGCACATATTTCAAAACACAAGTTAGTTAATGAAATGCCAAATATTTCTTTCAAATACAAAAAATTTTGTGATGCTTGTCAGCAAGGAAAAATACACAAATCTTCTTTTAAATCAAAGAACATTATCTCAACAAAGAGACCATTAGAACTCCTACACTTGGATTTGTTTGGTCCTTCAAGAGTAGCCTCTTTGAATAGAAGTAGATATGCATTTGTCATTGTTGATTATTATTCAAGATACACTTGGGTTATATTCTTACAAAATAAGAATGATGCTTTTGAAGAATTTTCAATATTTTGTAAAAAGATACAAAAGATCAAATCCTCTAACATTGTCAATATTCGTAGTGAGCATGTGAGAGAATTTGAAAATGAATCTTTTACCAAGTTTTTTAATGAAAATGGAATTACTCACAATTTTTCTTTTCCTCGTGCTCCTCCTCAGAATGGAATAGTAGAAAGGAAAAATAGAACTTTACAAGAATGTGCGAGAACAATGCTTTGTGATAGTAAATTATCAAAATATTTTTGGGCAGAAGCTGTCGCAACTGCTTGCTATATTATGAATAAAGTTCTTATAAGGTCATTGCTTAATAAAACTTGTTTTGAATTATTTTTTAATCGCATTCCTCGTGTATCATATTTTAAAGTGTTTGGATGTAAATGTTTCATTCTTAGTACTAAAGATGCACTTGAGAAATTTGATTCAAAATCTGATGAAGGTATTTTTGTTGGATACTCAACACGTAGCAAAGCCTACAGAGTATATAACAAAAGAACTTCAACAATTGAAGAATCACTATATGTCACCTTTGATGAGAACCCCTCATCTAATTCTCCTATCATTGATGATGAAGAGAATATATTACCTTTATCTAATTCTTTAGATAATATTAAACTTGATGATATTGATCCTACTAAACCCTCTGTTGAGTCTATTTCAAATAATGCAGATCTTCCTAAGGCATTTACACAAGTTCTAAATCATCCATCAGAGTTAATCATTGGAGATTACAGATGGAGTGAGAACTCGTCGTCAAATAGAACAAATGGCACATTGTGCTTTCCTTTCAATCATTGAACCAAAGAACATCAAAGATGCATGTGAAGACAGTTCATGGATTATTGCTATGCAGGAAGAACTCAATCAATTACAACGGAATGATGGTTGGAAATTAGTTCACAGACTATCAGATCATTCAAATATTGGTACCAAGTGGGTATTCAAAAATAAATTGGATGAATCTGGTCAGGTAATTAGAAACAAGACATGATTGGTTGCACAAAGTTATAATCAAGAAGAAGGTATTGATTATGATAAAACCTATGCACCAGTTGCACGTCTTGAATCTATTAGGATGCTATTATCATTTGCATGTTTTAAAGATTTTAAGTTATTTAAAATGATGTAAAAAATGCTTTATAAAATGGTTTTCTTAAAGAAGAAGTTTATGTGGAACATCCTGGTTTTATTCATGAAAATTTAGAAAATCATGTTTTCAAATTGAAAAAGGCTTTATATGGTCTCAAACAAGCACATCGTGCTTAGTATGAAAGACTTAAAAACTATCTTTTAAATTCAGGTTATTCAATTGGTAAAATATATTCCACTTTGTTTATCAAAACCATAAAATCTGACATAATCATTTTTCAAATATACGTTGATGGTATTATTTTTGGTTCTACTAATGAATCTCTTTGTCAAGATTTTTCTAAGATTATGCAGAAAGAATTTGAGATGAGTCACATAGGTGAACTCAATTACTTCCTTGGTCTTCAAATCAAACAAATGAAGGAAGGAATCTTCATTCACCAAAGCAAGTATTCTAAAGAACTCATCAAGCGTTTTGGTTTAGAAAGTTCTGCAGAAAAACATACTCCAATGAGTACATCTACTTCTCTCGACAAAGATGTAAATAGTAAGAGTGTTGATCAACGTCTTTACATAGGTATGATTGGCTCTTTACTTTATCTAACTGCTAGTAGACCAGACATTATGTTTTCAGCATGCTTATGTGCACGTTTTCAGGCAGATCCTAAGTTTTCACATCTAACTGCTGTAAAAAGGATTATTAGATATGTTAAGCATACTTCTAATTTTGGTTTATGTTATCCTAAGTCAAGCACATTTGATTTATTATCATATAGTGATGCAGACATTGTTGGTTGCAAATCAGATCGTAAAAGTACCAGTGGTATATGCCACTTTTTAGGACATGCTTTAGTTTCTTGGTTTAGCAAAAAGTAAAATTCTGTTTCATTATCTACAACCGAGGCAGAATATATTGACGACGGTTTAGCATGTGCTCAAATTTTATGGATGAAACAAACTATTTCAGACTATGGTATTGATTGCTCAACATGCCCTATTATGTGTGATAATACTAGTGCTATTAATCTTTCTAAAAATCCTGTGCATCATTCACGTAAAAACATATTGATGTACGTCATCATTTTCTAGATGATCATGTCCAGAAAGGAGACATTGTTCTAAAATTTATATCTAGTGAACATCAAACTGCTGATATTTTGACTAAACCTTTGAAAGAAGTCTTTTATTAAGCTTCAAAGAAATTTGGAAAATATTAGTGAATCTGACGTATGACATATTCTTATAATATTTTTCAAGAAATTTCCAAATTTTTTCAAATTTTTTGCCTATTTTTAAAATTGGTCGACCAATTCACAAATATTGGTCGCCAACTTAACTATTTTTTTTTTAATTTTTCGGTAACTGCTTCGTCTTCCTGCCTATCTTTTCAGTTAACCGTTCCTTCCAAATTTTTGTTTCCAACTGAACCCATACATTCATTTTTGAATCAGTCCTTTACAGTTTTAAAAACTTCTCCTTCCGATTGAAAATTTTTCGTTACCTGAAACTTCCACAACTTCTTATAACTTACTCATTTTTTTTCTTATTTAATCCTCTCAATTAATAAGGAACCCATCTCCTCGTTTTTCCCAAGGCCCCGTCCCTTCTTCCCCAAATCGGCAGACCTGCCGCCCTTACCCAAATTCGCCGAATCTCTCCGTCCAAATTCAACGGCGTCTCTCGTCGCCACCCCTCCCCGCCTAGAATTCCCATCGACCGGCCTTCTCTCCACTCGATCTTTTCTCCATGAATCCCACTTACCTTAGCTTCATTCCGACGGCCTTCCCGGCTCGATTTCGACCTCCGGCGGCCACCTAGAAATTTCAACTCTTTGAGCACCTACCGTTCACTCCTGAGCGTCACATCGACTTCTCCGACCATGGATTCTCCTGGATCTTCGACCCGCTCCATTCTGCCGGCCTCGTCGCCCACTGGTCAACCTCCAACCGGACACCATACTTTCCGTCTCTTGTTAGCGAGTTCTACGCGAATCTGGACTCGTCAAAGAAGGATGGTATGCTTTCGATTACCACCGTCATTAACGGTCTCCATTTTCGTCTCACAGGTCATATGCTTTCCATGATCCTAAATCTTCCTTCCTCTCATGTTCATCCTCTTCCAGAAGTACTCTCTGACCCTGAAATTAATCAACGGCTATCCCCTGATTTTCGCCCTAAACGATCAGCCGCCGACCTTCTTCCACCTGCTCGTTTAATGGTTAAAATAATATTTTTTAATCTGGCTCTTAAGACTGGTTCATTAAATTATGTTAGTATTAAGACTGCAAGATGTTTGTATTCTCTGCTGGGTCATCCCCCAATAGACTGGGGCTCTGTACTTCTTGAATCCCTAGCAAAACCAGTGAAATCCCACATTTTCCTACCTTCACTTATCACTCGGATCCTAGAGGCTTTTCAGATACCCTTTGCTGATTCCATTCAAGTGTTCAATCCTATTGATTTTAATTCCGACACTCTCAGCCATATGAAATTTGTCATCTTCGATACTTCCGCTAATAATGATGATGGTGATGATTCCTCCCATGAATCCACTCTCGACACGCCTAGACCCACTCCAGGTTCATCCACTCCCCGCCCCAGAACTCTTGGCTCTTCCTCTCGCATCCGCGGCCGCTTCCCTACCCGCAAGCGTTACGCTCGCGAAGGTCCTTCCCCTCGTACTCACGATCCTCATTCTTCGGCCACTCGTGATGTTGATTTGGTTGCTGAGATACGTGCTCTTCGGCACTCTGTTACTAAGGGATTTGATGAGATTCGCCAAGAGATGCATGATGGTTTTCAGGGTATTCAGTCTCATCTTAGTGCCAGCGATGTTAGTATGCAAGACCACAATAGGATGATGGATGCTCTTCAGATTGCCGTAGCCCAGCTTCTGACTCATTTTGAGTCCCTCCATTTCCGTGTCCGTTGCGCCTCATCCGTCGCTAATGCGTCTCCCTCTCAGCACAAACCATCCAATCCTCCATAGATGATAGATGGTTCTTGCCGTTGGTCACTTCGGACTTGGGTCGTTTTATGTCTTTTCAGACTTCTGTTGTTTTGTTTTTCTGTTTGCTTGGTACTGATCTTTTGGTTGGTTGTATTAGTTTCTCAGTTGATATTTTGTTGGTGATGTTTCTAGTTCTTTGCTTCTGCTGTTTTGTTGTTTTGCGATGTTAATTTGGATATGTAAACTTTGGGTTGTAGTTGGTATTTTGTCCTTTGTATGGTTGTCCTGTGTTTGGGTTATAAGCTTTGCCTTGGACTTTTAGTCAACTTGTGCTTTCTTTTCCTCATCTTAGCAGGATGGTACTACTTGTGTATTGCTGGCATTGTATCACTGGACATGATTAGAGCAACATTAATGTCCTGCCAAAGTGTTTGGCTTTTAGGGCCTGTTCTTTTGCTGGATAGGGAAGAATGGAATAGAGGAAAGTTTGTATTCCAAGGAGAGAGAAAAATGGAGTTTTGTGTTCTTTTGGGTGGAATAGAGTATGGAAAGTGGGGTTTGGAATAGAAAGTGGGGTCCACATTCTATTCTTGTGTTCTTTTGGGATTGGAGTTGGAATGAAAAAGTGGAAGGGGATGAGTGGGAGGGGAGAGATAGAGAGAGATGAGAGAGTGGAACCGACCATTTCTAAGGATTCCATTGTATTCCAAGCAAAAAGCTTGGAATAGAAAAGTGATCATCATTACCAAATTGGAATATCCACGTAGGATTCTATTCCATGCCCAAAAGAACAACCGCTTGGAATACAAACTTGGAATAGAGTGAATAGTGCAGGAATAGTGTCCATATTCCCATTCCCACCCCTATTCTTGGCAAAAGAACAGGCCCTTATATACATTACATAGAAAGCATTTGATACTTTCTAGGCATCACAGTTGATAATTCTAAAGACATTACTTTATCTTAGTTAATGTCTATCCCTACTCTACTGATGACCATTAGATTCTGGGATTGTCCACCTGTAATCCCAATGCATACTCCATACGACACAAACTCAAATTTTTTACTACATACAGGTGATTCATTCTGAGTATTGACTACGCACATTAATTTTTTTTATTTACCGTCTGTTCTGTCTATTGCTCTTTGTATCAACAATGATTCTGTCTTTTCATGCTTGGTTCCTTCGATGCTCGCTTCATAATGATCACGATATCTAAATTAAACTGCGCATTGGACCGGTATTTACCATATATATATATATATATATATATATATATATATATATATATATATATATATATATATATATATATATATATGACAAGCTGATATTGTTATTGCAGTATTCTACATCCAATCCCGAATTCATAATTCTGTTAATCCCCATCTGCATATGCTTCCATTTTTTTTAAAATTGTTATAATGGGCTGTCCATTTTTTTCTGCCTATACACTCCTTCTTTGGCCGACAGTTATCTTTAAACCGGTGGCCCACAACTGTTCATTTATAGCTTGCTTTTTGATTGCCTAAACTTTTATTTGCCTCTTTTTGAGGATTCCAAAGGAGGAGAATATATTCCATCTACTCAGCGGGAGTATTCTCACAAGTTTCACATATTCAAGGGAGTATACCATATATGTCCAAATCTAAAGATATATATTTACATATTTGTCATCATCAAAAAGGGGGAGAATGTTGGAATTTCATAATTCCATATTTCTATTCCCATATGGTTTTGATATGACAAACACATTCAGTGCTATTAACTCTATCTATGCAGATACAAATACATGCTGAGTTCCACACATTCAGATATCTTCATGCATATTCAAACGGATATATCATAGTTCATGAAGTTGGAAAGGCAAAGGCATCTTACATCCACGACTTGGATATATAATCACTTGATAAGGATCCCCTGCAAAGAAGCTTCTCAGATGCAGATGCAGTCTTATCTACGGCTTTTATGTAATCAATGTAAAATTTACTTTTTTAGAGTTACAAAGCCTTGTGATACTATATCTTAGTCTCCTAGGTTCCATTATTCAGAGTTTTACACTTCCCAATTTGGAAACTTCGTACCCAGAAAATTGGCAGACCAATTCTCAAATTGGTCGACCAATTTTTAATCTTCGAATTTGACTATGGGATTTCTTGAGCGAACTCCTTTAACCATGTAGATTCTGAATCTACCCTCCAACGGTCAAAATTCCTTTTCTAAATTTTGGTCGACCAATTTTATTTTTTGGTCGACCAATCTCAAATCTAGCCGTTTGATGCCCAAACTTTCCAGAGCCGTTTATGACCGTTTCCCAACGTCATTGGAACCCCTCAACCGTTCCGAAACACTATATATAGAGGGGTAGACCCTCTATTTTACTACACACACTTTCCTCTTCTTTACTTCTATTTTTGTTGAAATCAAGCCTCTGATTTTCTTAAGCATTCCCATTAGTTGTTCTTTTCTTATTTGTAAGAAGAAATCATTAGATTTCTCTCTTCGTTTAAGAACGGAAGAAATTGGATTTTCAACACTTTTTGAAAAGTTGTTCAAGTTTTTATTCGTAAGAAGAAATCATTAGATTTCTCTCTTCGTTTAAGAACGGAAGAACTGCAATTGTGTTTCACTATTTCATATCTTGAAACATTGAAGTCTTTCTTTTAAACACCGTCATTTGAATTCATATTACATATTCATTACAAGGCTATAAGGTATTTATTTTCTTTTATTTCATTACAAAGGTTTTGAATCTCTTGGATTAGAGATTGTACAAAATTTGGAACACTGGAGGTGTTGCCATTTTTGTAAAATTGGTGCTTGCGGGGCAAGTGATTATAGTGGATTGAAAATCTCTACTGGGAATAGATGACTGGACTAGGATCAAGAGGGTCCGAACCAAGTTACATCTCTGTGTTTGCGATTGATTTATTTT
Source organism: Scilla litardierei (assembly GCA_030789695.1). Taxonomy (NCBI): domain Eukaryota; kingdom Viridiplantae; phylum Streptophyta; class Magnoliopsida; order Asparagales; family Asparagaceae; genus Scilla; species Scilla litardierei. The sequence continues at coordinate 344,423,811 of CM061142.1, read as the reverse complement.
CAATACTTGTCATTTCATTTTTGTGCCATCTTTGCAAATATAAGTAACGTTTTATTTGCAACAGTTTTTATTATATACACTATTCACCCCCCTCTCTAGTGTATTGATCCATACAGATTAGAATTACAGTTTTGTCATCATCAAAAGGAGAAAAATGATGGTTCTTGGATTCAAGACCAATGTTGTTTTTATGTTGATCAACATTATGTTGTGTGCTAATCATCTCATTTGTTTTAGTCTCAAATTTACTAAATGATTATCTTGATGACAAGACAAAATAATAGGTGATGGGATGGTGGTGGATGATGGATCAAGGTTTTAGAGCAATGGGATTCATAAAGATATTGGACTTCCTTGTATTTTATGCTTTATCTTCATTAATTTTTCTTTTCTTTGATAGATTATTTATAAGCCTTGAATAGATGCACAACATACTCTCACATGCATATTTTCCATCATATGGTTCCTTAGATTTCTTATTGAACCCATCACATTAAGTCCTTTGCTCAAAACATACGTGGGTGTGCTTCCTGGAGATAGACATGCGCCTGGTGAAGGGTTACCAAACGCCTGGTGTGTCACACTTCTTGATCTGCTAAAATAGCCTTTATCATTCGCTTCATATTCATTGACCAGACATGTGAACAGTGGTCTAGACGCCTAGTACATCGACTTCAGGTGCATGGTCAGTTGAGCCAAACTTTCTATGCTCTCATTTTTGCAATCTGTTTCTGAATTTAAACCTCTGTAAATTTTTCTATGGTTGGAATTTCTCATCCATTCCAAGCCCATTAGATTGCATTCTTTGCTAGATTTCCAATGCGTCTTGAATCACCTCAATCAGAGTTCATTTGTGTCATTTATGACTTTTTTGGTGATCTATTGTTATTCTCGCTAGAGTCTATTGGATTTTTTGCAATCTGTTTTTGAATTCAAACCTCTGTCAGTTTTTTTGTGGTTGAAATTTCTCATCCATTCCTAGCCCATTAGATTGTGTTCTTTGTTAACTTCCAACGAACCTTGAATCACCTCAATCAGAGTCCATTTGTGGAAGTTATAACTGTTTTGGTGATCAGGTGTTTTTCTAGGCAAATTCTGTCAGACGTTGTATAACATCGGATAGACATCTGAACAGTGCACCAGACGCCTGATAGGTCACCATCATGCGATGGTCCCTCCAAAATTTGCATGTTTATAGCCGTTGGGGTGAAATTTGAGGAGCTGTTTTATTGTCTCTAGTGCAGTTTTGTGAGCTTACTTAAGCTAAACTAAGAGGCGTTTTTTAGCACCACCCCAGCTCATTGAGAACATATTATGAGTTCCATCTTAAGGCTTTTCATTCAAGAGATTTTCTTTTCCCTCATTTTCATTCAAGAAAATCTCTTAATGGTCCACTCATGAATTGCTTAAATATCTGTCCAACATTCCAGTAAGTAAGTACGCAATCTCCAAACATGTAAAAACTTGAGCATACATTTAACTCCCTACTACTAAGGCATATGGAATCTTTCACATTTTCTGTTTCTCAAAGTCATGCTTATGGCACTGATTGAAACTAAACTTGTCCCTCTTAGCCACAGGAATATCAACTACTTTGTAATTTTGCATGTCATATTTTTTTGAGAACCTTTTCAATATAGCTCTTTTATGATAATTCAAGAATACCCCAGGAACGATCCCAGTGTATCTGAATGCCAAATACAAAAGAGTCATCACCAAAATCTTTCATCACAAAATTCCTAACTAGATATATTTTGGCTTTATGCAATAAGTCTATATCATTGCTTACAATTGCAAGATATCATCGACATATAAAATCAAAAAGAATATGTTTGCTCCTGTAAAACTTATGGTATATACAATTATCGATCAAATTCATCTCAAAAACAAAGAAGATGATCACTTGATGAAACTTGAAATACCATTACCGAAATGCTTGTTTGAGTTCATAGATGGATTTCTTAAGTTTTCAAATTAAACCATATTCTTTGGTCTCCTGACATAAAGTTTGCTAGCTACACCATATAAATTTTCTAATCTGTGTTTCCTCTGGAAACATTGTTATCACGTCCATTTTGATGCAACTTAAGATTGAAATATGTCACCAATCCCATTACAATCCTAAGAGAGTCTTTTGAAGAATCTAGAGAGAAAGTCTCTTTATAGTCGATGACTTCTTTCTTCTTTCTGTATAAAGCCCTTTTCTACAAGACGCATCTTATATCTCTCCACACTACCTTTTGAATCACTTTTGGTCTTAAACATTTATTTTCAACCAATAGGTTTCACACGTTTTAGCAATAGGACAAGATCTCATATGTCATTGTTCTTCATGAACTTAATTTTCTAATTCAGGCCATCGATCCATTTAGAGAGTTAGAAATTTCCATGGCGTGACAGAAGTGATCGGATCACCTTCCATCACTCCAATGTCTACCTCATATTCTTAGAGAAATATAATACAATCATCTGGCACTACAGTTCTCCTCGATCTAGTTGATCTACTTAATGGCATTAGTTCTTAAGGTGCTAAAGTTTGTTCTTCTGAAACAATTTCTTGAATATGAGGATCTCTGACATTGTCTTGATCTCTTGTGTCTTGAACAAGGTTGAAAATGAGATCCTGATTGATGCCAATAACACCAGTGGGAATATCAACATGTTCCTCTTCAAAGACAATGCCACTAACTATATCTCCTCTAGTAAACTCGACATCCTTAAAAAACCCGAGCATTTCTCGACTCGAAAATTGACTTAGTTATATGATCATAAAACTTGTACACCATGGATCTTTCTTAGTATCTAATGAAATGGCAACTCATCGTTCTTGAGTCTAGTTTACTTTCATTAGGCCTATAAGGCCTTTTCTCAACTAGACATCTACAAATATTAAAATGCTTTAGACTAGGCTTCTCACCCATCCACAATCCATATGGTGTTTTGGCAGTTGCATGTCCTCAGTTGGAACTAATTGTTATTAAGTTCAAGACTAATGTTGTTTTGATGATGATCAACATTAGTTATGTGCTAGTCATCTCATTTGTTTTAGTCTCAGATTAAATGATTGATTAGCTTGATGATGAGACAAAACAATATATGTTGGGATGATGGTAGAGATGGCTTCAAGACTTTGGAACAATGCTTGCATGAAGATTATTGGACTTCAATTGAAATTTTACATTTTATCTTCATGTATTTTGCTCTATCTTACTTAGAATATTTGTAGCCTTGAATAGACACACACACTCCCCCGCCCAACCCTCCCCCCCCCACTCACTCACTCACTCAATATGCATCATAACCATCTTAGGGTTCATTAGATCTCATGTTAAACCCATCCCATTTGGTCCATTGCTCAAAACACACTTGGGTGTGCTTTTGGAGCTGAATCAGGCACTTAGTGAAAGGTCACCAAACGCCGGGCATGTCAGATTTCTAATCAGCTGAACACAGCCTTAGTCAGTCGCCTGATAGTCATTGACCAGGCGTTTGAACAGTGGTCCAGACGCCTGGTACATGCACTTCAGGCGCCTGGTCAGTTGAGCTAAACTTTCTGTGCTCTCTGTTTTTCTGCAATCTGTTTCTAACTTTAAATCTCTGTCAGTTTTTCTGTGGTTGGAATTTCTCATCCATTCCATGTCCATTAGATTGAATTCTTCGTTTTCTTTCCAACGCATCTTGAATCACCTCAATCAGAGTTCATTTGTATTAGTTATGACTGTTTTGGTGATCTATGTTTTCTTGGTAGAGCCTGTTGGATTTTCTACAATTTGTTTTTGAATTCAAATCTCTGTCAGTTTTTTTGTGGTTGTAATTTCTCATCCATTCCAAGCCTATTAGATTGCATTCTTTATTAAATATCGAACGCATCTTGAATCGACTCAATCGAAGTCCATTTATGGAAGTTATGTCTGTTTTGTGGTCAAGTGGTTTTCTGGACAGATTCTGTCAAACGTTGTATAATATCAGACCAGACGTCTTAATAGTGCACCAGACGCCTGATAGGTATTCATCAGGCTTCTGGTCCCTCTCTCTTTTTCATGTTTATAGCCGTTGGGTGTGAATTTTGAGGATATGTTTTCTTATCTCTAGTGCAGATTTGTTACCTTATTTAAGCTAGATTGAAAGCCTGTTTTTGGCACCGCCCCAGCTCATTAAGATCATTTTATGAATGCCATCTTGAGGGTTTTCATTGAAGAGATTTTCTTTTCCCTCTTTCTTCTCCATCATCATATGCATTGAACTAGTGGTGGTTAGCCCTAGCCAATTGGAGAAGTTTTTCCAAGTGCATCCAAGCTCATCTTCATCAATCACTTGGTGGTTTCAATCTTCATGAATTCACACATAGGTTACGAAACCTAGTACTCTAGTTGTTAGTACATAGTGTGGGGTTTACTCCATTTGGGGACTTTTCTCAATATCCTGGTTTATGGATTATTTCGATTTAGGGATTGTAGCACGTGAACAGTGTACTTGTATATCCCGGTTTTGGGAGCATTAGGGGAAGCCATCACGCTGGTTTAGGAGGATGGGACTGGAGTAGGATCATTAGGAAGGGATCCAAACCAGGATACAACCCTTGTGTTTGCATTTGCATTGGCGTATTTCCTTTGTGTTGTTGTTATTGAGCGCTTTAATTTTATTTCCATTGCGTATTGCGTTTAACTACTAGTAACTTTTTATTTACACATATTGCTTGCATTACACTATTTATGCCCGGTATAGTGTAAGTTGTGTAGCCACGGGTCCCAACAAGTGGTATCGGAGCCTTGATTTGGTGGGCATTTGCAAGCATGACATCTATGTCTCAACAACACTCTTCTCTTCCTCTCGTCTTCAAGGCAAATTGTACTCAAAATGGAGGAAGACCATGCACCGATGGGATGATGAGCAACTGGCATCAAAGAATATTACTTCGGATGCTCAAATTCGAAATGCTTTGCTAAATTGTGTCTCGGTGAGAATTAGAAATATGATGAAGAATTTACGTATGATGTGGGAGTGTCTCGATAGGAATTTTGGAGAAGATGAGATCGAGTCTAGCGATTATGAGAGCATCGATTGAAAAGAGTTATCTCATAAATCTCTCATTTTTCAATGCATGATTTAATAGCTAGTTATAAAGCGTTATTAGTTCAATATAACTCTCTCAAAGCGAATAACAATAAGCTTGAGAGAGATGCCCGCACACATACATCTACTTCATCCGAACCTCGTGATGAGACACAAATCTGTGATTCACATTGTGTTGAAACAAGAAAATATTGCTCTTGATTCACGTGTGTGCATGTTGAGTAAAGAGAATGACTCTCGTAAAACTCAAATTGAGTATGTGAATGATTTTTCAAATCTGTGAAAGAGAGTTTGTATGCCGCGTCAAGTAGAATAAAATTCAAGGCATACCGAGAAATATGGTCTTCTTGTTAGGACCGTCAATCTGGCTAATTCAATACTAAACAGCGGGAATGTTATTATTGTCAACAACTAGGAGATATACAAAGATACTTGTATATTTCTTTAAATATAAATAACTTACAATGAAGAATTAACATAATTGATGAGATAAAATAAGCAAACCAGTCAAGCAAACGTAAACACTGAAAATTTATCCTGGTTCAGATCCTCTTGATTCTACATCCAGTCCCCTACTCCCCATAGATTTTTAATCCACTATAGCCACTTGCTCTCAGCAAGCAAACAACATAAAAAGATGCCAACACTCTCCATGTTACAATCTTGTACAATCTCTTCAACAAGAGATTCACCAAATAAAGAGAAAGAGTAAAGAAACAATATCACATACAGCCTTGATAATGTAGGAATTGAATAACAAGGAAGGTGATGGTATCTCTAAGGTTTCTTGATGTAAGAATGTAGTAGAATACACTTAGAAATGGACTTTCTATTAAGGAAAAATTTCTACAAAGGTTCCCAAAGAAAATCTGAAAAAACACTCTTTGCGTGTGAAAGACAACTTAAGAATGAAAGAGAATGAGTAATTTCGTGTGTAAAGAAGAGAGGGGTCTTGGGGGTCTATTTATAGGTCAAAGAGATGGTTAATGACCGTTTGACGACTGCCCAAAATTTCCGAAAAATCTAAACCGTTTGTTCAAAAATTGGTCGACTAATAAAAGTTGTTGATCGACTAATTTGGTCTAATTAGTCGTTAAAATGGGATATGACAGTTTTGCTGACTTTTGACGAAAGGACAATGAAAAACTGTCAAATTTTTTGTCCTTTGAGGTAGCTAAAGTACCCTTGGTTGACTATAAAGCTTGTATGTCGAATATAAAAAGATAACCAACAAAACCTGTCAAAATAACTATTGGAATATCTGTTTATATAACTGCCTGGTAGACTAGGAAAATCTATTAGTCGACTAGGATCAAAAGTTTAGGAAATCGTATAAAAATGATCCTTATGACTAAGAAATGTGGTTTGACAAAAAATCGTAATTTTTGAAAAATAAATGAAAATAAATTAGTCGACCAAGATAAAGTGTTGGTCTACTAATTTGATCTATGACTTGGTCGTTTGAGGAAATCCTAAGAGGCTAAGATAGATCATCATAAGACTTTTACATGTTAAGTATATGCAAGAATAAAAGAAAAGATTACATCAATTTCTTCCAGATACAAATATTCAACTGTTGAACTTCGTCTTACTTTTGATGCTTCTTGCAATGTATATGTTGACTTGATGTTGTCTTATATGAATATGAATATGTTGAACTTTATAATCTGCATAGAGAAAGTTAGTATGCACAAATAAATTTGCTCATTATCAAAACCTAATAGGGGATCCTATATCCAACATTCTCCCCCTTTTTGATGATGACAAACACATATTTAAAACAAATAATTAAAATGAAATTTCAACATTGCTCCCCCCTGCAAAAAGCACATTAGTAACACACATTAAAAAATTTAATATAATGTTATTTACATTTCTCCCCTTTGTCATTGTCAAAAATGATATTGGCGTCAATGACCTTCTTTTCTTTTGGATACTTGAAAAAAAAATTAAAGCAATGGTATGTTAGGGTTTCTATCATAGTACAACTAATTTATACGTAGCGGAAAATAGAAACCTATCAAGATCCATGCGATTCTAATTAATTCGAATAGATTACTAACCTTTCTGACGATCTGAATCTGTCGGACTGTAGGTGCTGCGACGATCTGAATCTGTCGGACTATAGGTGCTGTTATACGAACGACCACCCTCAATCGGTATCCACACGCAAACGTCACGAACAGGACTTGCGAGGGCGCTAGCTCCTTTGCCGCAACTAGGGTTTCTCGCGCTCTTTGTTTTTCTCAAAACGGAGGAGATAGATTGAAAAACGTAAAACTGAAAATCGTGATTCTATATCTTATATAGAATCCTACATTAACCCCTTAACAACATTCAGTTACACGACGCTATCTTAGGGATAAGAATCACACGTTAACACATTAACGTATTTCAGTTAAGCGACGATATCTTAGGGATAATATTTTAACGAGATACGATATCTGACGGTTAAGATATTTCACCTTATTATGAATTTCAAATCATATTCGAAATCATGTTTAAACACTATCCTATCCAATTCGTTCTTTGTGTGCGACCCAATAGGCTCATATTAAATTGGCAGTGGGCCTAATCTTATTAGAAGCCCACAAGTCATAATTGGTCTCTAGCAAGACATTTTGACTACCCAATTAATATGAATATCGTTAATCCGATATTAACCTAACCAATAGAACATGTCATAATCCTTTTGTCACACGATATCTTATTTGAACATAAGTCATGGGTAGTGTCATACTTATATTGTTCAAACATTTAATTTCTCGCTTTCTAAGTAGACTGATAAAATCAAATGACATTCATTTGAGCACGGCCATGCATTTCTCAGTCCTACTTATCGAGGGGCCCATTAGATATCTCTCATAGGAGAGGAACAAATTCCATCTTGTTCATTCACTTTCCTCTGTATAATTCACATCATATTCGATCATAACCTTTATGATTATCTGATTAAAGATAACGTTTGATTATGTCAAAATATGATGTTCCTTATGTAGGAAACTGTGATGAGCTCAGGTCTAAGGATTCAATGACATAACTATTATGAGATCATTTATGACACTAATCCATGTAATGATCTCATAGCGAGTCTATCCAGTACATGTTCTCCAACAAGTACATATAAGTTTGATTTGTATCACCATACATATAATTATCTCATAATTATCTACCAAACTCAGACTAATCTTAATTCTTCATTAAACCTTTAATGATGAATGACTTGGGATTATTAGACTAGCATAAAATTGTAACGACCACTTTTCGTTGTACGTTTTTCGTGCACGTGCTTTAGGCCGTGCACGTGTTTATTTTAGACCTTGTTTGTTTATGAACACTTTGTTGCGATATGCCGTTGTGAACGTCTCTGAGAGTATTAAATAGTGGCACTAAATTGGAACGACGTTTCTCGAGTCGTTTTCCCACAATTTAAACTTATTCGATGAGACGTGGCGATTTTCACTTTTGACGGGAGACGTTTCTATTTTTAGTTTCGTCGTCCGACGTCAAAATTGAGATCCGTCTTCTTAGTTAGCTCACTCTCGTCATCACGATCACCCCGATATTTATTTTATAATTTTTGGAGTTTATTTGACCACTTTTATATTTTTAACAAGTTTTATATTATTTTTAATAATTAATTTTTAAATTAATTTCGGCCAAATAAAATTTATTTGAGTTTAAAACGTTTTAAGAATTTTTGAGCCAATTTCCAGCTCATTTGGACCAGGTCAAATCCTTGGGTGAGTTGGAGTTGGTTAGATTTGAATTTTAAATTATTTTAAACTCTTAATCTCAGTAGGATTAGCCCTAGACCTAGTCAACCCCTCTTCACTATATAAACAACCCCTAGAAAGACCTATTTTCGCAAGAAAATAGCCCTAGCCTCTTCCAAAACTCAGATTTTACGTTGCGACGATTCGTCGCAACGTTGCGACGAACGGCAGCCGCACGACCGAAGGAATCGCCCCCGTTCCCCCGCTCCGACCGAAGCCCAACCCCGCTCACGCTCCGCTCCGCACGCTGCAACAGCCGCCGCCCCCGTTCCCCCGCTCTGACCGAGAGAGGCCCTCGGTCAGACCGAGAGCCTCAAGCTCGCACAGCGCCCGCACCAACCCCCGCTTGTCGCCCCGCTCCGCACCGCGCCCGACCGACCCGCTTCTCCGCACCGACCGGTGTTGCAAGCGTTGCAACGTTGCAACATCGCGCCCCCCGCATCCAAGCGCCTGACCGAGCCCCTCTCCCGCACTGACCGAGAAGAAACCCCGCACCAAGCACCACCCCGCAGCCGCTGCACGCCCCAAACGTCGCAGCCCCGCATTCTCTGTGCACGACCGAAGGAGCTCCCCACACAGAGGCTGTACGACCGAGAGTCATTCGTCGCAACCCCGCACCCGTCGCACCACTTGCCACCAAGGGCCCCCCAAGTTCTCCAGAGGTATTGTGGGTCCCCCAAAGGTCCCTAGGACCACTGTGGGCCCCACCTAGGTGCTTTCTCTCCGACGAATCGCCGTGTACGACATTGCGACACGTCGTAGCCCGTCGTCGCACGTGCTAGCTTTGGAATCTGGAACCGTCGCTCCGGTTGATGCTCTGAACTTTCCAGCGAGGAAACTATATTGGAATCAGGACTTGGAGCGCGTTCTCTTATTCCAACCCCCGGCGTCGCTACCCGACGCCGGTGTAGCTTTCGCGTCGTGTTGAGGTAACGCTTTGCACCCCTAGGACACCAAACCCAATTGCATGCTAATCAAGACTAAAATCAGTATTTTTAAAGTTTTTTAAAAGTTTTAAATTCACTAATCAAGATTAATAATATGGACTTTAGGCCGGTGGACTTGTGCACGTAGGATAATTGTGATTTTTGGACTCATTGGACGGTGTGCTCAGACGTCGTGCTTGCAGGCAAGTGAAACTTGCCAACTCTTGTGTAGGGCCATGTTTTTAGGCCACTTCCTTGTTTTTAGCGTAAAAGAGACTAGTCAGTGAAATGATAGCTGGCTAGACGCCTACTTGATCTAGTTTGACAACGAAACTAGATCCGTCACCTAATTGATCTAGCTTGACAACGAAGCTAGATCCAACCTTTAAACTTGTTGTTCATGCATACTAAACTGTCACGTTTACTTTCCTTATCTGTACGTACTTTTAAATTGCCATGCATTGCATTCTACATGTCATCCAAGTTGATTGTTGCATTCGTAGCACACGCTACAATACTTGTACTCCTTGAATACTACTTCCAGGGAAACGGGCCTCATGTGTTGGTCAAAAGCCAATGCCCGGTTTCCTGGACCGGCTAGGTGCACCCCTATGCCATACTTGTTAAAAACACTTCCTGGCTCGTGATCCAGAAGCGAGCATTCCAAGTTCAAGGGTAAGGCCCTGGCTCGATACACGTGGAGGGGTAGGGATAAACGTTCGCTTGAGCTTAGGAGTGGCCTGATCAGCCCTCTAGCCAAAAGACGGAATCTCTGTGCACGAGGTGCTTACTTTTCTTGTCTTGTACTTGTCTTGTGAATGATTCATGTAATACTTGTCATCCATGCCATGTTTAAATGCCATGCTCGTACTTTACTTTACCTTACCTGTTGCACTCATACTTTAACTGTCATGTCATCGCATTCATGCTAGAACTGCTAGGTTGCTTTACTTTTGCCTACTTTCAGTTTCCTTGCACAAGTCTCTTGTAGACTTGCTGACATGTGCCTCTTGCTCTTTTGGGTGTCACATGTTAGACCCTGAGCCAGGAACCGTTGCTGAGTACGTGGCGTTTTGCTGATGCTGAGTCTGAGTCCATGATTGCACAGTAGGATATTGTGGACACCGGTGACCATTCTTGAGTCTTTGTTTAGCTTTCTTTTGTTTTAGGCCTTTTGTTAGTCGTTGGTGCGTGGCACCTATACTTTGTACATTGTACTTTTGTTGGCCATGTTTGGGCCTTTAAACTCTCTTTTATTTCAGCCTGGTGGCTTTTCTGCGATGTTGGAATTTATATTTATGGATATTCTGAGATTATTCTTTTGTCTCATTTCACTATTATTATCTTGTTTCGCTCGCGTTGCAAGGACCTGCAGTTTTAAATTTGATTGACGCTTATCGGACTTGCAGCTTTGTAGCTTCAAGTCTGAGCGGACCTTCTCACGCTTCGCCTCCATATTTTTGGGAAACGGGGCGTGACAGGTTTTGTTGGTGGCCCATGCAGGTCAGTCTTGCAATTGCGAATTAACGAAACAACGATAATAACGGAATGTCCATTAAATAAATTGCAACATCCGAGTCATAAGACCTGAGTCTAGTCGTTTTCTTACGACACTAGGTGGTAAGAAGGCTTAATTAGACGCCTGTGATTGCTAGTTAGAGGCCTCTGATTGTTAGTTAGACCCCCTTCAAGCAATTGATTTAATCGTCGTAGGAGTTACCTTAGTGGTTATTGCCTAACCCTGACCATATTAGACCTCTAAAATTTCCTTTTGTCGTTCGCTTGGGTTCATCGATTTCGGACCAAGCTGAACGCATTTCGTTTCCGTCTAGCTCCTTAGAAAGTCTTAGCGCTTAGTTCTTAATCTTTAGTTGGTCGACCGTATGAGTTTCCCCGTAGAGTCTCCTGATTCATATCCTAGGCGTATGTATGTTCTGATCACCTGACCAAAATTTCCTTGCCTCGATTCACGAGATCGCTTCATGACGATCGTCGTCAATTTTCAAACATCTCCATTGCAAATCTTGAACCTTCTGAAAATATTTTTCAATCTTCCCTACCACTAAGTTTAACTTTGTTCAAAATTTTAATATACTTATACTTCCTACTCCTTCATTGATTTAAATTTTTAAAACGTTTGTCGGAATTTTTGAATACTAGCTTATAGTATTTTCCCAGCCTATGTTTTTCGTAATAATGCAAATGCGTCATTCCTTCATATATTAATTTTATTCTGAATCGTACTTTTATTCAACTTGTAATTTTCCCTCCTGATTTATGCCATTCATATACTTTTCAAGACACATGGAATTTCAGCTTTCAGCAAGTTGGTCGTTCTCGCTATTTCAGATTTTTGCAAAATTACTATTTTCATAACCACTTCCTGATTTAGACCCTCCATGATTTGATTTTAAAGAATTGCTATTCGATTTCGATAATTCTACTACTAAGTTAATATTATTTTTCCGTGCATCATACATACTTTCAACTATTTTTATATCCGTGCCAGACTTGTTGTGCTCGTATATTAAGAACCTTATGTAAATCAGTTTCTCATTTCTGGCAAACCCTGGTTCACTAAAAAGTAGTTTCAATGTTGGTTATTTTAAATTTTCCATAGCCTAAAAGTTTTGAAAGCATTTAATATGAGTTTAAATTCTTCCGTTACTTGATTTCATTCTTGACTTTCCAAAACTTTTTGACAACATTATATTAAATTACTGACGTATAAATTTTCTAAACCACGTCCATAATATTCGTGTAAATGATTTTACTTCCTTTATGATGATTTTTAAAACCAATAGACCATTCTCTCTTATTATGAATGTTCGACTCAAATTTATTTTGAACAACTCGTTTTATCGATCTCCAAATATTTCTTTTCAGACTGGGATTTCAACTTTGGAAGAACGACAGTTTTCAAAATCCACGTATTCACCCTATTTTCTTTTCTGTGTTCTATTTAAGCATCACTACATCTCCTTTTCTTTCAACCTAAACATCACCATTGAGCCAAGTTTCGTCTAACCAAGCTGTCCCCTTGTATTCGTCCTATCTGAAACTCGTGCTTATCGATCCTTCCCCCGCCACGCTCTCGACCTCTCTTTATTGCTTAGGCCTTAGGGTCCGTCAATGTCTGTGTCAACTCTAAGTTGTTAGTGGGCCCTTGGACCCTTGTGATGGTGTCGTAGTGCACGTACCTAAGTTGTGTACGTGGGCTTGAATGAGTATAACCCCATAGTATACTGATGCTTGCCCATTGTGTGATATATATGTATATATATATATGTATATATCTATTCTATAAAATAGAGATGTTATCATGGGTTTTTGGATAAGAGTTTTTGATAAGATATGAGAAATTAGGTATATATGAGGGATGTTAGTTATTGGATAAGAGTTGTTGTTTAAGATAAATTGGTTATGAGAAAATGGATAAGAGAATTTGGATATGTTTGTTAATACATATGTTTGTTAATAGATTTTGTATTTGAGAAATTGCATATGAGAAATTGATATGAGATATTGGTTAAGGTGTGTATGTTGGAGGGAAGTTTTGTTTGGGAAACTCAAATTTTGAAAATCAATGCATATTTAAATTGGTTGGGGGGGAACCAATGGACGTTTAAATTATCAGTTTTGGTTTCAAAAAAAACCACACACAGTTTCGGTTTGAAAACTTTTGAATTTGGGAATTTACTCAGATCTCTCTCCCTCGCTCTTCTCAATTTGAAAACCCCATCAGCCATTGATCCCACTGTCCTTCCCCAAAAACCACAGCGAAGGAGACGACGGGGATTCGCCGGCCTCGACGTGGTCCCCAATGCTCGCGAGGTCCTGATCTCTATAAGAAGGCCATCGAGAGCTTCACCAACCACTGCATTAGCGTCTGCCAGGAGGAACATGATTCGGAGCAGGTCGAGGAGTTGATCGAGGAGGCTCATGATGAGATCAAACTCATCGATAAAATGATCGGTTCGTGCTTCTGACTTTCTGTATTTTTTGGATTAAGTTGCAATATGGATTTGTATCGAAAACCCTTTTGTGAGATTAAGAAATTATGGATTTGTTTGCTTTTTGGTTGCAATTTTGTTGATAAATGTTGATTTTTGGGAATTTTTCGTAACGGAGTTGAAATTAAGAAATCATTCCTTATATATGGAAGATGCTGCAGGGGAATTGCTTATGACTCAAAATTTGATACACAATTTTCTCTTAATGATGCCTGTATCATTAAATTTCAGGGGTTGACACCATGAAACAAAGTTTCTATAGGGGGCGAGAATGTTTTGATATTTTCTTACTTATATGACTCAAAATTCGAATTGCATCCTTGCCCTTTGTAGTATTTTATCATCTCATTTTGACATGGAAGATTTCTATTTCATTTTGTTTATTGCTATCATTATTTTTTCTCAGTTATTTATCATAAGAAAAGCATGTAAGGGCATGTATGCAGGCAAACTGTATTTTCTCAGTTGATTGCATTATATACATTTTTTACATCTTAAACGTAAGAAGTACTAAAACAAATAAGCTTCATGTTTTGTGAGCAAGTCCATAGCCTCTATCAGAAATTAAATCATCAGAACCAATATGATCACATTTAATTGGGTTTTGTGCATTCAATATGATCACATTTAATTGGGTTTTATTAGTCTAGCACCGTTTTGTTTGTTATCATGTTTTACATACAAAGTTTCTAATGAATGTGCAGTTCCTTTCAGATTTTAGACACTTTCTCCAGATGATATTGTTTCATTTGCAAGGAATTCTTCAAAGATATACTCAAAAGGTAAGTTATGTAACTCAAATGTGCTTATTAAAGGGAGATTGTGATTGTGGGTTTTAAGTAGTATCTTGACTGTGATTTGTAATAATTAGATGTTTTAAGAAGTATCTTGACTAAGTAACTCTCTCCTATGTGTGTGCGCACACACACATGCAGTCAAGAGCTTACAACCACTCACTGTGATTGATTTGTATCTCATTTGATATTCATATCATTCATTTAGGATTTATTGAGTAGGATCTGGTTGTATGCTATGCTCTGATGTCATCATGGCCCTAACAGAGTATATGTATACGCATTTTTTTGTCAATTGTAATTTTTTTGTTCTGCCTGATTGCATAAATTGAGGGGGGGTTTAGCCCTTTAGAGAAGACTGTATAAGGCTCTGAGCATATTCTATTCATGATCTCTTATTTTTAAATGTGTGATGCATGCCTCTGGCCTGCATATGGAATTCTATACATCACCTTTTTAACTGATTAAGATATGCATGTACAGTGCACATGCTGAAAGTTTGCTTGACTCAGAAGTTCTATACATATTTATTTTAACAAATAAAGGATATGTATATACACTACACATGCTAAAAGTTTGTTAAACTCAGAATTCTGATCTACCCTGACCTGATAGATCACACAAATCATTAGCCAGGGTCTGATCAAAATAATGTTTCTTCTTGGACTCCATATTAGATTACTCACACGTCGTTATCTTCATCCTTCAAAACTGCCATGGCATACTCATTCTAGATCCATGAAGTTTCCTCACACCTTGCCATCAAAAAATTCAATGGCTAGGAAATTTTAGATAGTGTAAGATACAGACGGAAGCTACTGTTTCATGGATTTTGATCTCATTCTATTAATTGATTTTGTTCTTAGGTTAAGTTGAGCTTCCTAATTAATATATTAGGCTAGCAAATAGAATTTTTCACTATTCTGTTTTCTTGGTCAACAATGAGGAGTACACCACATTTCTTTTATAATTTGGACTTAATATTTTTGATGTTGTGGTTTTTAAGAGTTACACTTCCATTAGCTTGATGAACCTTGGTGGCAGCCAACCTTTATTAGGTTCTCCTGTTGGTTACTAAAAGTTTGTGTATTTGGAATCCATAAAGTTGAGAATCCTGTTCACACCAATATCTAAATTAACACCATGCAGATACAACCAAAACCGGCACCCTAATGGCTAATAACACCCTCCGTGTGCAACAGCGGCACATGAAGGTGATCATGAGCTGCTCTCATCCATTTAAGATATCCCTTGAAGCTTAGGAATTTGCAGATGATGATAATATCAGGTATGATTTTGAAATGCTACCTGAAGCTTAGGAATTTTATTAGTTGTTTATGTTCTATGCATTTTGTTGTGGTAGTGTTATTTCAAACTTTTTGTTAGGGCTTCTATTGGTATGAGTTATATGTGAGAATTGGTTACTTTAAGGTGTCATATAAATGGATGTAATATTAATAGAGTTCAGAATACATGTATTTCATAATTATCATTTTATTTAGTACAAGATTATGAATAAAAATGTTTAGAACTATTTAGAGAGATGAGCCCGAATTTGTATATCAGTCTATTTTTGATGATTATGAATAAGATGATCTTCTAATGTTAATGTGTTGAATTTATGAAAGTGCCCTTATTTTTTTATTGTCATTGAAATGATTATATCTTTAGTAAAATAGTTTGCATATGTTATTTTTACTTTGATTGACAGTTATTATGAATGCCATTTTGTTCAAGCGTGATTTAATTATTGCTTTTTGCATACTTACATGATTTATTGCTGATTAATTGTCGTTAAAAATACGATCTTTTGCCCCTTTCGATTTCTCACATATCTTGTGTTAGCAACAAACAACAAAAAATCTGCATATTCCTCTCCTCAAACAACAAAAAATCTCATTTTTCCACATCTTCTGTTATTTGTAATATGGTTCAAATTGTTTTCCAATTTGCTATATATTCTTCCTGTTTTGGTTTTGGTTTTAAAAAAAATCATTGTCTTTGCCCTTGATTCTTATATTCAAATAATCCACAGCAATGGCGAAAAAATCCAACAATCAGAAGAACCTGCAGAGAAGAAGGCCATGATTCTAATTGTTATTTGTAATATGGTTCTAATTGTTTTCCAATCTATCTGTCTGCTGATTATACCATGACAAACATTAGCCTCCATATTGCTCCTAAATTCTTTATTTGTCTGCTGATTATACCATAACAATTTTATTACCATTTTGCTCAAAATATCTATCATATTATTCCATTTTGCTTTTTTTACCATGACAATTTTTTCTAACAGCAAAGTACTCTTAGTCTATTCTTGATGCTATTGTCTGTTAAATGATTTCACATATTGCTGACCATGGTGCAAAAAATTGGCAGGGAGAACAATTTTTTCAAAGTGTTTCAGTTCCAGTTTACGTATACATTACCATTACGATCAAAAGACACAGCTCGTACAAAAATGAAACCTTTTACGATTAATGTATTAACCATTATTATAGTAACATGGATAACAGAAATTTCTCAAAAAGCCAACTTTTCAAGCAAAATTACTCAAAAAAAAGGAGGTAAGTAAAAACCTGTGATTTTATTGTCCTAAGCGTGTCGAGTTCCTTGATCTCTATCAAGTAAGTAAAAACATGGGATATTTCTTTCTACTACTTTCTTTGTGTTTAGCCACTGTTCTTGGTCATTTTTGTGTATGCGTTTAAACTGTAGATCATTTGGATAAGGATTGATGGATTTTAGTAGAAAACTGGATTTTTAATTGGAAAATTCATAAACAATTTTCTCTGAATTTAACAGTTATGTTAGTGACTGTTACTTTCTGGGATTTGGCCTAAAGATTTAAAGTTTGAAGCTTTTTTGAAAATGATCAATGGAATTTCCTACAAGAGGATATCAGGTACAGTGTATTGGGGCTGAGCATGGGGTTGGAGGATCTACCGACAAGGGCAGAGGTCACTGGATGGTACGCCAATGGCTTCTGCTCCTTTATATTTGGATCTACAAAATTTCTGATGGTACGTCACTGTATGGAGGACCTCAACTTTTTTCTTCCAAAATCTCATTTTTTTTCCCTTTATCATCAATGGTAACTATATAAAAATTGTCCACTTACAGTCTCTACTTAACAGTTCCTATGAGAAATGTCTTTATGATGATTTGGTACAGATACAAATTAAGATAAACATATGACTACATTGCCTTTGGTAAGTCATCTCTTTTTTAATATAAATGCAGGCGTTCAAATTCCAATCGAAAGTTGCATCTCTGACTTTGAATCCATGTTTCTTTTTGGCATTTGGTGGGTTGAGTTTTCATATGCCGGTTTTATATTAGTGATATCATGTCGTTTGTTTGTTTACTTTTTTTTGCAGGAAGCTACATGGGTTCTTCAGTCAAACCATGGAGAAAAAACCCATCAGATGATTTAGATGAAGGCTTGAACCGTCCCTTGCCCTCATTAGAACTAAATCATGTTCCTGATTATCTGTAAGTATTCGGACCTTTAATCCTTTTTGTTTGAGAGAAATGATAAAGTTTATAGAGACATTTTGTAATAAAATCTGACAAACAGATACACAAGTCTCATTTCCTTTGATTCATTGATCTAACTTTGCTAAGTCATTAACGACAAGCTAGGTTCTTTCTTATCTCTACTGATTCCTCAACATTTGTCCCTGCGGGGAAATGGTATTGCCATGGTATGAAAATGTTTCTAATATTGGAAACTGCAACATAATGAGAAGATGCTGCTAAGCAGAATGGATATTTAAGCAAGTAAATTAGTAAAAATAATATGTGATAAAGAGAAGTATATATATGCTCTAATTACTATCTATGAAAGTTTAAATAGAATTAAATAATTTCATCCTTTTGCTAATTTTGGAAGACACTACTTGAAATGTTATTTTTAATTGTTTAATTTCAAACAATATGTATCAAAGTTGACAGAGGGTTATATGAAGTAAGAACCAGTTTGGCAGGCTACTATAGAAACTATCAACTTGATAAACAGATCAAGTTAAAGATAACAACATGGAAGAATTTCTTTTTCTTTTTTGATACGTTTAGTGTACTATGTAGTCTTTTGGGCATTAGCATTGTCCAATTCAATTGCTACAAAGCCTACAATAGAGATGCGGTGATTAAAGACAAGAGCAAACATAAAAAAAAGAAAAAAGAAAAAGAAATTCTTGCTTTTGTTTGTGTCTGTTCTTTCAAGTTTCCCATTTTACCATTGGAAATTTTTAACGAACTTAATCTCTTTTAATTGCCACAATTAGATTTTTCCTTCTGGAATTTAATAATGTATATAATAGTTATGTGCATCCAAAATTCCATAAGAAACTATTTATAATTTCATAACATGCTACTGTAGTTGGACATCATGGTAGCCTCGAACAAGAGTTGAACTTTTCCATCTATTTTGTAGACTGATTTTCTTTTATAGCTTGGGATGTTATATTTGATGTTGAAAAAAACAAGAAAGTCTCCGCCTTTATTCTCCTTATGTTCTTTGCAGCTCTCTCCTCTCCCTCGCAGCTCTACCCCTGAGAAGGATATAGACCAGCTTCAATGCAGTGATATTGAAGAGGCTGTACATGAGCTTCAATGCAAGGATATAGACCAGCTTCTTTGTTGAGTCCTTACCGGCACTAGGGTAATTGTATCGGATTCTGTTGCTTTATCTTTTCACGTCCAAAATACATCGGCCCCTCCTTGCCGAGGTCGAGCCCTGCCGACACTGCTGCAATGCTTCCAAAGATCTACAACAAACGTAACAGTTATTCACAAACTAATTCACTATTTTTTTCAAAGATTTTGATCTTATCATATACCTTGACAATCAAAGTTGCTGCTCCAAACATGTTCGGAGTATCAACTTCATTGAGGTAAGCCTTGATCTCAGGTATGCTAGGCCCAGCTGTCGTCGGAGCAAACACCACACACTGGGCAGCCGCAACCATAGTCAACGCGAGATTTTCACCAATGAAGTAAAGGAACCCAGCAACATACCTGCAACAATCAAAAATCACATTAGATTTGCACCCAAAAAATTTCGAGGGGAAGGTTGGGCAGCAACTTAACTTTTGTTCTCGACATATTGAGCAATAAACGTCATCTTAAAGCATGCAATGTTCTCAATCGCGAGGTTGATGAAAGAGGCTATGACCCCCGTCAGGAGCCCAATGAGGCATGCCAGAGTCCACTTGAGGAACACGTACTGAAGGACCTGCACCCTGGATTGGCTCCGCCAATCGTGCTTGAATAGATTGTTCTCATTGATCCTGGAATTGATCCTGGAAATTAAGATATGAAGCATTCACGTCATGACATTCCATTTTCAGCGATTAAGATCCGAGCCACTGGTCAGAAGCATTAATGTTCCCACATTCAGTCGGTCATTCAGTTGCGATTAGTTCCATTTTCTAACCGAATTGTAAGAACTGATACACTCTTTAGTTAGCGAGAATCAAGAAAATTTGTTATCATATTGTATCTGCTAAGAGATGAGAGAAATTTCTGATGGGATATACGTATTCAAAGCAATATGTATTAGATGTACGTTGCACTCATCGGTCTTTTCTTATATGTAAAATAGTTGTCATTGTTGCATTATATAGTTACTCATTTTCTCTAAAACAAAGCATAAATTATATGCAAACCAGTTATATTTGCTTCAAATATCTGTTAGAGTGACATGAATTCTTTTCTTTTGCAAATTGCTTCTGTGACGTTAGATTTTTTGATTGGCACCCAGGTATTTTCCTCATGCTAGGGTAAATGATAGAACAATAGTAAAGATTTATTATTTTTCTTTTAGCTCCTTTACATGATATATTTCCAATAACATTAGTGTATGGATATTTTTAGATTCGAATACAATAAAATTGTATGCATCAACTTCAAACTATATAAAGACTGTAAACTACTATAATTATTTATAAAATCCGATCATGTATAAAACATCGTTCAAGCATGCATATATTCTAGATTGCTAGATATCATCATTAAGTAGAAACTACAAATTACTTTAACCCGTCGTCTGCTTATGGGTTTGGTTCTACACATAGATTTGTTACAATCCTAAACAAATCCCAAATTATTGATGGGTGTGGTTCTACATGTGGATCCTGTTAATTTATTATGGATCTCCAATTAGACTTTCCTGGTTAAACATAAATCCAATCAATTGCCATGCTTAGATTGTGTTTGGTTTGAGAGAAAGTGAATGGACAAAAATAAATAAGAAGTTGAAACAGAAAGAAATGAAAAAAGAAATGAAATTATCCTACATGTTTTTTTACTGAAGAAAATTAATGAGAGGACAAAATTAGAATTAACTATTGTATATCTATAATATAATTGAGGACTTTTTTGAATTCTAGGGCTGACTAGGACAAGCTGATGTCATGCTGATGTATAAAGAGGTTGATAAAAGAATGTCTAAGATTTAATCCTGGTAAAAGAAGGGTTGAGATGAGTGTTCATCTTCCCCCTACCCACTTTTTTTTGTTTTTTCTTTGGTTTTCAAACCCCCCACAATCACTAAATTTGCACAGAATACC
>CM061142.1:344050154-344400154 GCA_030789695.1 Scilla litardierei | reverse complement strand
CGTGCACGTGTTTATTTTAGACCTTGTTTGTTTATGAACACTTTGTTGCGATATGCCGTTGTGAACGTCTCTGAGAGTATTAAATAGTGGCACTAAATTGGAACGACGTTTCTCGAGTCGTTTTCCCACAATTTAAACTTATTCGATGAGACGTGGCGATTTTCACTTTTGACGGGAGACGTTTCTATTTTTAGTTTCGTCGTCCGACGTCAAAATTGAGATCCGTCTTCTTAGTTAGCTCACTCTCGTCATCACGATCACCCCGATATTTATTTTATAATTTTTGGAGTTTATTTGATCACTTTTATATTTTTAACAAGTTTTATATTATTTTTAATAATTAATTTTTAAATTAATTTCGGCCAAATAAAATTTATTTGAGTTTAAAACGTTTTAAAGAATTTTTGAGCCAATTTCCAGCTCATTTGGACCAGGTCAAATCCTTGGGTGAGTTGGAGTTGGTTAGATTTGAATTTTAAATTATTTTAAACTCCTAATCTCATTAGGATTAGCCCTAGACCTAGTCAACCCCTCTTCACTATATAAACAACCCCTAGGAAGACCTATTTTCGCAAGAAAATAGCCCTAGCCTCTTCCAAAACTCAGATTTGACGTTGCGACGATTCGTCGCAACGTTGCGACGAACGGCAGCCGCACGACCGAAGGAATCGCCCCCGTTCCCCCGCTCCGACCGAAGCCCAACCCAGCTCACGCTCCGCTCCGCACGCTGCAGCAGCTGCCGCCCCCGTTCCCCCGCTCTGACCGAGAGAGGCCCTCGGTCAGACCGAGAGCCTCAAGCCCGCACAGCGCCCGCACCAACCCCCGCTTGTCGCCCCGCTCCGCACCGCGCCCGACCGACCCGCTTCTCCGCACCGACCGGTGTTGCAAGCGTTGCAACGTTGCAACATCGCGCCCCCCGCATTCAAGCGCCTGACCGAGCCCCTCTCCCGCACTGACCGAGAAGAAACCCCGCACCAAGCACCACCCCGCAGCCGCTGCACGCCCCAAACGTCGCAGCCCCGCATTCTCTGTGCACGACCGAAGGAGCTCCCCGCACCGAGGTTGTACGACCGAGAGTCATTCGTCGCAACCCCGCACCCGTCGCACCACTTGCCACCAAGGGCCCCCCAAGTTCTCCAGAGGTATTGTGGGCCCCCCAAAGGTCCCTAGGACCACTGTGGGCCCCACCTAGGTGCTTTCTCTCCGACGAATCGCCGTGTACGACGTTGCGACACGTCGTAGCCCGTCGTCGCACGTGCTAGCTTTGGAATCTGGAACCGTCGCTCCGGTTGATGCTCTGAACTTTCCAGCGAGGAAACTATATTGGAATTAGGACTTGGAGCGCGTTCTCTTATTCCAACCCCCGGCGTCGCTACCCGACGCCGGTGTAGCTTTCGCGTCGTGTTGAGGTAACGCTTTGCACCCCTAGGACCCCAAACCCAATTGCATGCTAATCAAGACTAAAATCAGTATTTTTAAAGTTTTTTAAAAGTTTTAAATTCACTAATCAAGATTAATAATATGGACTTTAGGCCGGTGGACTTGTGCACGTAGGATAATTGTGATTTTTGGACTCATTGGACGGTGTGCTCAGACGTCGTGCTTGCAGGCAAGTGAAACTTGCCAACTCTTGTGTAGGGCCATGTTTTTAGGCCACTTCCTTGTTTTTAGCGTAAAAGAGACTAGTCAGTGAAATGATAGCTGGCTAGACGCCTACTTGATCTAGTTTGACAACGAAACTAGATCCGTCACCTAATTGATCTAGCTTGACAACGAAGCTAGATCCAACCTTTAAACTTGTTGTTCATGCATACTAAACTGTCAAGTTTACTTTCATTATCTGTACGCACTTTTAAATTGCCATGCATTGCATTCTACATGTCATCCAAGTTGATTGTTGCATTCGTAGCACACGCTACAATACTTGTACTCCTTGAATACTACTTCCAGGGAAACGGGCCTCATGTGTTGGTCAAAAGCCAATGCCCGGTTTCCTGGACCGGCTAGGTGCACCCCTATGCCATCCTTGTTAAAAACACTTCCTGGCTCGTGATCCAGAAGCGAGCATTCCAAGTTCGGGGGTAAGGCCCTGGCTCGATACACGTGGAGGGGTAGGGATAAACGTTCGCTTGAGCTTAGGAGTGGCCTGATCAGCCCTCTAGCCAAAAGACGGAATCTCTGTGCACGAGGTGCTTACTTTTCTTGTCTTGTACTTGTCTTGTGAATGATTCATGTAATACTTGTCATCCATGCCATGTTTAAATGTCATGCTCGTACTTTACTTTACCTTACCTGTTGCACTCATACTTTAACTGTCATGTCATCGCATTCATGCTAGAACTGCTAGGTTGCTTTACTTTTGCCTACTTTCAGTTTCCTTGCACAAGTCTCGTGTAGACTTGCTGACATGTGCCTCTTGCTCTTTTGGGTGTCACATGTTAGACCCTGAGCCAGGAACCGTTGCTGAGTACGTGGCGTTTTGCTGATGCTGAGTCTGAGTCCATGATTGCACAGGAGGATATTGTGGACACCGGTGACCATTCTTGAGTCTTTGTTGAGCTTTCTTTTGTTTTAGGCCTTTGGTTAGTCGTTGGTGCGTGGCACCTATACTTTGTACATTGTACTTTTGTTGGCCATGTTTGGGCCTTTAGACTCTCTTTTATTTCAGCTTGGTGGCTTTTCTGCGATGTTGGAATTTATATTTATGGATATTCTGAGATTATTCTTTTGTCTCATTTCACTATTATTATCTTGTTTCGCTCGCGTTGCAAGGACCTGCAGTTTTAAATTTGATTGACGCTTATCGGACTTGCAGCTTTGTAGCTTCAAGTCTGAGCGGACCTTCTCACGCTTCGCCTCCATATTTTTGGGAAGCGGGGCGTGACAAAAACAACTATTCAACCATTATTATAAAGAAACATGCAAGCAATATAATAATAACAATAATAAGAGAAACATTTTATAAATGAAAATGACATACCATAAAGGTCCAAATATTTGGCCTAGGGCACAACCACTAACATGGTACCCTCTACTATGTAGGATCCAGTGAATTAGTCCTTGGGAAACCAAACCCATGTAGAATTTGGTTTTTCTACATAATCATGTGAATAAACAATATTATTCATAAATGTAGCGACATAGAAATATCTATCATGCAGACATAAGTCCTTAGGAATCCAAATATGCAAATGAGTGAGTTTCTTAGGCACAAAATGAGTATTAACATGGGTGGATGCATGATATTTCTTAGGTGCATTAACAATCTTATGTTTACCATCCAAATAAGATGAGACATTGGGTTTGGCAACATTCTTCTTTGAATAACCTAACACATAATGATGATTTGCAGGATATTGAAATGAGAACAAATCATTAAGATGATCCTTCCCTTTGTTGAACTTTTCAATATTAGAAGACATCTCAATATATTTCATCTTGAGTGATGAAATACTTGTTACCATTTCAGATATGTGTGCATGCAAGTCGTGGACTTGTGATTTTAGAATTTCATTCCCTTTGCTTAAGGACACATTCTAAGTAAGAAGTGGTTCTTTTCATAAGATAATATATCATGAGATGTAAGCCAACAAACAAGTGCCTCGTGTTCAATAATCAAAGTGGTATTGTTATGTTTCAAAGAATTGTGCATAGATTCAACTCTTAAAGCGCATAAACAAATTATTTAATGCATCTAACAATTCTTCATTATATAAACTACTTACTTGATCGTTGTCATCTTGAACCATGAACAATTTTTCTTCTTTTTCTTCATGTGAGGAATCATCCCATATTTCCACAAATGCGTTCTTCTTATATATTTTCCAGACCATACAAATGCACGGCAAGCCCATGCAAAATGCACTGGAGTAGCGATCCGTGGAAAGTATATAGCAAGTAGAATGTGGTCTTAAGCAACATGACAAGTAAAATGTTCATAAGAATATGTATGCTACACACCTCACTGGGATTGTAATTCAATTGGTCAAAATACCGCCTTTCATTGCTGCTCCTCCAGTGGATATTGATGGTTAAAGTTCTCAGCATTCTTTGAATTTGAAAAATGAGTGAAAATAAATTAGTCGACCAAGATAAAGTGTAAGTCTACTAATTTGGTCTATAACCTGGTCGTTTGAGGAAATCCTAAGAGGCTAAGATAGATCATCATGAAGACTTTTACATGTTAAGTATATGCAAAAATAAAAGTAAAGATTGCATCAATTTTTGCAAGATACAAATATTCAATTATTGAGCTTCTTGCAATTTCTGACTTCGTCTTACTTTTGATGCTTCTTGCAATGTATATGTTGACTTGATGATTGTCTTATCTGAATATGAAAATGTTGAACTTTATAATCTGCATAAAGAATGTTAGTATGCACAAATAAATTTGCTCATCACCAAAACCTAATATGGGATCCAATATCCAACATTCTCCCTCTTTTTTATGATGACAAATACATATGCAAAACAAATAATTAAAATGAAATTTCAACATTGCTCCCCGCTGCAAAAAGCACATTAGTAACACATTAAAAAAATTAAATATAATGTTCTTTACACTTCCTTCTCAGTTAAGTGCTTTGAGAGATGAGAATGTTTCTCTCAAACTCCAATTGGAGAGTGTGCACTTGGATAGTGAATCTATCAATGTTTAGAAGGATTCTCAAATCGCAGCTTTGAGATATGACACATTGGCTCTCAAATCTCAATGTCGCGAGCTTAGCTCATGTCTATCCAAGAGGGATGACGACATTTTTTTTTACTTTTGAAGATGTGTGAGCTATAGTCTACTCAATTAAGGACAATGTGGTGTGATCCTTAACTTTGAGAGTGACCAACCCAAGCTCTTCCGCTAGAAGCATCCAAAAAATTTTTGTGGGTGAGCCTTCTAAGGGATTTGTCACATCCAACCCCTCTCTTGGTAAGAAATCAACGAAGATTATAAAGCCAAAGAGGAATCATGCATATTTATATTCCGGTTATGCGCCTATTGACAAGCCTATTCAAAAACATATGCATGATGTTTCTACCCATATGAGTAATTTACATTGCTTGCATACAAGAATCGAACCTGCACGTTCTTTGCATTCTTCTCATAACCATAAGCATGGTTGAAATGTTGCTTGTGTGAATGATTTGAATGTCCACTCGTATGTTTCACACACGTGGCACACCAATGTTTATGTTCCTCCTTAGTATCGTGCACCCACACCACCTATTCATGCCCCTACACGACTTCTCTTTAAATTTCTTTCTTTGTGGGGTTTTAAGAATGTTTCTCGGCATAATAGGAACTCATATATCGAATCATATGTTCGTAATGTTATATTTTCATGCGACTATAAACGGAAACCAAACCCCACTTTTGTTTGGTTTCCACCTTGCTAGCACTCACACACGTTTATTCATTACTTGGGTACCTAGCTTGATATGCTTATTTTTGTACCCACTTATGGTGTGAGATTGTTCTTCGCTCCCATGTTTGCATGTTTCATATAATTTTGGGGGTGTATGGAATTTTTGCTTGCTAGCATGCTAATTACTTTCATATTCCATGTTATTTGCTTTATGCTTATGCTTATGAATAAATTATTTTGCTTGCCCTTGGATTTTATCAATTTGGTACTTTCCCATCTTTTTGAAATGCCAAAGGAGGAGAAATTGTGGTTATTTAAAAATATATACCATATGCTTTTATGCATTCTTTTGTTGATATTATTTTTAAATAAACACACCCAGCAATATGTCTTTTCCTTTATTTGTTCACTTTGTGCACATATGCATATTTTAGGGGGAGTTTCTTAGCACACACATTGTATTTCAATGTTTATGTTATATTTTTACACAATGTTTGGTCATCATCAAAGAGAAAAGAATGTTGGATCTTGAGTTCAAGACCAATGTTGTTTTGATGATGATCAACATTATGTTGTGTGCTAATCATCTCATTTGTTTTAGTCTCAGATTAACAATTGATTATCTTGATGAGGAGACAAACCAATAGATGTTGGGATGATGGTGGAGATGGCTTTAAAGCTTTGGAGAAATGCTTGCATGAAAATTATTGGACTTCAATTGTAATTTTACATTTTGTTTTCATGTATTTTTCTCTTTCTTACTTAAAATATTTGTAGCCTTGAATAGATGCACATACACACTCTCAACATGCATCATAACCATCTTAGGGTTTATTAGATCTCATGTTGAACCCATCCCATTTGGTCCATTGCTCAAAATACACTTGGGTGTGTTTTTGAAGCTGGATCAGGCGCTTAGTGAAGGGTCACCAGACACCTGGCGTGTCAGCTTTCTCATCAGCTGAACACAGTCTTAGTCAGTCGTCTGATAGTCATTGACCAGGCATCTGAACAGTGGTCTATACGCCTGGTGGTACATGTACTTCAAGCGCCTAATCGGTTGAGCAAAACTTTATGTACTCTCTGTTTTTTGCAATTTGTTTCTGACTTTAAAACTTTGTCAGTTTTTCTATGGTGGTAATTTCTCATCCATTCTAAGCCCATTAGATTGCATTCTTTGTCAGCTTTCCAACGCATCTTGAATCACCTCAATCGGAGTCCATTTGTGGAAGTTATGTCTGTTTTGGTGATCAAGTGTTTTTCTTGGCAGATTCTATCAGACGATGTATAATGTCGGATCAGGCATCTGAATAGTGCACCAGATGCCTGATAGATATTTATCATTCATTTGGTCCCTCTCTTTTTTGCCAATTTATAGCCATTGGGTGTGAATTTTGAGCAGCCGTTCTCTTGTCTCTAGTGCAGATTTGTGCACTTATTTAAGCGGGATTGAGAGGCTGTTTTGGTACCACCCTAGCTCATTAAGATCATTTTGTGAGTGCCATCGTAAGGGTTTTCATTGAAGAGATTTTTTTCCCTTCTTTCTTATCCATCATCCTATGCATTGAACTAATGGTTGTTAGCCCTATCCAATTGAAGAAATTTTTCCTAGTGCATCCAAGCTCATCTGTATCAAGCTATTCATGGTTTCAATCTTAAGGCCTTCGCACACACATTGGTAATATCTATTCAAGGCATAGTTAAGATTGTATTTTCGTTTCTTTGGTTACGAAACCTAGTACTCGGGTTGTGAGTACATAATGGAAGGTTTACTTCACTTAGAGACTTTTCTCCATATCTCGGTTTAGAGATTATCCCGGTTTAGGGATTGTAGCTCGTGAAGAGTGTGCTTGTATGTCCCAGCTTTGGGAGCACTAGTGGAAGCCATTGCTCCGGTTTAGAAGGATGGGACTAGGGTAGGATCACTGGGAAGAGATCTAAACCAGGATATGTCCTTTCTTTGCGATTGCATTGGCGTATTTCTTTATATGGTTTTTGTTGAGCACTTTATTTTTATTTTCTGTTGCGTATTGCATTTAATTATTAGTAACTTCTTAATTACGCATATTTCTTGCCTTTACACTATTTACGCCCCCGTTTAGTGTATTGTGTAACCACAGGTCCCCACATGAACTTTAATAAGGATATATGTTGCAGTCGTTGGTACTTCTTGTTGGATCTGGATCCTAGCCTAGAGGGGGGGGGGGGGTGAATAGGCTGATAAAAAAATTCTCGTGCAACCCACGAGAAATCACACGCAGTTAAAAGCACAACCAGAGTAAAAGATAGACAATCACAGAGTACGCACAGATATACCCTGGTTCGGTCGTCCCAACGACCTACTCCAGCCCCCAAAGCTAATACTAGATTGAATAGTGCAATAGGTACAAAGTCACAAGTTAGAGCACGCTCAGAGCACCCTCTACGTCCCTACTCTCGCCAGACTCTCAGTACCCCACACACAGTGCTTCCTCTCACTATCAATCCTAGCAAAGCTTTCTACCAGCTAGTCCCAAACTAGATGGGTCCCACTTGTCTAGTCCCAACTAGACAAGTCCCAAAATAGTCCACAAAAATAGGTAAAGTTTCCCCTACAGAGAACGTTACACTAAGACACAAATAAAAGAGTTTAAGAGTTTAGAAATGCTCAGTTTGTGTCCGTGTAGGCGTCTCTGTCCAATCAGCACGTCGTCAGCTCCAATCTGACGCAAACGGTGTCTCAATCCGACTCCTGGATGTCAAGTTGTGCACTGGTCTGTGCGTAAAGAAATTGCAGTTCAATCCTTTATTATTGGTCGGTCTGTGTGCTCAGCAATCCTTAATAAATTGGCAGTCGGTGCGCAAAGCAATCGGAGTTCATTTCCTTTTAGCAATGGACGGTGTGCACAGCAACCCCTAATATTTCTCCGAGCCACGTCAGCACGCGAAAAGTAACCCCCGCTTCGTTCAATCATAATCTCCCAAATCAATCTCCGCCGTTGGTTTTGTTTTGATCTCACGGGGCAGCCGTTGCCACGTCAGCAAATAAGTTTTTCGTTCGCTCGCCTGTGATCTCGCATGAAGATCTCCGCCGTTCGTTTTTATTTCACGTGGATCCCACGGCAGCACGTCGTTTGATTCTCTCCGTCTTTGACTAGGACATGCAGTGGCGAGCTTTCGATGGTTACGGCAGCGGCGATCCTCAGGCAGTGCTCCTCAGTGCTCCTCCGACTTTGCTTCGTCAACGGAGAGGGAGCTTCTCCTTCCAGGCGACGTCGGGCTTCGCTGAGATGAGACAGTCGGTGACTCACGGGCTTCGACTGCAACTTCTCCTTCTCTTGTCGGCGATGGGTTTTCTTGATCGACGGCGGCTTCTTCGTTCACAGCTCCGACGGCGGCCTACAGCAGGGTTCCTTGGTTGCAGCTCATGGCGGTGATGGCTTGGAGATCTTCTCGACGTTGGCACCCCGTTGGATAGCTCCAGTTATGGCTCTGTTTCAGAACAGGGCAGCGGCGATGGCTTCGTCTTCTCCGGTGATGGCTTTCAGCGGCGGCGGCGGGCTTCTACGACAAAGGCGACGACACACTCCGATGGCAGCAGCGCTTCCGACTTCGTCTTCTCCGTCGACAGCGGCGAGGCGATCTCTTACAGCTTCGGTGGACGACGAGGTGATGAACGGCGGCTTCTTCTCAGGACGACAGCGGCGAGCGCTTCGTGCGCGAGCAGCGTCGTTCTCTCGTTTCAGCGGTGATCTTCTTTCGTGGAGGCAATGGCAGCTAGAAGCTCCGGCGAACTTCACTTCGTGAAGGTTTGGATGCCTGAGCCGCTTGATGAAGGCGATGGCAAGCTCTTTATGTAACAGGGTCTTTGCTTTGAGATGATTATTTGTGGCTCCTTGTATTGGCTTGTAGATCTCTTGATTTTTCAATCTATTGTATTGGCTTTGAGATGATTATTTGTGGCTCCTTGTATTGGCTTTGAGATGATTATGTAACAGGGTCTTTGCTTGTATATCTGTAATCTATTGTATCAGCAGCTCTCAAAAGAAATTGTGTAGCCCCTCTCAAAAATTGTTTCACCCGCATGAAATTTCAGCCCTAGGGAGGGTGTGATTATATAGGGCTAGGGTTAGTTAATATTTGGCAATGGATGGCCAACTAGGGAATTTGTATTTGACTAGGGATTGGGTTGAATCAACCAACTTGGGATTCTATTTGATCTTGTAGCAAAACTAATGGGATTTTGAATGTGATAGTATTTGTTTTGGCTAAGGAATTCGTATAGCTATGGGATATATTCCAATAACCAAAAAGATTTGGATTCATCTCTCAATATTGGACTTAAGTCCAATTTGCTCCATATTGGACCAAGTCCACTTTCTTTGAGCACAACAATCCCTCTCTCTCTCTCCTAATGTGCTATACGAATAGCAATATCGCCAAATACTGAGAATACATTGTTTCGCCAAGCCTGAAACACACTGAGCACACACATTAAATATACCGACACGTTTGTCATCATCAAACCAAGTTCCTAGATCGTTGCTTCCAACAATCTCCCCCTTTTGGTGATGACAAACCCATAAAAGATTTGAGCAATAGGTATGGGTGTGTGTAGTGTGTTGAAGGGTGTAATGCAATATGAATCATGAGAACATGCACAAACTAATAACAAATACAATAGCATGCTCCCCCTTCTCTCAAGCTCCCCCTTCAACAAGTATTCAAGTATATTTCAAGTATTGTTCACAAGTTCCCCTTCAACAGATAATATCGTCAACAAATCCGCAAAATCTTTTCTTTCTCCCTGTTTGTAATCACCAAAAGTGGATTAATGAAGCCACAAAAATATTCCATGCAAAAGTAAACCGTTATTAAATGTAGCGTGCAATTTGCATGAGTATTCCAAATAATAGACAAGTCACGTTCATAGTATTCATACCAAGACTTCTCCACCTTTGTGTAAGTGTAATGATATAAACAATAAAGTGCAAGAGGAGATTCAATTTCAGAAAATCAACCAAATCAACCCACATTTTCCAATTTTCATGAATATCACTAGGATTGACTTTTCCCACCTCATCAAAGATGAGTTCAAGTTACCGAATCCCAAAACATGGCCTAAAAGGACTTTTGAGTGTGGGATGGCATTGCTTGACGAGTTATATACACCAACGCTAATGATTACCCATGTAGCACAAGTTGGATACTCGTGGGTTGTGTTTTAGCCAAGAAGTGTATCCATTTTTCATACAGAGCAAATATCGTTTTTTTTTCATTCTTTTGTGCTCAATTTTAATTCATGGCTAAACACATCATATCCCTTAGAAATTTCAGAAATTAACCATTCCTACATTCACTTTCCATTATTCTTCAAAAGACTCTCCAAAAGCACTAAAAAGTCAAATATCGTGAAAGTGCAAATGTAGGTGTAGAAGTCAAGTTTGAAACTTATGAGACATGTCATGGCTACTAAAAAAATAACATCATGTTCATGTAGCTACAACAATAATGAATTGACTTCTACAAGGGATAGAATTGATCATTCATACAATATCACTCAAGAGATTCAAAAGAGGATACAATAAGCACACATTTTTTTTTGATTTTTTGATTTTTCAATCAATTTTTTTTTTCAGAAATAAAAACATTAAAAATCATCCATGCAAGCACACAAAGAAAAATAAATCAAGCACACACAACAATCTATGAAGGTATGCAATGGAATGCAAAGAGGGATAGAAAATTATACCTTCTCGTCGCCTTTTGACGAAGGAGCTAAAAGAATGAGACATTGAGTTTATTGCTCCTTGCCAAAGCTCCATCACACCTACATGAAAGGTGTTAAGTGTGACCTTGGAATCCAACAAGGTCCACTAGTGTTAGCCAATATTGTTTTAGGAACTCATACTTGTTTAAACTTGATTTTAGTGTTCCTAAATTTACAATAGTATGAAGTATGGCCTACACTATCACAAGTAAAGCACTTTGCATGTAAGTTCTTTGTAATAGAAGGTGCATTGTGGAATTTCTTGAATTTTGACTTTTCAACGTTTTTCGAACCAAATCCAAGTCCTCTTCTTTTATTGCCATATAATTGATTCTCTAAAATAATATCCAACGATTGTTTTCCCATAGAGAATTTCTTAATGGCTAATTCAAGATTAGAGACTTTGGATTTTAACAATCTATTTTCTTCCACAAGCAATGTGCATTTACTTATAAAAGCTCTCTTGCTTTCCTCTTCCTTCTTTTCAAATTCAACCATTTTTCTTTTAAAATCATTATCCATCATGCAGAATTTATCATTAAGCTCTCTAATAACATAGTCTTTTTCAGTTTCGAGCTTAATCAAATCAAGTTTAAGCATGCTAATATTATTCATCAAGGAAGGGCAAGAGAGACAAGGTGCTTCATCATTAAAACTGGATTTTTCCTTTTTCAAAATATCAATAGTAGAGTCACGTGCAACAATATCAATTTTGAGTTTTTCAATCTCTTTAGACATTTCATATTCAGATTGTTGCATTTCAAAGTTCTCATTTTGATAATCATCTATAGTGGATTCAAGCTCTACTATTTTATCTTGCATTTCTTTACAAAGAGTAAGGAGTTCAGTTTTACTTCCAGAAGTTACCTCATTGTGTATTCCCATCAATGCCATGCATGAATGGGCTTCGTGTTCCTCCTCCTCGCTCTCAGCTTCGCTATCCATGTCCCAAGTAAGCACCTTGGATTTTCCCTTTTCTTTAGCTACCTGAGCTGTCTCATGTGGGCAATCCCTCATTCGATGTCCTCTTTTCTTGCATTTAAAACAAGTCATTCTATTAGTAGTATTCTGATCATAATTTTGCTTAGAAGACTGAAAAAAGTTAGAGCGATTAAACCTGGGTGCCATTTCTGCTCTTCCTTGCTTGGTCTGGACAAACTTTCTGAAATTTCTGACCATTAGCGCTATGTCATCATCATCATCTTCACTTTCGTCAGCTTTCAGAGCAAGTGGCTTGGTAGCTTTCTCCTTTTCCTCAGGTTTCTCCCTTTCATCAATATTTTGCAATTCAAGCTCGTGGGACATTAAATTACCTATTAAGTCCTCCACCCTCATCTGTGACAAATCTTTCGCTTCTTGGATGGCAGTGACTTTAGGCCTGAAGGAGCTTGGCAGAGCTCTTAATATCTTCCTCACCTGCTCAAGGCTAGAATATAGCTTACCGAGCGAACTAGACTTGTAGACAATGTTGGTGAACCTCGCAAACATTTCTGATATCGTCTCTGATGGTAGCATGCGAAATCCCTCGTATTCCGTGCTCAGAAGTGCAAGTCTAGACTCCTTCACCTGTGACGTTCCCTCATGCGTCACCTCCAAAGTATGCCATATTTCCTGCGCAGTTAGACAATGTGAGATACGATTGAATTCAGATTTATCTAATGCACAAATAAGAGCATTCATAGCTTTAGCATTTAAAGAATAAAGCTTCCAATCATTATCATCCCACTTATCATCAGGTTTAGGCATCTCAGTATTTTCAATTTTGATAAAAGGTGATTTATATCCTTTTTCAACAATTTGCCAAGCTTTATAATCAATAGAAATAAGATAGATTTTCATACGATTTTTCCAGTAAGCATAATCTCCTCCATTAAATCTAGGTGGTCAGGAAATAGACTGACCCTCAGCAAAAGCACTATCAATGTGGTCCATGGTCAACTAGGCTAGATATACTAAACTGGCTTTGATACCACTTGTTGGATCTGGATCCTAGCCTAGAGGGGGGTGAATAGGCTGATAAAAAAATTCTCGTGCAACCCATGAGAAATCACACGCAGTTAAAAGCACAACCAGAGTAAAAGATAGACAATCACAGAGTACGCACAGATATACCCTGGTTCGGTCGTCCCAACGACCTACTCCAGCCCCCAAAGCTAATACTAGATTGAATAGTGCAATAGGTACAAAGTCACAAGTTAGAGCACGCTCAGAGCACCCTCTACGTCCCTACACTCGCCAGACTCTCAGTACCACACACACAGTGTTTCCTCTCACTATCAATCCTAGCAAAGCTTTCTACCAGCTAGTCCCAAACTAGCTGGGTCCCACTTGTCTAGTCCCAACTAGACAAGTCCCAAAATAGTCCACAAAAATAGGTAAAGTTTCCCCAACAGAGAACGTTACACTAAGACACAAATAAAAGAGTTTAAGAGTTTAGAAATGCTCAGTTTGTGTCCGTGTAGGCGTCTCTGTCCAATCAGCACGTCGTCAGCTCCAATCTGACGCAAACGGTGTCTCAATCCGACTCCTGGATGTCAAGTTGTGCAATGGTCTGTGCGTAAAGAAATTGCAGTTCAATCCTTTATTATTGGTCGGTCTGTGTGCTCAGCAATCCTTAATAAATTGGCAGTCAGTGCGCAAAGCAATCGGAGTTCATTTCCTTTTAGCAATGGACGGTGTGCACAGCAACCCCTAATATTTCTCCGGGCCACGTCAGCACGCGAAAAGTAACCCCCGCTTCCTTCAATCGTAATCTCCCAAATCAATCTCCGCCGTTGGTTTTGTTTTGATCTCACGGGGCAGCCGTTGCCACGTCAGCAAATAAGTTTTTCGTTCGCTCGCCTGTGATCTCGCATGAAGATCTCCGCCGTTCGTTTTTATTTCACGTGGATCCCACGGCAGCACGTCGTTTGATTCTCTCCGTCTTTGACTAGGACATGCAGTGGCGAGCTTTCGATGGTTACGGCAGCGGCGATCCTCAGGCAGTGCTCCTCAGTGCTCCTCCGACTTTGCTTCGTCAACGGAGAGGGAGCTTCTCCTTCCAGGCGACGTCGGGCTTCGCTGAGATGAGACAGTCGGTGACTCACGGGCTTCGACTGCAACTTCTCCTTCTCTTGTCGGCGATGGGTTTTCTTGATCGACGGCGGCTTCTTCGTTCACAGCTCCGACGGCGGCCTACAGCAGGGTTCCTTGGTTGCAGCTCATGGCGGTGATGGCTTGGAGATCTTCTCGACGTTGGCACCCCGTTGGATAGCTCCAGTTATGGCTCTGTTTCAGAACAGGGCAGCGGTGATGGCTTCGTCTTCTCCGGTGATGGCTTTCAGCGGCGGCGGCGGGCTTCTACGACAAAGGCGACGACACACTCCGATGGCAGCAGCGCTTCCGACTTCGTCTTCTCCGTCGACAGCGGTGAGGCGATCTCTTACAGCTTCGGTGGACGACGAGGCGATGAACGGCGGCTTCTTCTCAGGACGACAGCGGCGAGCGCTTCGTGCAACGGCGAGCAGCGTCGTTCTCTCGTTTCAGCGGTGATCTTCTTTCGTGGAGGCAATGGCAGCTAGAAGCTCCGGCGAACTTCGCTTCGTGAAGGTTTGGATGCCTGAGCCGCTTGATGAAGGCGATGGCAAGCTCTTTATGTAACAGGGTCTTTGCTTTGAGATGATTATTTGTGGCTCCTTGTATTGGCTTGTAGATCTCTTGATTTTTCAATCTATTGTATTGGCTTTGAGATGATTATTTGTGGCTCCTTGTATTGGCTTTGAGATGATTATGTAACAGGGTCTTTGCTTGTATATCTGTAATCTATTGTATCAGCAGCTCTCAAAAGAAATTGTGTAGCCCCTCTCAAAAATTGTTTCACCCGCATGAAATTTCAGCCCTAGGGAGGGTGTGATTATATAGGGCTAGGGTTAGTTAATATTTGGCAATGGATGGCCAACTAGGGAATTTGTATTTGACTAGGGATTGGGTTGAATCAACCAACTTGGGATTCTATTTGATCTTGTAGCAAAACTAATGGGATTTTGAATGTGATAGTATTTGTTTTGGCTAAGGAATTCGTATAGCTATGGGATATATTCCAATAACCAAAAAGATTTGGATTCATCTCTCAATATTGGACTAAGTCCAATTTGCTCCATATTGGACCAAGTCCACTTTCTTTGAGCACAACAATCCCTCTCTCTCTCCTAATGTGCTATACGAATAGCAATATCGCCAAATACTGAGAATACATTGTTTCGCCAAGCCTGAAACACACTGAGCACACACATTAAATATACCGACACGTTTGTCATCATCAAACCAAGTTCCTAGATCGTTGCTTCCAACACTTCTTTCCAGAGTGATTCCAATAAGGTAAACTGACTAATCATAGTCCTCACTATGTCCTTAAGCATATGTTTCGTTTTTCAGCAATACCATTCATAGTAAGTAAACCAGGCATAGTGTACTGTGAGATGATTTCACATTCCTATAGTAACTAAGCAACGGTCATGGACATTATTCACATGAACTATCATATTTACCATAGTACTCACCACCATGGTCAGATATGATTCTTTTGTTCTTTTTTATGAGTTGATTTTCAACTTCAGCCTTACAGGATTTACACACATCCAGTGATCGTGACTTTTCATGAATGAGATGTATATTGCCATATCTAGAAAGATCACTATGAACGTTATAAAGCATTGTTGTCCATTCCAAGCAACCATTGGAAATGGCCCACAAATATCTGTAAGTATACGTTCTAAAATATTCTTAGTCAAGTGGCTTCATATCTCCATTTATTGATTTGTTTTCCCGTTATGCCATTAACGCAAACATCAAAATTTGTGAAATTTAAAGGATAGAGAATTTTGTCCTACACATGTCTCTCTATTCTACGTCTTAAGATATGACATAATCTCTCGTGCCATAATGCAGCTGAATTCTAACTAGTAAATTATCTTTCTTAAGCCATTCTCTTCTTGGACATAGTATGCAATGAGCTCATTCATAGAAAAATTCTCTTTTTGACAATTGTAGCTCACATTAAACTAGCTAAACTATACTGAAAGGGATATCAAAACCAAATGCATTAACAAGTCTTCCAAGAGTTTGAGCTGGAATTCTTGCAATCTGGAAGTAAGATAAGACATCTCTAGGATGTACTCCCAGATATTACATTTTTTTCCTTATACCTCATTGAAATTAGGTATGTTAAGAGTGTCAATTTCAGCCTTTTCATTCTTGACAAATATCTTTTCAATATTCTTAAGGAACTCCTTAGTCGTAATGATCTTTTAAGACATTATGTCCTTGAATGCTTCTAGAATGGCCTTCTTCATGATCATCATGCACATGTGATTTGATTTCTCTCACCTTTTCACATCCCTCTTATCATCAAATGTACTATTATCCATAAGAGATGGGAGAGAATCAGCCATTAACGCAAAGTCAAGATCCATAACTATAAGAACAATCAAGAGGTTCTCCTTTCATGATTTGAAGTTAGAGCCATTTAGCATAGGAATGGAATTAATCTTACCAGTAATGCAGGAGTCATAGTCGAAAGAGAGAACAACCAAACAAAGCAAGCTCAAAAAGGTCTCAAAAACAAAAATAAATTCAAATAAATGCAAATCCCATCTCAAGATACCAAGCACTACATTAATATTTTATCTTTAGAGAAAATATTAACTTGTAAATAATATCTTGAGGTAGCAACAAAACACTTATAATAATAACATGTCGAACAATAAATCTTCCATTACGTCGATTTTGTTGTGAACGGTTATTTAACCGGAGTTGGTTTAGATTCTGGGCTATCCTATAGATAGGCCCATATCATTGTAGCCTATATTTGTATTCTCCCCTATTGGCTATAAATAAAGAGCTGGGGGCTCCTCCCCCAGTAGTTGATTCATAACACGTTATCAGCACGAGTATCTAGAAAATTTTCCACAAAAAAAATTTTCGTTCGTTGCGAAGCCGGAAGGAGACGGGTGATCCACGCGCGCAGTGCAAGGCTTCCTCAATCGAGCGTCGTCATCCGCGTAGGGCTTCGTTCAACCGTCGCTATATCCGGAGGACGGATATAGAGGTAAAATCACTAAAAACGATGTTTTTA
This sequence comes from Scilla litardierei, assembly GCA_030789695.1. Taxonomy (NCBI): domain Eukaryota; kingdom Viridiplantae; phylum Streptophyta; class Magnoliopsida; order Asparagales; family Asparagaceae; genus Scilla; species Scilla litardierei. Next base: position 344,382,933 of record CM061142.1, on the reverse strand, counting down.
ATCATACGTATGATTGTTCTACCCTTAGATCTCGCAAGATCTACACCGGGATTTGATAGATCGCCTAAAACGACGAATTTTTCGTCCCAAAACCCCAATTTTTAATGTACACCCCCCATGCCCATGGCCGCACCCCCCCCCTATGGGGGGGCGGGCGGCGCCGCGCCCGCTCCCCCTGCAGGGGGGAGCCCGGCGCCCTGCCGCCGTCCCCCCTGCAGGGGGACGGCCGCCGCCGCTTCCCCGCTGCAGCGGGGGCGGCGGCCACCCTCTGCCGCCGACCAACGTAAGCAGGGGGCGGCGACGGCTAACCCTAGCCGCCGCCCCCAAAACCCGATTGGGCCTCCGAGCCCAGATTCAGAAAAATAAAATAAAATAAAAATATTATTGACTGCGGGCCCGCAGGCCAGTTCTTCTGGAAAAAAAAGAAGAAGAAAAGGGGGGCTAAGGCTAATAAATAAGCCTTAAAAGGCTTTTTTGGGCTTAAAAATTAATTAAGAAGGGCGTTTGTGGGCCTAAAAATTCGTGAAAAATCACGGTATACTATGGGGCAATAAGTTGACATATAAGTGATTATTGGGGACTTTTGGGGGGATATTGGGGATGAATTTAAAAGGGAAAACTTCTTCCTTTTACGAAGAACATGTTTAATTATTGGGCTCTTTTTCCAATTCTTGGAATAAACCCAAATTTTGCACAACACTTGCATTAAATGATTTCTTCTGTAAAATCATCTATACATGCTTTGCATCACTAGCCTATTCTGTGAATATTACATGCGTGGTTGTGCATTATATTTAAGCTTAATAATTAGGAAGATCCTGCGACCGCTCTGCCGTTAGTCACCTAACCTAACGGTGTATGTTGTTGCCCAATGGTCCAATAATTATTAACTGATTAATGTGTTTATCCATCTCTACGAATATTAAATGCATGTGATGAAAATGCCTGATGAAAATGCCTGATGAGCACAAATTTTCTGCATGGATGGCTAATTGTGGGTTTTGGATCGGCTGTTTAAGTCCCACATTTTATTTTCCTGCACTTTTCTTTTACTTTTGAGAGAAAATATAATGAGGAAATTTTGTAAATGTCCAAGACCGAATACCATTTTCCATGGAGACAGAGGCCAAAATTGAAGCTGAAGATCTTATATGGGACCCACGGAGGTTTCCAAAGTTGTAATTTCTTTTTAAAGCCTTCATTTGTGTAATATGGACTGTAATATGACTTTGGACTATTATTTATGTAGGACTGGCCGATCCACGCAATTAGCCCTTCATATTAAAATTGCATCCGCATGAAAATGTTTATGTTTAAATTATTAATTCATGCATATTTGTGCTCTGCTAGATAAAATGGCTAAAATTGCAAATGTCGATTTCGAAGTACCGGATGCATCAAGAAGAAACTATTTGAGCTGGCAGCTCGATGTGAAGTTTCATCTGCAGGCAAAGTCCCTCATTTCTGCTGTGACTAATAATGAAAATGTAAGCGATGTAGAAAAGGCGCAAGCCATTATCTATATTCGCCGCCATGTAGACAAGACCTTAAAGGCTGAATACCTTATGGTCGAAGATCCACTTGAGCTATGGACTCTCCTTGAGGATAGGTATAAACATCAGAAAGATGTTATACTCCCAAAGGCACGATATGAGTGGGAGAACCTGAGACTGCAGGACTTTAAGTCCATTGCTAAGTACAACTCAGCACTTTTTAGCATCACCTCACGCCTGAAGTTGTGTGGTGAAAAAGTCTCAGAAGATCGCATGCTGGAAAAGATGTATACGTCCTTCCATGAAAAAGATGCGATACTAATGCAGCAGTACCGTGAACGCAAGTTCACCAAATATCTGAGCTGATGTCATGTTTACTCATGGCTGAACAAAACAGAGAGCTTCTCCTCGCCACTCACAACATGCGCCCCCTGGCATTGCCCCCCTCCCAGAAGCTCATAATGCCTCTTCTTCTCGAAAGAAGAGGGACAACAAACGAAAAGAAAGACCGCAGAAAGGGGGACAGAACAAAAGGGCTAGGGGCCAAGTCCAGCAACGAAGAAATGAAAGTAAGCGGAAGTTCACTTGGCACAGAAATGACATCAATAGAAATAATGCACCCCCACCCAAAAGGGAATGGGAAGACCAATGCCATAGCTGTGGCATGAAAGGCCACTGGTCCAGAGTGTGTAGAACTCCGCAGCATCTCCAGTATTTGTATAAAGAGAACAAGAAAAATAAAGCCGAAACAAACCTGATGACCTCTGATGCTCCAGTCAAGTTTATAGCTGACGACTTCGAACATGATGACCTGCTTGATTAGCCATCTATTTGTAATGCCCGGCTAAGCTATTGCACAAGTACTAGATGGGGGGTGAATAGTACTTTAAAATAATTAAGAGGCTAATTCCTAATTACTTGCAAACTCTACCAAACAATGCGGAAAATGCGGAAATGTAAATGTTAGACAACAAAGAAAAAATCGCAAACAACGATATTACTGGGTTCGGATCCACCCAAGTCTCCCCGACTTGTTCCCGGTGATTCTACGTCCCAACCACCCGGATCCCCTCCGGATACTTGAGTTAGAAACCCTAACTCAAGATTTTCACTATGAAATACTTGTGAAAAAAAACCTCCACAAGTCAAATCATACACAAAGTAATTTGTGACTCCCACAACCCGGGATCACAACCACACTCTCACAACCGAGAGTGAAACTTACAATATGAAATTGAAATGAAATAGAACTTCTTACCGACAAAATACCTATGCCTTGAGTAATGCTTACGAATTAGGGCAAGGATGATTTTGAGGAAGAAGAAGTGGCACCAAACCCTAGCTCCAAGATGTAGATCAGCGATGGAGAGCTATGGGGTTGTTGGTGACCTAGAATCAAGCACTTGGCTTGGAAGGCTTCACACTCAATGAATCTCTCTTTGGAAGCAAGAGTGAGGAGAGATTATTGAATGGAATGAAAGAGCTTTGAATGAGCTTGGAATGATTTCTCTTTATATCTAAACTTGCAATAATATCAGCCTTGACTGCAATGAATGCAGCCCATCAAGTATATATAGGTTAGAGGAGAGAGAGAAAGAAAAACGTTTCAATTAATGCTCCAACGGCTCTTTTCTGAACTCAACTAGTCGGTCAAAGAACAACTACCGACCGACTAGTTCATCAACTAGTCGGTCGGTCAATTAACGTATACCGACTAATGGAAGAACAGCCAAAAGATTGAAGCACAGACAAAAGGAACTAGTCGGTCCAAGAAGAGTCGCTGACCGACTAGTTTCACAACTAATCGGTCGGTTACTCAACTGAGACCGACTAACAGATAAAACTGAAGTCTGAGCACAAATTGACTTAGTCGGTCCAAGAACAAATGTTGACCGACTAGTTCATCAACTAGTCGGTCGGCAAATGAGCATAGACCGACTAACGATAAACAGTAAGTCAAGTTAAAAATTGGCATGTACAGTAAAACTTAACTAGTCGGTCCAAGAAGGAAAGTTGACCGACTAGTTCATCAACTAGTCGGTCGATCAATGAACACAGACCGACTAATGATAAACAGTAGCTCAGGCTCAAATGTGCATGTACAGGAAAAGCTCAACTAGTCGGTCACAGAAGCATCACTGACCGACTAGTTCACAAACTAGTCGGTCGGTGAGTCAACTTAGACCGACTAACTGTAAACAGTAAAGAGCTTGGAAATGACTGACTGAAACTAGTCGGTCCAAGAAGCTTTGCCGACCGACTAGATCACCAGCTAGTCGGTCAGTTCTTCTTCTTGAACCAACTAACATGCACAAGAAGTCGCGAATCGAAGCGCGAAGCTTCGGGAAGAATTGTATGGACTTCAACTAAGATCCTAGAGCTAAGATATGAGCGTTATGAAGATTTAAACCGTAAGACCTACTCAAGGCTTAACATACTACGAAAGAAGCTTAAAGACTATAAATAAAACTTGACGATACCGTCTTCAAACGCTTCAATCGAATCTTCATGACTTCTAAAATGGTCCATAAGCTTCAACGAAGCTTTAGGCATACGATCACGTGTTTTGAGAAGTCTTGAGACGTCGTAATGATATTCATATGAATTTGGCGACGATCTCCATAACTGCGCTCACAAAGTGTTAGTTCACGATATATTTATGTTTGTTCATCATCCAAAACCAAATCCGGGGAGTCCAATATCCAACATTCTCCCCCTTTTTGGTGATGACAAACCAACATAAATAATAATCAAAAATAATAATTCAAATGAAATTTACTTACTCCCCCTGCATTGATGACACGTTAATTCCAAATTAAACAATAATAATACGCATCAAGCAGACGAGTAAAGTGTATAAATGAGAATCGATTATTGAAGTATCGAATACCAAATGGTGGTTATTGAAATATCGGATTTGAAAATCCATTTATTTATCTTAACTCCCCCTGAATCTAACATATCAAATTAGATTCTTGGAAAAATGCTTTAAATTATCATTTAGCACATCGTTATTATTATATCTCTCCCCCTTTGGCATTAGCAAAAAGAGCGGGAGGAGATCAACGACAACAACAATGGCTTCAAATAAAAGCACGGGAGTCGTAGAAAACGACGACGGTTCAATTGACACCAAAGAAAAATACGAATAAAATCAAGGCATGTCAATGAAACCATAGTCGTTAATCGTAAAACGAAATCATCAAAACTCAAATCATTTTTAGGGATTGAGTTATGGAATATACTCTCCAATATCAACATTCTTGGTTAATTGAGTGCATGGAAAACAATTCTATGTTTCCATAGAAGAAATTTCTATTAAACCAAGTTAGTATCGTCGAGCGACGAAATCAAACATCAGAGACATGAAAGAAATTATAAATTGTGCACAATACAATGAAAAGTCAACGTCGATGTTTATATATAAAAAGTATGAACCAGAGTACATCAAAAATAAACATCACTGACATACAAAACAGCGATCCAACGATCGGGGCACAAAGTACATCATCATATCAAACAGATATCAGAGTGTCACACGACATTCAACATCATCAGAATACATCATCATACATCTAAAAGTATCAAACAAAATACACCAAAACGATCCAGAACCCCACTCTATCCTACCCAATATCTCTCACAACTAGATATGTCATCCAATGAGTATCGGGAGAGTCCTCAAAGAAGCTCAAGAGGAAGCGGCAGGATCTGCAGCAGCAGCAGGCTCTGCAGGAGAAGTGGTGGTCGCAGGAACATCTGGAATGTCAACGGGAGCGACGGCAGAAGTGGCACTCTCTGGAGCAGCAACAGCATCACCAGAAGTGCCCTCGGGGGCACGAGTGGAAACACGACAAAGCTCCTCAATGTCCTCCTCGTCCAACTCATCCTCGTCAGAAAAAGACGGAGGGACCTCAATATCAAGGCGTCGAGCGATACGGCAGAGAATCTCCTCAGAACGAGCCTGACGAGACTCCAAACGACGGATCGAACGAACGACATCGGCAAGAGTGGTAGAGGGAGCAGCTGAGGCAGAGGCAGAGGCAGACGCTGAAGGTGTCGTCCTCTGAACGTGACGTAGCGCCGCAAGAGACTTCTTGACGGCCGTCGCGTTCAGTGGAGGACCAAGTGGACGCTCATCGTCACGAGGAAGTGTGACACGGAAGTGGCGAAAAACAAGGGTCAACAAGCACGGGAAGGGGATGTGAGCCGATTTCGTGGTCTTGCGAATACACTCGAAAGAATCCATCTTATCGAGTATAATGCGAGCCCAGTTAATCGAGCTCCCCATGAAAATAGCGTAGATCCACTTCAAGAAAGGCTGGGACGGTAGAGATGAGGAGCCGTACTTGGGAAGCAAGCACGACTTCAGAATCAAATTCAGGACCCAGGCGTTAGGCTTGAAGGATTTGGAGGGTACGCCAATCATGGCGGGAGGAATCTGATGGAAAATCTCAGAAAGTATGGTCTGATCGAGGGAAGATATATCATCAACAGAAATGTCTGAGGGGAGGAGGCCAGACGAGGAGATACCCAAAATCTCTCCTAAGATTTCTGCCGTGAGGACTATAGGAGTCCCCAAAACAGTCGTCTCAATCGAGTGGGTCTCGTCGTACTGACCCCGGATCCTATTGGCATAGAATAGTTTGACTAAACGAGGGTAGGGGTGAGGATTCGCCTTAGGATCATATCGAAGGTAATCGATAAGACCCGAAGACGACAAAAGATCAGGTAGCCCTATGAAGTCACTAATCTGGACGAAATGCTCCAGAAGCAGCGGGCAATGCTCGATACGGTTGTAAGCCGCGAGACACATAGGGTCGTCGCGACATAACGAGATATCGACACCGCCTACCGGCATCGGAGCCTTTCCCTTAGGCTTACGGGTAGATGTACGAGGGCGGGAGCTAGACTCAGGATGGGTAGGAGAAGTGGGTTCCCTATGAGTCTCAGGCTCGGCTCTATACTCGGAATCGGAATCGGTAGGAGTATGAAAAGAGGAGGGAGATGCAAGTTGCTTGGGCTTGGGCTTTGGCTTGGGTTGGGCTCTAGGCTTGGCGGTCGTCGTCCTCTTCTTCTTGAGAGGAGGCGAAGACGACGAGGGTTGGGTGGTCTTAGCACGGCGTTTCGGAGGGGTTCGCGAAGGTTGAACGGGATCCGTATGGGTAGGTTCTACGGTCATTGGCGAAGGGCTAGATGGAGTGATCAGGATACGTGTACGAGCCATAATCGAGGCACGACACGACGCAAGAAAGATCAAATCTAAGAAACCCTAGATGGCCGGAACCCTAGCAAACCCTAGGCCGAAATCAATAGAAACCCTAATCCTAGAAGTGAAAACTGAACCCTAGACAGGAGAGGGAGAGAGGGGGGTTACCCTAGGTCGTAGGTCGACGGCCGGCGACGGAGAGGATTGCCGGAAATAGGCCGGAGATCGACGGAAAGGGAGGAGGGAAGTCGAAGGGTCGGGGATATTTTCGATTTGGAGTGAGAGAGAGACCGACTAAATGAGAGATAAGTCGGTTAGATCGATTTTAAGTCGGTCGAGAGCTCAAAAGACCAAACAGTCCCTGGCACAACTAGTCGGTCACAGTTCAAGCACTGACCGACTAGATCACGATCTAGTCGGTCGGTCAATGAGCTTGAACCGACTAGTTGCAAACAGTGGCTGAACCCAATTTAACTGACAAGAATTAGTCGGTCTAAGCTCATCCACTGACCGACTAGATCTTAATCTAGTAGGTCGGCCAATGAACTTGGACCGACTAAGAGAGTTCAAAAATTGAAAATCAATGAAATTTGATTTCTCTCCTAATCACACTTGGATGAAACATCAAAATACTCTCATTAATTATTATACTGCCCCATTAAACATCGAAAATCTGAAATTTGACAATTACGCACAAATCGAGCGAAAATTCCGAAAATTCAACAAAAAATCCAGAAAATTTCAATACTTCAAGCATGAGCAAATATAACGAATAGTATAGCATGCAAGAATATTGAATAAAAATGAATCCTATATCTCGGATTCACCTATAATCCCCAATTCTCGACGCAACCGCACAAAGGAGTCCTCCTTTAGGGGTTTCGTGAAAATATCGGCGATTTGCTTCTGGGTTTCAACGTACACTAATATGATGTCCTTTTTAGCAACATGATCATCTAAGAAATGGTGTCGGACATCTATGTGTTTCGAACGGGAATGGTGTACCGGGTTCTTGGAAAGACATATTGCACTTTGGTTGTCCACCATGATAGGGCAAGTATCACAGTTTATACTAAAGTCTTTAAGTGTGTGTCTCATCCAAAGAACTTGAGCACACGCGGCACCGGCGGCAATGTATTCCGCCTCGGTGGTTGAAAGTGATACGGAATTTTGCTTCTTGGAAAACCAAGAGACAAGAGAATTTCCTATAAAATGGCAAGTGCCACTAGTACTTTTCCTGTCGGATTTGCATCCCGCATAATCGGCATCACTATATGAGATTAACTCATACGTGCTAGATTTCGGATAAAGTAATCCAAAATCTAAAGTGTAACTTAGATAGCGAAAAATACGTTTTACCGCTACTAAGTGAGACTCCTTAGGTTGAGACTGATAACGAGCACATACGCATACGACAAACATAATATCGGGCCTACTTGCGGTAAGATAAAGTAAACTACCTATCATACCTCGATATAGACGAATGTCTACATCCTTACCGCCCGTATCCTTATCAAGATGCGTAGTCGTGCTCATTGGAGTCTTTTTCCTGGAGGCATTCTCCATTCCAAATCGCTTAAGCAACTCCACCGTATACTTCGTTTGGTGGATGAAGATTGCATCGTCCATTTGGCGAATTTGGAGACCTAAGAAATATTTGAGCTCACCCATGTGGCTCATCTCAAATTGATCCTACATCACATTAGAAAACTCTTCGCAAAGAGCAAAGTTAGTAGCACCGAAAATGATATCATCAACATATATTTGAACTAAAATTATATCATTATTCGAATACTTAACAAATAATGTGGAATCAACTTCTCCCATTTTAAAACCCAAATCCAAAAGAAAATTCTTTAAACGATCATACCAAGCTCGAGGAGCTTGTCTCAAACCGTAAAGCGCTTTCTTTAGTTTAAAAACATGATTTGGAAATTTTTCATTAATAAAACCCGGAGGTTGAGAAACGTAAATTTCCTCAACAACATCTCCATTTAAAAATGCACTTTTAACATCCATTTGAAATAATTTAAAATCCTTATGGCATGCAAAAGACAATAATAATCTAATTGATTCTAATCTAGCTACCGGAGGGAAAGATTCTTCGAAATCAATACCTTCCTCTTGACGGTAGCCTTGAGCAACTAACCGAGCTTTGTTCCGGACGACGACTTGGTTTTCGTCGGTTTTGTTCTTGAAGATCCACTTTGTCCCTATGACGGTGTGGTTCTTCGATGGCAATGGAACAAGCTCCCAAACTTCATTCCTCTCGAATTGAATGAGTTCCTCCTCCATGGCTAAGATCCAAACGCTATCTTCGCATGCTTCATTAACATTCTTTGGCTCTATCGAGGAGGCAAAGGCACAATGAGCGAAGTAGTTCACTTGCGATCTCGTCTTGACACTATCATGGATATTGCCAATGACTTGCTCATGAGGATGGTCACGAACTGTATGAAGCCGTTTGGGAATACCTTGATCACTAGGAACATTCTCAACAACTTCATTAGACGGGTTAGTCTCAATAGAATCAATAGAATCATTAGAGTTAGAATTACCAATTGAATCACATAAGACATCCATAGAGTCATCATCATTAGTAATTCTAGTTGGAACAAATCCTTCATTAAATGACACATGAAGAGATTCCTCGATCGTTGAGGTTCGTTTGTTGAATATCCGGTAGGCTTTGCTACGCGAAGAATATCCAACAAAAATCCCCTCATCGGATCTTGGATCGAATTTGTCCAAACTACCATACGTGTTCTTAATAAAACATTTTGAACCAAAAACACGAAAATGTTTAACTTGAGGCAACCTACCAAACAGCAATTCATAACAAGTTTGTTTAGTGCCGGGCCTCAAAAGTATTCTATTAAACACATAGCAAGCGGTGTGTACCGCTTCCGCCCAAAATTGATGGCCAAGTTGGCTATCATCAAGCAAAGTGCGAGCACATTCCACTAGCGTCCTATTCTTTCTCTCAACAACACCATTTTGAGGAGGTGCGCGAGGGAATGAAAAGGTGTGAGTAATACCAACTTCATCACAAAATGTCTCAAAAGACTCATTCTCAAATTCACCTCCATGATCACTACGAATAGTGACAATGGTGGTTCCTAAGAGATTTTGTACTTTCTTAACAAAAATTGTGAAGTTTTCAAAAGCTTCATTTTTATTACACAATGAAAATCCCCAAGTAAACCTAGAAAAGTCATCAACGATGACAAGTCCATATCTAGCATTACCTAATGAAGCAACTCTAGTCGGCCCAAATAAATCTAGATGTAATAGCTCTAGTGGCCGCTTAGAAGAAATGCTTTTCTTGGGTTTAAATGAAGATTTTGAAAGCTTGCCTCGTTGACACGAGTCATAAAAGCTTTTCTTTTGAAAGACTAGCTTAGGGAAGCCTCTAATAGAGTTTAACTTGGAAAGCTTAAATAGTGTTCCAAAGTTCACATGACCAAAACGTCTATGCCATAAGTGTTGTTCACTTGTGTTGGCAATGAGACATTGTTCATGTGTACTTGGAAGATCTAGGATATATATATCCTTATGGCGTGTGCCGGAAAATAATACATCATTAGTATTCTTATTTAAAATATGGCACATTCCTTTCGCAAAGCTAACTTTGTAACCTTTGTCACAAAGTTGACTTATTGAAATAAGATTATGGTTTAATCCTTTAACAAGGTAAACATCACATATAAGGGGTTTAGAAGGATTACCCACTTTACCAACACATATGATGGTTCCGCTCTCGTTGCCTCCAAATACGACGCGGTTTCCATTTGCAATGGGAACCACTCCGGAGAGCAATTGAGCGTCACCCGTCATGTGTTTTGAACACCCGCTATCGAGTATCCAATTCCCCTTGGAGCTAAATTTAAATTTGTTGCTCCTTTTCTTTTTCTTTTCCTTGAGTACCTAAAGATAGAAAATTTCATATCATGGTACCCAAGGTCATTGGGTCCAAAAGATTAGACCTTTGGAAGCCAAGTCCAATTGGACTTAGACTTCCCCACATAATTTCTACTATGCACAACATCCGAAAAATAAGCATTCATGTAAACTTGTTTTTCATCCATGCTTGTGTCCTTTGGGCTCCAAATAGTGAAAATCTTGGGAGCCCTCATCCTATTGGGTGCATGCATGCGTTGTTGGTTTTTACGTGATGCATGTCGTGGATAGGCACAAGGAACATGATGGAATGGTGCATGTGGATAGTTATTCATACGATGATGTGGGTGAACATATGCATGTGGAGGAACACGTGCGTGAGGGTGTCTCACATGGTGTGCACGTGCCCGTGAACGTGTAGCATAGAAATCTAGGGATTGCAACACTGTTGCCCCCCAATTAACACATAAACAAAAATATAGGATGCATTATTCTCTCCGAATTCCAAAAGAAACTTTCTGAGTTTCAAGGACATCCGTTTCAACGGATTCCATTTGGAAACAGCAAATGTAAATGAAAAACAAATTACTGTATCTAACGTCTCAAGAAAAAGGATTAAAATCCATACTTGAACGTTTTGAGAGCCTTACAAGCCTCAACCATACAAAGATTCGGAGAAAGGAAGCAAAATTAAACGGAGCACCTAAAGTGCCCGACATCAGCCAAGTTTTTACTCTGGCATGATAGATTTGGCCACCCTGGAACAATGATGATGCACCGCATCTTATCCGATGGGTATGACTTGAAGAACCAGAAGATTCTTCAGAAGGGATAATTTCCTCGCATCCCTTAAAAGGAAAAAACAAATTACAAGGCCATCTCTAATAAAATCTGACAAAAGAATCTACACGCTTCCTCGAAAGAAAAATAAGGAGATTAATGTGGACAAATTCACCCCCCTGGTGGGCTATTATGGTACTTTATTGTACTGGTAATTGCATCCTCAAATACTCGTATGTGTGTCTACTAATGACCCACAACCTAGCTTTTCCAAAGCTATAAGCACAAATAAAAATGTTGCGGGCACATTTTCCAGACAATCAAATAAAGAAAATAAGTCTGGTAAATGTTGGGGAATATATCTCCCGGTCATTTCAAGTGTACTGCCAAGCAATGGGAATAGAAAATGAACATACAGTGCCACATGTTCATACCCAAAATGGGTCGGCAGAGTCACTGATAAGTAGACTCCAATGGATTGAACGTCCATTAAATCCCGATTGCCTATGGATGCATGGGGACATGTAAATTCTGCATGCTACATCGTAAATGAAATTAAGACCCTCTGTAGGTCAGAGTCTCCAATGTAACTTGCATATGTAATGCCACCGAACATTTCTCATCTGAGAATCTTCGGTCGCGCAATTTAAATCCACATCGCACTACCACGGAGGACAAAAATGGGTCCTCAACGTCGCCTAGGTATCTATGTAGGGTCTGACTCACCCTCAATTATAAGATACCAGGAAGCCCAAACGGGGGATGTATTTAAGGCACATCTTGAAGACTGTGACTTCAATGAGACGAGTTTCCCCAAAATAGGCCCAGATAATAGAAAATATGGTGCGAAGCAAATTATAATGTGTGATACAAAAAGTTTGACCCACCATGATCCGGTAACAAAACAATGTGACGATGAGATCCTGAAGATCCTCCACATATAGAACAAGGTTCACCTGTTACCGGACTCATTTACTGACAACCAGAAGATTGTCAGATCACACATCCCTGCTGCAAAAACTCCAGCTAACATTGACATCCCCGAGAATGGATGCAATCCACCAGCAGCAGAAGTGGCTAATCCTCAACGGGAAAGAGGCAGACCACTAGGCTCAAAGGACAGAAATTTTAAGAGAAAAGAAAAATACCTGGAGACCTTAAGACAATACTACCACATGACAATGAGCTCATGTCCACACCCTCACCCTTCCCGGAATCCACTGCAGAGGAACTGCCGGGAAAAAGTGAAATTGAAAGTAAATGTTATACATACTTGGGAGGTGTTGGACAGATAGAACATAAATTGTCGACAATGTATTCACGTATCATATTGCCATATACATTGCAAAAGCGATGATATTTATAAATTATCGTTCCATACTCCGTTGCTAAAAGGCAAACGTAGAAATTGGCCAAATATGGAACGGGGCAATAACAGATGAGCTGGACTCACTTATGAAACGTGAAATGTTCGGACCTGAAGTCCAGACACCAAAAGGTGTCAAACCTCTGGATAAAATAAAGTAGTGCACACATAAGAAAAATAAATACAAAATCGTATGCTATAAGGTACAACCTATAGCCCAAGGAAAATTAAAAGGACCATTGTTCATCCAAAGTACACCTATGGTAGTACACTCTATGGATGTATAAAAAGAACCCTTCCGATCGCTGGAAGAGGGTGAGGATATAATTGGTCCTAAAGTCCCTTATCTAAGTGCAATCATGCACTCCTGGCTAACTGCACAGTTCCGATATAGCAGTTGTAGTAAACTCATTAGCCAGAGATAGTTGGCACCTAAAAGTGCCATTAGACCGGAGTTAAGCCTTATGCGCTTCCTCCAATGGTCGAAAGATTTGGACTTACAATATGTAGTAGCATCCTCCAATATTTATGCAAATGCAGGTTACAGGTCCGGCCCCTATACTGAGAAATCACAGAACGGTTACCCACAGTGGATGGCCATCTACTGCAGATCTGCAAAGTAACTTATGAAGGCAACATCATCCTATCATTCCGAGATCCTCACCATTCCAGAATCACACCAATGGTGTATTTGAGGGCGCCTGGTGGTACATCACATCCCAGTGATGACTGGGATAGAGGCTGGTATTGTGGAGCTGTCCACATAGTCTGAAGACCACATCAGAGGTGATGAATCTTAGCACACCTCTCCAAAGTTTCTGGATTCAGCAGCTGCTCAATGATGATAATATTTGTAATCTGTGTATATTTTCGGGATGTTATAAATAGGAGTGATGAAATAAACCTACGAGATCTGAAAGCCTAAGAGCTTTTATAGATCAGGGGGAGTTGAGGGAATTTGTACTCTTTTCTCTTAGCTATGGTTTTTCCCACTGGGTTCTCCATAGCCAAATGTTTTAATCAGGCAAATCACATCAACTCTGGATCCTGAAGTATCCACCCCTTTGTGACGCTCAGAATCCAGAAGTATTCATGAGCAGAGTCACTTGTACAAATCAGGGGGAGTTAAAGAGCGTTTGTACTCTTTTCCCTTAAGTATGGTTTTTCCCACATGGTTTTCCATAGCTAAAGGTTTTAACGAGGTAAATCTCACCAACTCAGTATCCTGAAGTATCCACCCCATGTGAGACTCTTCTATGCTCAGAATCCTGAAGTATTCACAAGCAGAGTCCACACCTATGGCTGGATAGGGGGAGTGTTGTGAACGGTTATTTAACCGGAGTTGGTTTAGATTCTGGGCTATCCTAGAGATAGGCCCATATTTGTTGTATTCTCCCCTATTGCCTATAAATAAAGAGCTGGGGGCTCCTCCCCAAGTAGTTGATTCATAACAGACTTATTATTCACATGTAAAACCAAATAATATTCACATGATTAATACCACATGTGTACATGTAATTACATTAAATGTTTTTTCTCCTTTAAGCCGATGAATATTCACATAAAGTACATTCACACAACCTTTTATATTTAAAACACAATTAATTTTCACAAAAGAAGTCACTTTGGTGACATATTGTTTTTGTCTCGGGGTGTTTTCTCACAACACGTTGATAGTCTGGAGGTCCAAAGGTCGTCGCTGTCACGTGAGGCGGTGACGACCTTTGGAGTCGGTCGGCGTGTGTTCACTTGTGCTGGAAGACGCGGATCCGTGATTCGGTGCGTCGAAGGGTAGCTTCGGCGAGACGATGACATCCGGGATCGATCGGACGAACGGGCTCTGACAAGAGTGCGTTTGGATCCGAGCGAAGGGACGCCGAAGGGAAGCTTCGGTAGTGGTGACGTCTCCTTCGATCTGCAAGACGAAGAAGCTCTTCACGGGGGGCCAGACCTTGGTTCCGATCGGGTCCCCTCTGATGCCAAAGTCGTCTGAGAGATGCTCGGTGGGATCGAACTTGGTTCACAGAGAGACCACGCATGAATCCTCGAGCCAGAGGCATGGAGGAGAAATTTTTTTGGTGGAAGAAGGTGTGAGAGTTGTATTGTGATACCTCCGTTGTAGATCTCGGAGATCCCCCTTGGCGATGATGCCCCTCTCCCCTTCATATAGGCGAGTCATCCCCCGTTGGTGTAATGGGCCATGATGAGACTTATTGCCGTCATTGATGGGGACGTGCTAATTGGGAAAATGTTGACCCCCATAATTGCACCCGTTTGCTTAGGGGATGAATGTCATGAAAGTGAGCCATGATTGCTAGATTGATGTCCTTGAGTGGTTGCCATAATTGGCGAGTGCTCCCTCGGTTTGGAGAGCGATTTCCTCCACTACAGAAAGTGTGCGGTCTTTTGGGACTTCGCCTCGGGTAGAGAAGCGCGACCCACCCATGAGGTCCTTGGGCCAAAGCCCAAGGCCGTAGTGGGTTGGTTGACTAGTTGACTTGGTTCCTCTGGGCCCGGTCAAAATAGTTGTATCAATTGCCCCCATCTTCCGAGCTCTACTGTTGTTGGGGTTGAGGTCGGGAGATGTAGTATTAGGGGGAGGAGTGGCTCCTTTTGTAAAATTGGTTTGACTTGCAGAGTTAGCTGGCGACAATAATTGGTCGGTCCGAGATTTGTTCGGTTGCGAGGGGAGTGACCCCTCAACTTACGGTCGACGAATGAGTGGGTCGGCCAGCTGGGGGTGGCCCTATGACTAACGACCGACGAGGAGAGGTGGGCTTGCTGGGGGAGTGGCCCCCAGCCTTACGGCAAACCGGACGGGTCGGCCTGCTGGGGGAGTTGCCCTGAGGCTTACAGTCGACCTGCTAGGGAAGTTGCCAGCAGCCTTACGGTCGACAGGTTGATTGGCCTGATGGGGGCTGCCCCAGCCTTACAGTCGATCGAGTGATCGACTTGCTGGGGGAGTTGCCCCCAGCCTTACGGTCGATGTGGTTGGTCTGCTGGGGGAGTTGCCCCCAGCCTTACGATCAACTGGTTGATTGGCCTGCTGGGGGAGCTATCCCCAGTCTTACAGTCAATCGAGTGATCGGCCTGCTGGGAGAGTTGCCTCCAGCCTTACGGTCGATGTGATCGGTCTGCTGGGGGAGTTGCCCCCAGCCTTACGATCGATAGGTCGGCCTACTGGGGGCAACTCCCCCAGCCTTACGGTCGACAGGTCGGCCTACTGGGGGAGTTCCCCCAGCCTTATGGTCGACAGGTCGATCGGCCTGCTGGGGGAGCTACCCCTAGTCTTGCGGTCGATCGAATGACCGACCTGCTGGGGGAGTTTCCCTCAGCCTCATGGTTGACTGGTCGGCCTGCTGGGGGAGTTGCCCCAGCCTTACGGTCGACAGGTCGATCGGCCAGCTGGGGGAGCTACCCCAAGTCTTATGGTCGATCGAATGATCGGCCTGCTGGGGGAGTTGCCCCAGCCTTACGGTCGATATGTGGCCGGCCTGCTGGGGGAGTTGCCCCTAACCTAACGGTCGACGAATCGATCAGCCAGCTGGGGGGGCCACCCACAGTCTTATGGTCGACCGAATGATCGGCATGCTAGGGGAGTTGCCCCAGCCTTATGGTCAATCGAATGATCGGCCTGCTGGGGGAGTTGCCCCCAGCCTTACAACCGATCCGGGTTTGGTCGACCTGCTGGGGGAGTTGCCCCCAGCCTTGCGGTAAACCGATGGGTCGACCTGCTGGGGGAGCTTCCCCAGCCTTACGGCGAACCGTACGGGTCGGCCTACTGGGGGAGTTGCCCCCAACCTCATAACCGATCCCAGCTCTTGTCTGGATCCCAGTTTTAACTCAAGCTTCAGTCTGGTCAGCGGAGGTTCTACACCACCACCTGAGTTTCTCTACCGTTGGGGGAGCTTGAAAGGCGGAGGTAGTATGGGTCCCCTCCCCGTGTATGTTTATCCTTGCCCCCTCCACATCTCAGGTTCGCCTAGGGAGGTGGGGAACCCGAGTCGTCGGAAATTTCATCATGTCGTGGTAGGTTGACAAGCTCAGATTGTGGTGGGTCTGCAAGCTCGTCTGGTTGCGCAGGGGCGAGTTTGGCGTGAAGTGCCATCGGCGACTCGTCATGGTCGGAAGCTCGGCCTGGCCTCGGCCATCCCTGATTTGGTGGGCAGGGTCTGATCGGCTTCTTTCTGGATCGGTCTGCCTGATCTAGACCCAGCTCTAGCTACTAGCTCCAGCTGTTGTCTGGATCCTAGCTCCAGCTCTGGCTCCAGCTGTTGTGTGGATCCCAGCTCCAGCTCCAGCTTTTGTCTGTTCGGTGGCCATCTGATTGATCCAACCCCTAAGTAAGGAGATCGGGAGGTCCACTTCGATTGGGGGAGCAATGATGAGGACTGGAGATCGTCGCATTGAATGCCATATGCTTGCATCTCGTGCGGAGTTCGATGTCTATGGAATGACATTATGTGGTCGCCAATATGGTCCTCTAGCTGCCGTTGAGACGATCGACGAGTTTGAACAAAGACAAGGACGCATGGTGGGGCTCGGTTGGCAACTCTGCTTGCTCCTCAGAAGCGGAGTCAGTGGAGGTTTTGCGTCCCTGCTTTAGTTTCTGTACAGTCGGGGGAGTTTTGGAGGCAGAGGTAGTATGAGTTCTTCTGTGCACGTTGTCCTCCTCCCATTTCGGCCTCGTCTGGTTGGCCTCCTCCTGGATGGGTCGGCCTGGAACGGTCGGCCTCGTCTGGTCGGCCTCCTCCTGAATGGGTCGGCCTGGAATGGTCGGCCTCCTCCTGTGTCGGCCTCGTTTGGTCGGCCTCCTCCTGGATGGGTCGGCTTGGAACGGTCGGCCTCCTCTTGGGTCCGCCTCGTCTGGTCGGCCTGCTACTGGATGGGTCGGCCTAGAATGGTCGGCCTCCTCCTGGATTGGCCTCGTTTGTTCGGCCTCGTCCTGGGTGGGTGAGCATCCTCTGGTCGGCCTCCTCCTGGGGCCCCTTCCACGGCTTGGGTTTACCCGAGAAATGAAAAACTCGAGTCGTTGGAAATTTCCCCATGTTTGTGCAGGTCGGCAAACTCGGACTGAGGTAGGTCCGCAATCTTGGCTGGTTGGACAGGGGCGAGCTCGGTTGGCACAAGCTCGGATAGGGGTGCTCCGCTAGAGGAGCTCTTCAACATCGGCCCACAGCTACGGGCAGCGACCAGTTGACGGTGGACGTCGATACCGTGCCTTCCTTTTAGGGTCATGTTAGGAATGGGTCGATGAGCTCGGCAAGCCTAACTACACCTGATCGTCAATCATTTTAGAGGTTGTCCTTAATTTCGCGCTTTTGCAGCGGATCCGACGGTAGGATCAGATATGGTGGAATATTCGGATCTTGAATATCATCTTGCGTGAGCCGCCTGAGTTTGGGGGGAGGCAGTGATCACGGGCGCCGATACCGCTGATTATGAAGTGGAAGTATGGGCGGAGCGATCCGTGAAGTCCACGAGCCACAAATCTTTGGGATCTTCGACGACGTGAACCGCGATATCGTCGGACCGGTGGGATGGAGTGTCATCGCCGTCGATTGCACCGCAGTAGCGGTGGCTGCGACCTCAATCGACAGGCCCCAGTATGCGTCCGTGAGCCAAGTACGGACTCTCTCAAATTTGCAAGAAATTGAAGAAAGGGGAGTTGTTAAGAGAGTACTTATAGTTGATAGAGGAAACTTAATTGATTGAAGGAGGAGGATAGTTGACCTTTTTGTTGTGGAAGCTCCGTAAGCTTGGCATAAAAAACTCTGACAAAGGGCTCTAGCCTGGCATGCTTTTTGAAGTGGCATGCTAGGTTGGAGGAGCTTTCTGCTGAAAATAGAAGTGACAGATGACCCATGCCTGGGGGTTCGGAGCTTGGCAAGGGGAGTTCTCACGAAAGGCTTCAGCTCTGCAGGGATCGCCGAGCTTGAGATCCAACAGGCGCCAAGAGTCCATCCCCGATCTCGGTCCCGGAGACGATGGTTTTATTTGGCGTTAGTTCGAAGATTACACTTGCATTTTGCATCTGACCCAATCTAGCGTACACCGAAACAACAGTGTTGTACGTGAGCACATCTTTTTCAGTCATTTCATCAAACAACTTCTGGGCTTGCAGGGGTCTCAGCACTTGTCTGTAGAGGCTGATGGCTTCATAATATGGTTGTTTTGAGATAAAGAAGGAACGAAGATGCAAGCATGGATCTTGCTCGGATCTCTGGAACTGGCGCAGCTGCGCGAAAGGCGAGCGATTTGATTTTCAAGTTCTTTCAAAAGCCATTAATAAAGAAGCCGGTCGTGCTGGTCGTGGTGCTCTCCTCCTGCTCGATCGCTGTTGGCATATACAATGAGTGGGACGCGAGCATCACTGACGGGAACCTGCTCGGAGAGGTTCGGGTTCCGAATTGATGACAGCGATGGGATCTCTGTCTCCGCCGAACCCCACCTTGATGAGTTCGCCACCGTTACCAAGGGTGACGACGCTTTAGACGGCGAGGAGCTCACTGGCGGCTAGCAGTGAGTTGGTCCATCACCGCAGCCAAGATCTTCGCCAAGCGAATCTCGTCAGATCTTGACTTTCCAAGTGGATCTCGTCAGATCTGAGCCCGGCGGCGGCGGCCTTGGCTTCACACCAACTGTGAGACCCGCATCTGCTTCTGCAACTCCATCCACGCCTCGATCCGACCTGTGTACCCAAGCTCAGATCACTATCACCGTTCTTGTTGGTCTTTCCCAGAAGGATCGCGATCACAAGTTGAATCGGCATTATTTTGGCAGGAGGGCTTTCAAGTTATCACTGAAAATTGAGGGCTCCTCAAGGAAACCCTCGCTGTCATCGACGCAAAAGATGGGGCCATTGAATGCACCACTCCTTGAACCACTGACCTTTTTAATATAGATTTTAAGGCTCTACCACAGCAGCCATCAAGTGAATGGTACAAAGAGACAATGCCATTGAACGTCATAACAACACACCATTTGACAGGTCCCCTCCGATCGTTGAATGTCCAAATGCAGTTGTTGCTTAGCGATTGTTGAAATTGAATACGTCGATGGTGGATACGGCTCGCCTCGGGACCGGAAGCGAAGGCGGCGATCCAATTTAGGGGGAAGCCAGATTCATGGGGAGCGGATTGACTTTCGCCGCCAGGGGATTGGCTCTTCAAGATTTTAATCAGCGGAATGAATCATTGTCGATGTGCAACAAATTACAAATTTCTAACACTAATGTGTTTTCATCTTAGCATGCATTAAAAAACTTCTTGACATGGGTGTTGA
Source organism: Scilla litardierei (assembly GCA_030789695.1). NCBI lineage: Eukaryota > Viridiplantae > Streptophyta > Magnoliopsida > Asparagales > Asparagaceae > Scilla > Scilla litardierei. The sequence continues at coordinate 344,362,901 of CM061142.1, read as the reverse complement.
CTCATTTCCCACAGACGGTGCCAGATGTTTCGGGGTGTTTTCTCACCACATGTTGATAGTCTGGAGGTCTGAACGTCATCGCTGTCACGTGAGGCGGTGACGACCTTTGGAGTCGGTTGGCCGTGCGTTCACTTGAGCTGGAAGACGCAGATCCGTGCTCCGGTGCGCCGAAGGGTAGATTTGGCGAGACGATGACATCCTGGATCGATTGGACGAACGGGCTCTGGCAAGATGGCGTTCGGATCCGAGCGATTGGATGCCGAAGGGAAGCTTCAGTGGTGGTGACGTCTCCTTCGATCTGCAAGACGAAGAAGCTCGTCAGGGGGTCGGACCTTGGTTCCGACCGGGTCCCCTTCGATGCCAAAGTCAGATCTAGTCTAAGGGATGCTCGATGGGATCGAACTTGGTTCACAGAGAGACCAAGCACGAATCCTCGAGCTGAGCTATGGAGGAGAAATGTTTTTGGTGGAAGAAGGTGTGAGAGTTGTGTTGTGATACCTCCGTTGTAGATCTCGAAGACCCCCGGCGATGATGCCCCTCTCCCCTTCATATAGGCGAGTCATCCCCCTCTGATGTAATGGGGCCATGATGAGACTTATTGCCATCATTGATGTGGACGTGCTAATTGGTAAAATGTTGACCCCCATAATTGTGCACGTTTGAAGAGGGGATGAATGTTATGAAAGTGGGCCATTGCTGGAGTGATGGCTTTGAGTGGTTGTCATAATTGGCGAGTGCTCCCTCGATCTGGGGAGCGATTTCCTCCACTACAGAAAGTGTGCGATCTTTTGGGCCTTCGTCTCGGGTGGAGAAGTGCGACCCGCCCGTGAGGTCCTTGGGCCAAAGCCCAAGACCGTAGTGGGTTGGTTGACTAGTTGACTTGGTTCTTCTAGGCCCGGTCAAAATGGTTGCATCAGTTTCAATTAATTCACACTCACACATATATAGTAGTTTTCATGTGCGAAAACTATGGTTTTTACACCGTGCAAAACCAATTTTAATTTTTTTCAGAAATTTATTTTCAAAAAAAATTTAGATGTTTTATCCATACAATTATATACCACATGGAAAATAATGGGTGAATCCTTGAGGGATTTAAGCAATGATCAACCAGTTACAAAATTAACGGTCTCAGAACAATAGAACTTTTTGTAATGCCTTGATCGAAGGCCAAATCGCATTATTTTTCGAACATTTTTTTGAGGTGTGTATTACAACATGAAATGAAGTTGGAAACAAAATTTGAAAAATAAATTCAAACAAAACATAAAAAAATTTCGAACGGTGCAAAATGTTCTCTTTTTTTAAAGGTAAGTGAGTGTGTGTATATATATAAACAAGGGACAACATCAGGGCACTTGCCAACATGTAGATCAGGTAAGGGAGAGGTCGGGAAGCAGTCACCTTATGCCATAACTACCAGGCTAATACCAAGAAAAAGGAAGACCAAACTGGGGAGGCGCACAAAAAACCGGCCTAAGAAAGCCCCCAGTTCACAAAAATAGAACTATCAAAAGACTCTACACCCTCAAGGTCATAAGAGATCATAGCATCAAAGACATCTGAGGAGAGCCTAGCAAGGAGGACATCCTTGGGGAACGCACTGGAGAGGAAAATCCGAATGTTGCGCTCACGCCAGATATGCCAGACAGTCGCAAAAAACACCAGCATGGAGAGCTTGCCCCGGAGAGAGGTCTTCCCCCGTGATTCAAACCTACGCCGCAGACAATGGGCGTCGACAATGATGGATTTGGAGCCAGAAGGCCAAGTCGGAGTTTACAAACCCCCCAGACAAAAGCATTATAGTCACAACGGAAGAAGAGGTGCCTAGCCGTCTCTGGGTGGGCACCGCAGAGGACACAGGGAGACTGTCCCAGGATGCCACGCATGGCAAGCTAATGGGAAGTAGGAAGTCGGTCCGATATGGCCCTCAGCAGGGTAAGCGAGAACTTAGGGACATGTCCAGAGAACCAACACAAGGATGCAATGTGAGCCAGGGTGGACGTCCGACGGACGGAAGACCAGGCAGAGCGAAGGGAGCAGCCACCCAACGCAGTCCACTCCCAGGAGTCGAGCCCTTCCCGGATGGAAGAGGAAACAAAATGGGGCTGGAGGTGAGCGATACAGGCAAGAATGCACTAGGCTTCACCGTCCCAAAAGTCAGCAACACAACGGAGCCGCATGGAGTGAGGAGGGGTGCAGAGCCTGGCAAGAGGGCCACAAGGAAGACAAGGGTCGAACCAGAAGGACGAGGTGCACCCATCGCCAACAACCCAACGGAAGCAGGAGACAGCTAAGTCGCGGCACCAGAGTACATGCTTCAAAGAACCCGAATCTAAGACAGAGGCCTCGCACAGGAAGAGCGGAGTATGCTTCAGGTAGACAACACTCATGTAGGATGCCCAAGGAGAGGGTGAATGAAGTAACCTCCAGAGGAGCTTGGCGACAGCAGCCACCCCAACTTCCCGAAGAGAAGGCAGACCAATCCCCCCCCCCCCCCCCACACTTGGGAAGGCACATGTCCTCCCAACGCTAAAGGTGGAGCTTGGAGCCCCATATAAAGTCGCGGCATAAGCGGTCAATCTCCATAAGGATGGATGAAGGAATCCGATAGGACTGGGTCCAGTAAGAGACAAAGCCATTGATAACAGTGCAAACCAGCTCAATGCGCCCCGCAGTAGATAGATGCCTAGACGACCAACCAGTAATCTTGGCCCTGCATTTGTCAACCAGCCCAGAAAAAAGCTTCGCGGCAGGATAGATGGGGGAGAGAGGAAGCCCAAGATACCTGACAGGAGGGACGGCGAGTGGAATGCCAAGAAGGATGGAACGCTCGCCCCCAATACCACACCCTTTGTTGAGTATCAACTTGCTCTTAGCCTTATTAACCTCCAGGCCAGTCAGGAGGTGGAAGGAAGAGAGGAGCCTACCAAGCTCAGCAAGGGACTCTGGCACAACCTTACAGAACACCAGCATGTCGTCTTCAAAAAGGTGATGAGAGGGAATGTGCAAGATCCCCCTCTTAGGGGGACGAATGGCCCCCGATAGAGAGGCGGAGTCCATCAGGAGTGTGAAAGCTTCCATAACAATGACGAATAAAAAGGGGGAGATGGGATCACCCTGACGGATCCCCCTATTGCTCCCAAAGAAACCCGCCGGGGAGCCATTAACCAACACCGAGAACGATGGAGAATCAACACAGACCTTGACCCAACGGATGAAGTCGGGAGGGAAGCCAAGGCGGGAGAGGAAGAAGTAGACAAATTCCATGTTGATGCTATCAAAGGCCTTCCACAGATCCAACTGAATGCAGGCCCGAGCCCCCAAGGAAGCAAAGAAATCACGAATGAGCTCATGGGCAAGGAGGGAGGAGTCCGAGATGAGCCTACCCTTGATGAAAACCGACTGATTCCAGGAAATCTGTCCGGGAACAACCTCCGCAAGACGATGATTGGGCAGCTTGGAGATAGCCTTCTAGACCACATTGCAGCAGGAGATCGGGCAGTAGTCCCCCAGAAAAGCAGCATTGGAGGACTTAGGAACCAGCATGAGGAAGTGTGGTTTATCTGTCTAAGGATGCTGCCAGAGGAGAAGAAAGAGTGAACGGCCTGGAGCACATCACCACCCACCACCCCCCCATAACTCCTGAAAGAACAATGGGGGGAAGCCATCCGGGCCAGGGGACTTGTCTCTATCCAAGGAGAAAATGTCCTCCTTGATCTCCAAATCAGAAATGCCTCGCCCAATCCAATCACAAGCGGCAAGGGAAAGGATGCGCTTAGGGATCATCTGAGGGAAGGAGGTGCAGTAGGAATCCTGGTGGAAAAGAAATGAGAAATAGTCCACCGCCTCGGAACGAAGTGACTCAATCTGGGCGGCAGGCCCCCCTCAGGATCAATCAGGTGTAAGAGGCTATTGTTGGCAACACGATCCCTGAAGGCGGCGTAGAAGAAGCTAGTACTTCTGTCCCCCTGAGCAAGCCAGGTTCGGCAGCTCTTCTGTCTGGCCTGGCTCTCCTCACCATCCAAGCTGGAGACAAGGGTACGAGAGAGGGCATGGTCCTGGCGACTGAGGTCGGGGCAAGAGTGGAAGTATGGCCTAGCCCGAAGAATGGAGATATCCCGCCTAATCTCCTCAGAAGGAGGGAAGGGACGACGCGCCAACGGCCAACCCCGGATGGCCGCCTTGAGGGCCTTGAGTTTGGACACCAGTCTGAACATAGGTGACCCCGAGAACAACCTCTCCAAACAGTCAGCAGCAGGCTGAAGAAACCAGGAATCTGGAGGTTCTGACTGAAGAAGCGGAAGGGCTTAGGCCCGGAATCAGGTGGAAGAATAATCTGGATAATGAGGGGAGAATGATCGATGGTGCCGGGGGGAAGGTAGAAGGCAAAGGCATCCGGTAAGGTGGCAATCCAGGCAGCACTAACGAGGGCCCAATCCAGCCTGCATGAGATTCGGGACCCAACGGACGAGTTATTGCTCCAGCTCAGGTGATCACCAACACACCGGATATCATCCAGGCCACAGTTGACGATACATTTGTTGAAATCCTCCAGGAGGCTGGGTAAAAGGGTACGACCTCCCACCTTTTCATCAATAAACCGGGTGACATTGAAATCCCACATCACTGCCCAAGCACCATCCCCAATCAAGTAGTCCCTACGCAGAGAATCCCACAGACCACCCTGCTCAGATGCCAGGTTGTGGGCGTAGACAAATAGACAAAAAGACGGACAATACCCCCCCCACCCGTTTCTTGCAGGAGAGAATGATGTGCTGGGCCGAGGAGGAGAGGGTGGAGCAATCCCAGACGCCCGGGTTGGCCAAGACCCAGATCCTACCCTTCGTCATATGAGCGTAATTATGGAAAGCCACCCACCCCTTAGGGCAGCAAGAGGTCATGATGTCCCCATTTGGGTCCAACACCTTGGTCTCTAGGAGGCCAACAAGAAAAACCTTGTGCTCATTGATGTGATGCTTAACATCCCTCTTACGAGCTTTGGAATTCAACCCCCTCGCATTCCAAATCATCACTGACATATTTAAACAATGTTGGGGGTTTGGCTCCGAGTCGACACTCGGGGGGGGGGGGGGGGGGGGGGGGGGTCCTCCCGAGTTAGCTTTCTTGGTTTTTTTTGGCATTTTTTGTGGGAATGACATATGAGGGGTTGGGGATAGTGGGAGTGATAGGGCACTCAATCAGGAGCGCAGATTTAGGGAAGGGAGGAGGTTGTCTACATGACACTTCACGCTCAGGGCTAAGGGGTGGGAAGTCGACAGAAGAGGCTAAGAAACCCACAACTCCAGCTTCACTACGACTAAATTTTATCGGTCCATCAATACGGGCTGCATCACCCTTCGCACAGAGTGCCGCATCACAACAGGCCTCGGTCGAAGCTATACCCAAACTCCCAGCATCACCCTTTGCACAGAATGCATCACAACTGGCCTCAGCCTCAGCTGTATCCAAACACCCCCCCCCCCCCCCCCCCCCCCCCCCCCCCCCCCCCCCCCAACTCCCTTCAGCAGCAGCTCGAGGAATGCCACCAACCAAGTCAGCGGCCGACAGAGGGCCATTGCCCAGAATACCACTCGCCGGATCAATACCCCGGCCCAACTCATGGCAAACTGCATGCTGCTCTCCAACATTTGGTTCCTTATGCTGCCCATTGGAATAAGAGACAACCCCACTGCCAGAAACGCAGCCAGGCACGACTCCATTCACAATCTAAGGCCCCCGTTCAACAGTAGAGTCAGCAAGACCAGAGGAGATGGCCAGACACAAAGAAGCCAGAACAAAGGGCTCAAAGGGGGGTGGTGGAGCAAGCCTAGGGACTAAGGGAGAGAGGGGGGAACCAAAGTAGTAGTAGTTGGGTGGCGAGGTAAGCCAGGAGAAGGGGCTTAGGGGGTACCTTCCGACGGGGGAGTCAAGACAGAGGAAGCATCACCAGAGATGGTCGGCTCTCCCATAATTGCGACGACCTTCACATCATCATCCGAATCGAGGAGGTCATCATTATCAAGGGCGAAAACAGCTGTGTTCAGGTCATTGGGGGTCAAGGCCCATCACCAATAATGGGAGAGAAGAGGGGTAGACCAGCCTCGGAAGGCAGGGGCAGGACTGGTACGGCCGCTGAAGGGGCTGGTGATGGATTTGAAGAGGGCTCAGGTCCCCAAGGAAGCGAGGATAGCTGGATTTCATCACTATCACACGGCGGCAGAGTAGGCCGAGACGGGGCGGCACAATGGCAAATGGCGTGTCCAAAGCAGCGGCAGTGCGAACAAAGAGGGCGAATGCGCTTGTACTCCACAGCCACATGGATGATCGATCCATCGACGAGGTGAGCCAAAATGGAAGTAGGGAAGACTGAGGTAGCGTCGACTTCGACGAAGCAACGTGCAAACGATTGGCGGTGGCAGCGTCAGTGAAGAGGGGACGTCCCACCGCACTCGCCAACTTGCCAAGGATGGTAGTGGACCAAAATTGGAGGGGAAGTTGGGGGAACCGAATCCACAAGGGCACAGAAGAGAGAAGGTCACGATCAAGGCCAATATGGGGTGTCCAACGCCTAAGCACAAGCATGCAACCATCTAGGAGCCAAGGCCCGCCATGAAGGACTTCCCCACAGTCTGCCTCCGATTAGAATTTGAAAAAAAAGAATTCGTTTTCCTTGGAATGAAGATGTACATCGGCCTTGGTCTCCCATGTCCTCGCCATCCATGACTTCAGATGCCAGTAATAATGCCGGGGCCCGACGAAGTACCCAACAAGGGTGTGCACCCAACGTCCGGCCGCCAGAGCGATGTCGGTAGGCAATATGTCCACAACGACCTCAACGCCGACAAGAGGGGGGAGTACTCAAGCCCGAAGCTGCGAGTAGCTAGCGCCCTAGGAGCGCAGACGGCGCTGAAAGTGGTTGAGGTCACATATGAAGAACGGGGGACCGAGGGAGCCGCCGTCACAGGCATTCTGCCCAACATGTGGTGAGCTGAAGCACCCGCAGAAGTACTCGCAGAAGTCGAGGTTAGAGGAGGTCGGGAATTACCACCCCCACGAAGGGGGGCCGATACAGGGGGAGGTGAGAGCCGACACCTCACCCAACAATACGGCCGTTGCCACGGCCCGAATGTCCGCCGCCGCCACCCCGAGAAGCCAAGGGGCCCAGGATAGAGGGCTATCGTCATCGATTTATAACAGAAATCCAAGAAGGATCACCACCACCGCTCCCGATGGGGACCGAAACAGCCGCCTTGCGGGTTGCCGGAATCGAAGCGGCGACAGCTTCACACAAATTAGTGGGATCCGGAAGAGGGCCGGAGCTAGATGAAGCCATGTGCTAGCAGAGGAACGAGAGTAGGGGTATATAGGCTGATGGGGGTAGGGGAGGGCGCCGGACGGCAGCCGAAACCCCCGAGCAGTGATCGCTACTCCAAATCGCCAAGGGGCAACACACGTACCGAGGTAAGAGGATTAGATGTGTATTATTATTGAAATGTTCTGATTTGAACTATTATTCCATGTGTGTGTGTGCGCGCGCGCGCGGAATAATGGTTGGGTAGGTTCTTGCTCGAGCTTGTTCATGCACAAATTGTTTGCAATCATATCAATTCAATCATTCATACTAGAGACATAAATAGCAAGCTCATCCTTTAAAGAATTATGATCACATAATAACATATCATACTTAGCCTTCAAACAATCAAAATCAAACAATAATGTGCTATCACCATTACAATCATTCTTCAAAACATCATAATCATGCAATGAAATTTTATGATTAATCGGCAGCATATCATGATCATCATATAAAGTATCATGACTTCTCTCTAACATCTTATACATTTTAATTAACTTTTCAAATTCTTTATACAATTGTTCATAAGCACTCTTTAAATTAAATTCATTGTCTGAGTCTGAATCATTTAACTCATCCTTGTCATCTTGATGTGAGATTAAGCATACTTCATTTTTAAAGCTATCTTCATCATTTTTATTGGTTGGTGGTCTCTCTGTGGGTTGTGCCTCAGTAAAAATGTTTTCCATATTTTTCTTCCAATATCCTAAAAATTTGTTGTGGTGTTTGCTTCTGAAATCTCACAAAAAATATTGTCAGTTAAACAAATATAAATAATACACATTATGTTTAGGTTCATTAAGTATGCTTCCATTTGGCCTTTGTTCATGTCACTCTTAGAGTTGTTGAAACAACAAATGAGCTTTGTAAGAACGTCACATACTCAAAGTCCTCGACCTCAAGATGTATCTCCATCCTTCTCTTACAAAATGAAAAATTTATACCATCAAGTACAAGAGGATATATCAAGCTTTGGTCGTGTCTCTTCATTGTTGATGCATCAAATCAACCATAGTTTTCATACCACGTGTTGAGATTATGTAGATGGCAAACAAACACTAGATGGGGGTGATTATCGTTTCTTAAAATTAATGCTTAAGTAAAAAATCTAAACTCTCATAGTTACGTTTAAGACTCCTAAGTAAGTAACTCATCTAGGTTCTTAATCAACAATTACTAAGCTACTTGCAAATAGAGATATGCACAACGAAATTCAAATCACAAATGCAAGTAATGTAAATAAAGAAAAGAGAGACAAAATATCATAATGCCAACACAAAGAATTATGTTTTTCACTCTCCTGTGAACTATGTCCAGTCCCCAACCTCATTGGGATATTCCACTATCAAACTTTCCACCAAGAGAACAACTTGCCTCAAAATAGAGTGCGTCTACAATCACCTAGCTCCACTTGAGGCTTTTCACACCCAACCAATACAACCAACCACTTACCACCACACTTAGTGTAGATTTACAAACCTCTCTTTGAAGATGAATTCTTACAACCTCCTATAACCAATATGTTGCAGTTTGAAGTTTTCTGTTTTGTGAATGGCTATGGAAAAAAACCTTTTGATCTCAAGTATAAAGAAGATTAAAGAGAAGAGATCAAAAGAAAACTCAATTGGAATCTTAAATCATGAAGATGAAGCTTGAGATGATTCTCAATTGGTTAAGGACAATATGCTTAAAAGCTTTGAAACAAATTAAAACAACAGGCCATGAAAACTTTGAGAGCTTGAGACAGTTGGAAAACTTAAAGAGTATTTGTTCAAAAATTGATCATTAAGTTATCCAAAAATCCTAGCATTCTTGGCACATAAAGGGATTAAAAATTTGTTGCAACTATTTCCTAAAATGCATTCCTAACGAAAAAATCGAAAGCTTTCCGTAAAACACAAAATTGTGCTTGTTTTAGTCCGTTAGAGCAAAAGTAGTCGATTGCTATTCATTTGGTAGTCGACTATTCGTATAATGTTAATCGACTCTCCAGACTACTATATTCGACTATTTTTGGGGACAGAACGATGGCCATGTTATCCACAGGAAAGTAGTCAACCCCTACTATAAAAGTTGCCGACTATTATTCTGATATATGTAAAAACATATTCTGTTATATGGAAAAACATATAGAAACAAAAATCGATCTAATCATTTTAAAAAGTTTTCTAAATAATTTAAGTAGTTTAAAACCATTATTTTTGTGTGTGTGCAAGCTGCAACTACAAGCTTTACTATTCTAAGACAATCACAAAAATATAATATACATCACTCACAAGCTAGAAGTCTTGCTGTAGTTTCCGTTGTCTGGACTACTTGTCTTGAAGTATTGGACCTTCATAAATCCTTGACTTGAGCTTTTGATCTTCAATTGAGCTCCAAATACTTTGACTATCCATCATCAAGTTTTTGATTCCATATCATCATTGTCTTTCAGCTTGAGTTTACCATTGTTGACTTGGATTCCTACACTCACAAATCATCTCACAAAACACCATTAGAAACACTAATTGTTTTCTTATCATCAAAACTAACTTAGGTGTGATGCAATAACCAAGAAAAATCACATTGTGCTTCATTTTCAAGGCTTAGGGAATGTTGTAAATTTGTGCTCAAAGTTGTAAACCTCATGTGTGAAGTGTTACTCTCAAGAGGAGAGGTGGTGTGTTTGCTCTCATTCGAGAGGTGTTCTCATTGAAGTGGTATTGGTCCATTCATCAAGTTATGGTGAAGTGGATGTATTGTACTATTCAAGATGAATAGTGGTTTTGTCCCAGAGTGGACGTATAGAGTGGACGTATGACTGGATGTAGGGTACGAGAGGTGCATGAACCAATGTAAATGTACTGTGTTTTTTATTGCCTTGATTGGTTATTATTTCTCTCTTTATGTCATCTTGCACTTATATTTATTTCTGTTGCTTATATTGTTATTGATTAAGATTTGATTAGGTAACTCTAATTGAACTCATATTAAGATTATTAGAGGGAAATTTCTATAGTTAAAGTTTTATTTGATAAAAATACTATTCACCCCCCTAAGTGTCTACTTGCCATCTACATGCGGTCCAATATATCAATCTAACCCAATCTGACCCAATCTGTACTTAACCATTTCCACACCTACATAAATGCATGTAATGTTAAAGGAATTGGGTCTCTATTGGGACAAAGAAGACCAAGTTTAGTTCCAAGAAATCAATATAAGTTTCAAACATATTAGCTAAATCCATCTCAATCTTCACAAGCAATCTATAAGAACAATATATAACTTTAGCTTGCGTCCAGCACAAATTAAATTAGATAGTTTTATCTAGATAGAGATGTAAAGCACCCATTATATGGATCGGATATGTGTTTTACAATATCGTATCTCAAATCATTTACCGAATATAGATACTGGTACAAATAATACGCAACAAATAGTATCCATTTGCACACATAATGGATACTGTTGGGATACCCCGCCATGGTTGCTAAGTTCAACGCGAAGAATCCACCGAGGCCCAATTCGGCACCCACACAACACTATACATGTAAGGTATTTAATAGGATAGCAGTAAAGTTATCTCATTATCTCATTCTATACTCTTCAAATTTATCTCTTACTTAGATTATTACTTGTGCTTATCTGGAACTAATTTGAGAATCATAAGAATCGATGTGGTAAGTACAAACCACCAATTTGACTCAACTGCACATACAAGTGAGAGGTCCTCTCAGCACATATCCATAAATACTCATCAATGGCAAAATAATTCACCTATCAGATACGGTTAAGTATTTGCTACAACGTTGATGCCGTCATAGGAAATAAACAAAAAACATGACATCATGCAACTTAAAGAACCATTTGATCTTAATATCAAAAACCAAATCATCCATGATCATAAGAAAAATGACTATGACGATGATGGTGTGGGACCATCGCAACCCATCAGCAACCAGCACCACAATGCCATCCCTAAGACAATTAGGCCATGGTATGTAACACATGAGCAATTTTAACAAAACAATTGTTTAAGATAATGCACAACCTTAGTACCAATATTAGAACTAATTCCATCAGTAAATCATAGGTTATCCGAAGATACAAAAGCAAAGAGACATGCATAGAGATATATATGATAGCTCGCAAATCACCATGCTCTGGTTCTGGTATGCTTAAATGACGAAATAAAATTATGACGTATTTCTTGCAAATTGCAATAAATCGATTAAAGTGTCTATTTAATGTCACTGTGTTTCGAACTTTCTAATTTCAACAAAGAGACGGCAATCCTCAAATAACATAAATTATGCAATTACGCCCTGAACAGGAAAATTAGGAGTCAAAAAACTCCCAGCCGGGACATGTATAGGCTCTTGTTCTCAGGGTAATTAGCACAATCATGAAAATTGGAAATCAAGGAATATTTAGAGAAGTCTACACTCAAAGGGCATCAGAAGCTTTCGGCTATGCATGGCTTCACAGCTATATAAAACCACTATTTTTGGGCATTGTGATATACATTTCATTTAAGATTCTCATAATTATATGAGTCAAAAATAATAATTGCTACATTATCTAGACACTGGAAGGTAGACTCCAGTAAAGGAACATTAATGGGTATTATATAAAATTAAGTCTAAATTTTATGAAACCCACTTGATCTTTGCATCTTTTCCAAATCCCTGAACCGTTTCGGTTCTCCAAAACCCACTAAACTTTTGCTTTTTCAAAAATTCCCTAACCATGTTAGATCAATGTGAAAAATTACTTTTTTTTAATGAAATTCCTTTAACAAAGTTAAACTACATAAAAATTTTAAAGCAGCCTACCTTATTAATTTTTATTTCAATATTCGATAATGTTTTAATTATCTTTATTTTTTAAATTTTTTTGGTCATTTTTGTTTTTATTTTTTTAAATGCGTCTTTACTTGATCTATAGATATTTTTTACTAGAAAAATTTAAAATTAAATAATTATATACTTTGTAATGACTTGTTAATTTCTAAAATTTTCATGCGTTTTTCAAACTTTTTTGTTATATTTTATTCTTTTTACATAAATAGATATTATAATAGATGATAGTTTACTACAAAATTTGTAATAGTAAGTAACTATATGATTTATTTACATATTAATTTCTAAAAAATTTATGTACTTATCTAACCTTCCTGTTATTTTTTATCCATTTACATAAATGAGTTCATGATTGATATAATATTTATTATAATGGATACTAGTGACATCAATTTGTAAAATTTATATGTAATTATCTGCCTTTTAGGTAATTTTTATCTTTTAAAAAATGAGTTCTTTATTGTCATAATAGATTATTTCTAACAGAAATTTTTATTAGTAAATACTCGTATAATTTTTGATGATATACTGATTTCTTAAATTTTTGTGTGTTTATCTAATCCTTTTTTACATAAATGAGTTAGTTATGTAATAGATAATATAATAAATATTTTTTCACTAGAAACTTTTACTAGTAAATAAGTATATGATTTTTAATGGCATATTAATCTCTAAAATTTATATATTATTTAGTGCAGATTAAATGTATAAATGTTTATATATATTTTTAATGTAGTTCAAATTTTTAAAATATGTTTTCATGTATAGAAACCACAACAGTGTTAACCGATGGGGGTTATATGAAAAGGCAAAGCAAAGTCAAAAGTTCAGGAAGGTTTGAAGAAAAAAAATTCAATGGTTTTTCTTTAAAAAGAAGAACAGTTCGGAGAGGTTTCTTAAAATTTACCCTTAAATCACACAAAAATTATATAGCAAATGTCTATCCTTCAGTAAGGAACTGTACACACTAGGATAAAAGTAATGTGCACATTCTCACTAATGATGCCTGGAATGTTTGGGTGAAGACTATGCTGTTTATTAAGAATTAAGATTATAAAATTGACGTGTGAATGGCCAATTTCAAAAAAAAAAAGCTAAATCCATCCACTTGAGCGTAGATACCATCATGACTCGAAGAAGAAAAAACTAGGATGTTATGTTTACATAGCATTCCATGCATAAAATTCAATCCTTTACCATTTTGGATGCAAATTTGGACAATATTAAACATAAAAGGTTTTCTAACATTGAAACAGTTAGGTTTCATGACCTAAACCAAGATGCAGTGAAACAGCTTTCAATTACCTAACCTTAGAAGAGATGAAACACTTTAAACTGTTACAATGATTTAGAATCATACTGGAAAATGCCAAAACACAACAAAAAGTTGGTCTGTTAGAATGACAAAGTGGTGCTGTAAGCTGCAAAACACCAACCAAGTCATGGTTAAAATCCATACCAACATAACACTTCCAGTCAAACTATGTTTTTCCTCCTTCCCACCTGTTTAACGTTTCCTAAACAAAACCAAGATTTTTGAAACATTTTTTAAGTTTTATAATATATGCAAAGATCTTGAACACTCTAAGATGATACAATGGTTCAGAATCCTATCATAGACTGCAAAATAAATAGCAAGCCATGGTTAAACTATATTCCAACAGAACTTTTGAAGTCAAACTATGTTTTTCCCTACTTTCATCCTACCTATGTTTTCTAACTTAAACCAAGCCACTGAAAGTTCAAACAGTTTCACAGTTTTCGTGACCTAACCAAAGATACTGAGCACTGTTGAGAGGTTGGGACACATAAGCAAAGGTGTTGAACATTTAACATATAAAATTTAGTCCTCTCCAAAGTACATCGCAAGCCAAGGTTAAAATCAATAACATAGATCTTCCCCATTCCCGCAACAACACTCCGGCCCGAAAAAAAAGTAAAAAAATCAAATGAAAAAGCAAAACAAAACAATAAAAAAACAAGCAAAGAAAATGAAGAAGCAAAAAAGGGAATTTCTGCAAGATACATCTAAACCTACATATGATCATGTAAACAATGACCTGCTTAAAAGACCACTGTCATTGTTGGGTTTGATTGTATCTTGTAATGGGACAAGCTATAATCCTCTGTTAGAATGGGGGTATGAGTGGCAACTTTGTAAATTTGGTTTTCAAGGGCATTTTTGTAATTATGGGCAAATCGACCCGTTTATATAGTGGAGGAGGGCAAGGGCTATAGAGGATGTTGACTTGGAAGAAGAAAATCGAGAGTAAAAGTGAATAGAAGTAGTTTAGCTTAGATCTTGGGGCTTTAGACCTTTATCTCGAATCAAAGGTTAGGAGAGTAATTTCCTCTCTAATTGGAACCAATTATCTTGTATTTCCTCTTTCATCTATAAAAATCCCCTTTTTATAAACCAAAACCATAGACTTTCATATCAAATTAGTATCAAAACAAGATCCTGATTATGACGTCAAGAATAATGGAAGCTTCAAGGAAATATGTGAGTTAAATTCGAGAGATGGGGAGCCGCAATGAAGCAAATCCTTGCAGAGAAGTTTCGAGCTCTGAGGGAGAGACCATAAAGCCAAATCTAAGGAAGAACGACGTGTAGATTTGAGGTCAAAAGTGGTGCCCTTTAGAAGAGGAGATCCATTCCAAAAGTGATCCAACCCCATATTTGGGCAACGACGAGGAATGAGATGATCAACACAAGGAGAAAGTAGTAGGGGGCGACTGCCCCCTTACTCGACGCCTCCCGACGGGCGGCCCTGGGGCCCATGAGCACCGGACGGGCCATACTGGGCCCCGCGAGCCCTATTTTGCTGACAAAGATCCTCCTGAGCTTCAACGACGGTATTTTGGGTGTGATCCACCTTCTGATGAGCTTGACGACCAACGTGGCTTCCATCCGGGCTTCACGTGAGATGATGAAGACCTTAGGTGGCCCTTTGATCCAGGAGGCGATGGGTATCCTTAGCACGTACATGGACTTCATGCACCACCACAAGGACAATGTGATTTTTGGGGTACGAAGTAATGTTAGAATGGGAGTATAAGTGGCAATTTTGTAATTTTGGGTTTCAATGACATTTTTGTAATTATGGGTAAATCGGCCCTTTATATAGTTGATATATATAGTGGAGATGTGTTAGTGCTAGAGAGGATGTTGAATTGGAAGAAGAAACTAGAGTGCAGATGAGAATATGAGTAGACTAGTTCAAACATTAGAGATGTAGATCTTTATCTCGATTCAAAGGTTAAGAAAGTTGTTTCCTCTCTAATTGGAAGCATTTATCTTGCAGTTCCTCTTTAATCTATAAAAATCCTCTTTTTATCCACCAAAACCCTAGACTTTCATATCCTCTCCAGAAGACGAGATCTTGTAGAACCTTGATATAATATTTAGGACATTTCTTCCAAACAAAAATGGTCATATCTGACACCCAAACACGACATGTGTGCATCCACATACAAAGCTTACAAATATGTATATTGTTATTCATCTAAAAAAATATGCACTACAAGAACCATGGTATGCCTTCTTTTGACAAAAACTATTGTTTAAAGGTCATTCTATTAAAAGCAAGTGCCTCTTTTTAAAAATTACAAATGATGTCAACCGAGATCACTTGGTTTTGTCCGTTTCGGATATCGAAGAGAGTACAAAAATTTTGATGAAACTCGATGTAGGTTGGTTTTGACCGAAACCAACTGGTTTCAACTGAAACATACATCCTTACAATAAATTATAGGTTTGAGTTTAAATACACGAACTCATTTGAACCATAAAATTATTAAAATTAATAAAATTTATTAATGTTCTAAAATTTCATTAATATTCTAAAAAATTTATTACAAATGTATATAGAAATTTATAAATATAAACACATATAAATATAAAACCAAAACTCAAAAGAAACCCTACGAAGTTGTTTTAAACCTAAAATTTTTCTACCGGCCGAAACCAAGACCAAGTTCTCAAACATTGATAAAAATATAGTCCAATATATATAAATATATATACCGAAGAAATCTGCATATATAGTCATGTCTTTGTGTCTAAAGCTTGTATAACTGCAGCATCCAACACCCCATGTTCATGTTTGTCCACTTCATACAAAACTTAAAGTAGGAAAAGTGTAAACTTTAAATAAGTTTATAAATAGAATGGCTACTCCATATACAAATTACCCATCACGCATTCAAATCGCCTTGTACCAACCTTACTCATTGGCACTTAGCGAGCTATTTAAACAACTTAAATTCATCAATTTCACTCCACCATTTAAACCCAAATTGAAAGCTTGAATATCTCATAAGGCCCCTAGACAATTCCAAAGATAGCATAATAGGTTGCATTAAACTGAACCGTTGTATACAGACATCCCAGTACCAGGACATCCCAGTACCAAGCTAAACAAAAAGTTAATTGACACGTTTTACCTCAATTATCTCACGATAAACACATTCTCCTAAAGCTTTTTTTATTGCCAAATTGCGGAATTCTGGCATTGGGGCCTCGTAGAACAGCATCAACTTGGCTTCATACTAAACTTAAGAGATGGAAAAGTTAAAAACTTTAAACAAATTTAACAACCATTGCTTCAATGCTGTTTTTGGACATAACCATATGCTACATACACAAAAAACCAATCAGGCCTTCAAATCGTCTTCCACCAACCTTAATCATTGGCGCTTAACTAGCCATTTGTACCAATAAAAATCATCTGTTTTCTCCCCTATTTAAATCAAATTTCAAGCTTGATCAATTCAGCGGGTCCCGTAGGCAGGCCTTCAAATCGTCTTCCACCAACCTTAATCATTGGCACTTAGCTAGCCATTTGTGCCAATAAAAAATCATCGGTTTTCTCCCCTATTTAAGTCAAATTTCAAGCTTGATCAATTCAGCAAGTCCCGTGGACAATTTTCAAAGATAGCATAATGGGTTCGGCTAGAGGAAGCACTTTGTATGTAGACATCCTACCTCACAAGCTAACCAATATCAAATATACTGAAATAAACAACAAATTTTAACCCCCGTATCTCTCATATACCACACTTTTCCTGAAGTTTTCTTGCCAAATTACAACATTTTGTCATCGGCAGCTTTGACAATGCCCAACCTAACCAATAAGTAATTGATGATATAACAACTTTTATAGTATACAAGTATCAAGCATGTATAAAGACATGTGCAAATGAAAACCGAACAACAAAAACATATGGTCATACAAATGTACTTTCCCAAAACATACACAAAAACAAGGTTATTTGCTTGCATATTACAAATACAATAAAAGCACATTAACGTTTCCCCCATTCCCCAATTACAAAATGGATAAATTTTAATAAACCCCTTCGACTTTGCTCCATTTTGAGAAAATACCATTGAACTTTTTATTTTCAATAAATTCTCTTTAACTTTTAAACCCCCCCTCTGACCTATATGTTTCAAGAAAATCCATTTTATCAGCTATTGTTGAAAAGTAAAATTGGATTTTTTTTAAATAAAAAAAGTAAGGTAAATGTTAGTGTGCTTCTTATAAAATCCAATAAAGTCCAAGTATTTTTTAAGTTAAAGAGTGTTTCTTGAAAATAAAAAAATTAATGATACTTTTTTCACACTGGAGCAAAATTGAGGGGGATTTCTTAAAATTTGCCCTTACAACATTTAAGATAAGATCAAAGTTGTCGTATTGTGATATATATCATTTATCATTTTTTATGATTATTGTATCGTCTATCGTATCTATCGCGTATTGTGAAATAAATTTATCTTTTAAAATAATTAAGCACATTGTATATAACTAAATATATCTTAAAATATGGATATATTTATCATAGATTAAATAATAGATATAGAGACATGATAAGAGTCTGAAAATCTCCGTTAAGAAGCTCGGTGAGAATCAACGAAGGTCAATAAGGTTGGTATGGCCTTTGCAAGGGCCAACAAATTGTGAAAAGATCCTCCTAAAGGATCGATGATGGTAAATGGATCCTTAAATGTTGAAAAAGTTCAATATGTAAGCCTCCATGAGCTTCAAAAATGATCGCCATGGTTGGCTAGCATCATCAAGGGTGACGAATATCAATGATCATCAAGTTAAGAAGAAAGATTTGTGTACTTCCAGTTAAGAAGAAAAATAATTGATCAATTGTATCCCAAAATATGAAGAGGATTACAGTTAAAACTAAATCTGACTTGATAAAATTAACCATAACTATATCGAAAACCATTCATATTGTATCGTATCATATGATACATATCGCATATCGTAAGATATTAACAACTACGGACAAGATCTATGATCATACTTATGAAGAACCATTAACATTGCAGGTAAGTGACTAAATATGGAATTCCATAACTGGTCACTTTATTACATAGAATTAGATATTATGTAAAAGAGAATAACCGGCATAATCAGAACAAGTTAACAAGCATTTACATGTATTCACAAGTTCAGTTCCACGTATCAACGAGATCATGCTACATTTTTTCTACAATCATATACAGAACAAAATGGACAAATCAACTAACCAATTTTTCTCCTTTCTCCTTTCACAAAATGGGATATATGTTCCCACCATCGTCATCATCATCCCCATCAAGGAAATTGTCATCATCATCCCCATCAAGGAAATTGAAGCGCACATCCCCTTTGTACCGGAAACTCGGGTTCACATAGCATTTCATCTCATGGAACAGATTCAGATTGTCTACCAGCTTATGGAACACATTGCATCCACAACACTACCAACCAAAATCCACAACTCTCAAAAACAAACTCAATTCTAAATCCTAAAATTGCAATCCTTCATAGGAGGAAAAAATGGAAAAAAATGAAAGCTTCATTATACCTGAACAAAAACAGTGCCGTCAGTGTAGGCGTGGGGATTGATAGCGCGAGTCGTGCGCTGGTTGCAGATGTTACAAGTGAAAGCCACACGCATGCGGCGGCGAGGGGACTTTGTAAAAAGAGACCAAGGAAAGGTCGAGACCTGCAGATCGCCGGAGTCGGATCCGGGTTCGGGCGCCGGCGGGCCCTCCATACCCGAACCCGTGGTCCAGCCCCGCCCGACCGCCGCGCTCAACACCAGGCCCATAGCCGAATCCTAAATCACACAAAAAAAGACCATAATAGGTTCTCGTAATTACAGAATAAGGACAAGAAATTAGGGTTTGCAGAGATCGGTACGCTTGACAGCGGCGTAAGAGAACTTGGATTCTTGAAGAAGGGGACGAGCTGGGTGTTGTCGGAATCAGCTCCGGGATCGGGATCATTTTCTTTATCTGCAAGCAAAAAAATCAAGAAAAGAAGACGAATTAGGTTTTGTTCGTTTCTACAGAAAAAGAATGGGAAAAAAGAAGCAAAGAGATTACTTTTGGAATAAATCGGGAGGTTCAGGGGGCGCATAGATATGAAGGATCGTTTAGGTGAGAAGATTGATAGAGGAGACGAGGAAGAAGATGGGATCGCAGCAGAAATTACGAGCGAGTCCATGGCGATCGCCGGAAGAGAGCGAAGAGGGAAAATGAGAATTTTTCGGTTGGCTTCAAGAGAGGGGGCCAGCGGAATTCGTGTCTTGAAGGAATGAAAAAAATATCTTTGCGAATGAGACGTAAATTTAAGGATGGGAATGGGCCGGATAGGGCCGGGCCAAATATTTACATAATTTGAATTTTTGGCTTTTGAGAATGGCCCACGTCCAAATGTATGTTTTTTTAAAAGAAAGACCCACTGGGCTTAAATATGACCTTCGATCAACCCAATAGGTTAGGTGGGCCTTGTTTTTTCCCCTTTTACAGTAAAGCTAAGGATGAAAATGGGCGAGACACACTATACTTCGGGCATAAAATACTTCTCCGGCCATCGCCATGGGCCTTTTAAATGGCAGCCCTAACCCTACCCTATAGGCTTTCAGAACAGCCATCAGGCTTTCAAGCCGGCCATTTATATGTTTCAATTACAATTTTAATACATGATTAACATATCAAACAAAAAAAGAGTAAAAACATACATGTAGCATGCATCATGTCTGTATAATAACAATGTTCATCAATTTCATAAGTTTCTTTTTGATTATGTGCTCATAATTATTGTCAAAAAGCTATGCAAGTGACATCTGTATGGAAGAGAAGTTACGCTATTGTATTTTTGCACTTCATGTATTACTACCTGCTCAACTCTTCCTTTTAACGGCTTAATCTCCTGACATCAGATTGAGTATGAAGAACTGAATAAATAAGATTCAGAACCAAAGAATTAAATAAAAAAGAAATCAATTACCAATCTGATTAGGAAATTTAAATTAAAATTATTTGGAATAAATATGAGTATATCGCATCTTAATCTAGAAACAAACAACAATTCAATCCAAAGGAGTGATCGGCTACCATCTTGGGATCCTGTTTGGATCGTGTTTTGATTTTTTTGGGAAGAAAGAAACTAGAAAGAGAGAAAAATTAAGAATAAATTTTTTAAAAGAAATGAACACTTGGGTTTGATTAGAGAGATAGAAAGAGAATGAATTAGTTATTTGGGACAATTTTTTGATTTCATATGGATTAAGGCAGATGTTTTAATGGACTGTGAAATTACATGTTTTTAAAAAATATAAGGACGTAGCCAGTGCCAGGTTCGATTCTGGGGCAAGGCTTATTGTCAGCTCTGGCCTCGGTCTGAAAAAAAATTAAGCCTTAATGAAAGCAATATCCACAGTTTTGTTTTTGCATAGGACAGAGCTAGGGCCGGGTTTTTTCAAGGCTAGGTCGTGGGCCCTTAGGTTGGCTCTGTAGTGAAAATTGGACTTGATAGAGTAGTGTCACAACTAATTGATTTTGAAAAAATAATATGAAGATAAATTGGACATGCATATTTAACGTGAAAACCCCCCAAACAAATTAAGGTAAAAACAACGGGCAAAGATAGAAGAATTTCACTAGGAAAAATAATAGGAGTTTACACATTCTTTTTATTTTATTAGGAGATAACAATAATAACCTCTCTAGAAAAAATAAAGAAAATAAACACGCAAAACTCCCTAATTTCTATCTTGTTTTTTGAATTTCACGTGGAGCTGTGAAGCTGCAGTCTGATAAGCGTATAAAATTCAATTGGCAGGTCCTTGCAAGTGCGATACGAAACAACAATAATACAAAGAAGGAGAGAGACGGATAAAAATGTTCAATCTCTGAATATCCATAAAATAAATTACAATATCACAAAAAAGCCACCAGGCTCAAAAGGAAAATCTAAGGCCCATACATGGCCAACAAAGTACAACATACAAGCAAAGGTGCCACGCACCGACAACTAACAGCAAGCCTAAACAAAGGAAGGGAATACAAGCGGTCTCTAAGACTGGTCACCAATGACCACAAACTCCTCCTCGGCAACCATTGGCTCAGCGCCAGCAAACACTACGTCCTCTGCAACGGCCTCTAGCTCAGGATCTAACATGTGTCACCCAAAAGAGAAAGGGGCACATGTCAGCAAGTCTAAAAGACTTGGGCAAGGAAACTGAAGGAAAGGTAAACTAACAACCTAGCAGTTATAGTATGATGCATAGCATGACAAGTTTAGTTTGTGAGTAACAAATAAGGTAAGGTGCAAGTAACAAGTAACAAGTAGCAAGTATGGCATGGGTGACAAGTTTTACAAGTATAAACACGGACAAGTACAAGTCAAGTAAATCACGTCAAGTAAACACGCCGTGCACAGAGATTCCGCCTGTTGGCTAGAGTGGCTGATCGGGCCAACTCCTAAGCTCAAGTGACCGTTTATCTCTACCCCTCCACGTGTATCGAGCCAGGGCCTTACCCCCGAACACGTAATGCTCGCTTCTGGATCACGAGCCAGGAAGTGTTTTGCATGTATATCGAGCCAGGGCCTTACCCCTGAACACGTAATGCTCGCTTCTGGATCACGAGCCAGGAAGTGTTTTTAACAAGTATGGCGTAGGGTTATGCCCGCATAGCAGGTGCCTAGCCAGAAACACGGATTTGTACAAGTATGTAGCGTGTGCTACGAATGCAACATACAAGGCATGGGTGACATGGCATGGCAAGTAGTAGTGCAAGGCGTACAGTTAAAGTATTAAACATGGCAGTTAAGATGCATGGATGACAGCAAGTACAAAATAGAAAAAGGAGTCGGGTCTAGCTTCGTTGTCAAGCTAGATCCTGAAATTTGCACCTAGGCGAGTATCATTTTGTCGCCTAGTCTCTTTTACGCCTACAACAAGATAATGGCCTAAGACATGGCCTAAAACCATAAGTGGCAAGTTTCACTTGCCTAGCACCGAGGATGACGATCAACAAGGCACGTCACAAAATGTTAACTACGGAGAGGAGATCGCTGCCATGGCAAAACAACATCAGAACAATATCTCAAATATCCATATTTATTAGGGTTTAACAAAAATCACAAAGTGGGATATGAGAATAATAAAGGATCGAACACTACCGTATAGAAGCGGAAGATCGATGTCGAGCAATCACGGCAACGGAAGAACGATCCGGAGAACTATGGCTCAGATCTGGAAATAGGGAGAAAATCTGGAGAAATGGGATTTGGGGGTTTTTGGGGTTTGCCGACGGCAAGGGGAGAGGTGGCCGAAGCTAATAAGGGCGAGAGGGGCTCTTTGAGGGAGGAGGAAGGGTTGAGGAAGGTTGGGGAAGATCAGAGATCAAAAGGGGAAGGAGAATGGCCAAGGGAAATGAAAGAGAGAAAGAGAAACGATCGGGAGTATTTATAGGAAAACGCGGCGGCTAGGGCAAAACCTAGGGTTTCTGGGTGATTTAGTCGGTCAACGAAGGGTGGCTGATCGACTAGTTTGTGAACTAGTCGGTCGGTCGTTCAACTGTGACCGACTATCAAACAGCGAAAGAAGGAAGAAATCTGGGAAGTGAATTAGTCGGTCTGTGAAGGCCCGTCGACCGACTAGTTTGAGACCTAGTCGGTCGGTGAGTGTTCAGGACCGACTAACGATAAACAGTAACTTAGGTAAAATTAATCAAAGGAACTAGTCGGTCTGAGAGCAAGTTCTGACCGACTAGTTTCACATCTAGTCGGTCGGTGGTTGTTCTTAGACCGACTAAGAGTAAACAGTAACTCCCGAATAATTGATTTAATGAACTAGTCGGTTCCAGAAGAGTTCCTGACCGACTAGATTGGAATCTAGTCGGTTGGTTCTCCTTCTTGAACCAACTAACGTACACGAAAAGAGTCGATTCGAAACGCGAAGCTTTGGGAAGGATTCCTATGGCTCCTAAGCTCAAACTAACTCTAAGATATGAGCGATATGAAGCTCGTCATGAGTGACTTACTCCAAGCTCAACGATCTAAGGTAGAAGCTAGAAAATCACAACGAAACGAACGAAAACGAAAGCTACGGAAGGGAACACACACATACGGAGAAAATCCACCTAAACGTATATATATTATCGATAACACTAATATAGAAAAACCAGTCGTTACATCCTACCCACCTTAGAATAAAGTCCGTCCTCGGACTTTCTAACATATCTAGTCGCTCTGTTAACTACCCTCAATCAATATCACATTAACATTTCAACTCGATATATTCATTACAAGTGCTTATATATGCACTAGGTAGTCAAACATTAACACTACCAACATGTATATATATATATATATACACTCACGCACATCATACACTTATACCTATCATAGTCAGTCAAAATCATACACGTATTTCCATCATATACACATATACATACATCCCTTATATAGCTATTACTTCCTAGCACGAGACAATAGTCCAGATACTCACAACCAATTAATTAGTTCACACCAGTAAATGATCACTCCTTATTTTACACCTTTTTCCCGCATGTTTGCATGCCATTTAGATCGCCCAAATCATGTTTTTCACGATATATCGACGATATTGCGATGCTTTTCACGATTTGTTATTTTTGTCGCATTTCAGGTGATTTGGCGCGATTTGGAGTGATCTCGAGATACGCCTACTCCAGACGGTCACCGATGACCTCCCCGAGGGGTATTTTGATTTTGGAGAGGAGCGGAAGAAGAACGGACGTCACAGGAGCGACGAGGAGGCCAAAATAAGCAATTTTGGCATGTTTTGTGTCCCACTCGGCCGAGTGAAGGAGTCACTCAGCCGACCAGCGAGACACCGCTCGGCCGACCAGAGCAGACACAATTTATACGTGCACTCGGCCGAGCGACGGAGACCACATCGGCCGAGTGACGAGACCCCGTCCGCCCGAGTGGCGCCCAGACGAAGCCCTTCAAAAATCTCCAAGTTACTGTTTTTCGGCTGCCTGAGCTTCAGAAGACCCACTCGGCCGAGTGGATAATCTCGTCCGCCCGAGTACCATGAAGCCGCCGGCCGAGTGACGACAACTCACTCGGCCGAGCCGCCCCCGAAGTGAAGACCCCTGAAGATCGATACTTACTGGAAAATTACAGGGTTTTCACTCGGCCGAGCGACTTTTGTCACTCGGCCGAGTGCGACGCGCTGCCTGTAGCGAAAATTGCGGAAAACAGGCTGCGCAGGGGTATTTTGGTCACAGTTTTTGGACGATTTTGGGGGCTATTTAACCCCTGTTTTTACCCTAGTTTGGAGAGCCTCTCTCTTAGATTTTTTGCAGCTTTTTAAGATTAGTTTTTTAGCTTTATTCTTGGGATTGAAGAGGAGACAAAATTGGATTTTTGTTGGATTAATTGAAGAACTCCATTGGTTTGCTTTTCTCTTGCCTAAAAATTCTATTTTTATTGCATATCTCAACATTGTGATGAATTCTATTGCTTATTTCATTGATTATTTTTGTGATCTTGCTATGAATTATGAGTAGTCGCCACGTCTTGGGGCGTGGGGATGAACCCTACAAGCCCTATTTCATGATTGTGATGAATTGGTAGGAATTTTGCTAAGAATTGCTATTAGAGATTAGATTGGGATCAATTTAATACGGATGGCTAGGAATTCACATCGATTGAGATTTGCAAGAGATTGGATCCCAATTCGATAGGAAACCCTAGAAATCCGAATTGGGTTGGAGTCGAATTTCCGTAGTATCGGTTTGCAAGAGATTGGACCGATACTAGGGTTTCCGGTTCCAATTCCGCACCAATACCCGTTTGCAAGAGATTGGACGGGTAGGAACTATCCCAATCTAGGTCATGAACCGAGTTTGCAAGAGATTGGGCTCGGTGCGCGATTGAACGATGATGTTGATCCTAATGCTAGCTTCCCTAGGCTAGGGTTTGCAAGAGATTGGACCCGAACCTAGGATAGCTATAGACCGGCAACATCGCGAGAGCGTGAGCTTGGTTCTACATTCAGTTGCAACTAGTTCATCCAAAATCTTATTCTAGCAACTTTGATACCAATGAACCACTTTTACGAAATACGGTGAGTAGCGGGAATTCCCCATTCCCTAGACGTTCTTTATTTGATTTGATATTTCTGTACTTTGTCTGACGATTGTGACAGGATCGCCAAAGGCAAATCTCTCTTCTTAAATAGCCAGGTTGATCGGAACAAGCACGGTCATTCGTCCTCCCTGTGTTCGATAACCCGCTCGCTGCTACACCGTGCACTTGCGGTAAAACTACAACCGTTCTTTTGGGTTACGTCCCGAAGCGATCAAGTTTTTGGCGCCGTTGCCGGGGAGGCGATTGCGTTTGATTTATTCACCCTAGCTATTTCTTTATTATTATTATTATTCTTATTATTTCTATTTCTTTATTTCTACCTAACCCGTCCACGGTACTAATCATTTCTTTGAAACTCTGTCTTCCCTGTGCATGTACACGAGATCTACGGCGGACCCTGAAGCCATATTATTTGATCCCGAGATCGAACGTACCGCGCGGAGACTTAGAGCGGAAAGGAGACAAAATCCGGAAGGGCAGTTTATGACCAACCCGGAAACTGCGGACCAATTAGCGGCAAGGATGGCGAGGATAATTTCTATTCGAGATAGGCTTCGGCCTAAGACCTCTTCTACGACCTCATCCATTGCCGTGCCGGAGTTGGCGGCCGACAAGAACTTCGAGCTAAAGACTGGACTAGTGGTTCTGATGCAGCAGGATCCATTTCATGGGAATGCCCATGAAAATCCTCACTACCACATCCAATTATTCTTGTCGAAGTGCGCCACATTTCAGATGCCGGGGGTCTCCATCGATGCCATCAGACTGCGTCTCTTCCCCTTCACGCTAAAGGACAAGGCACTCTATTGGTTGAGGACGCAGGCTGACGGAGTCTTCACCTCTTGGGACGAGTTGGCAAGTGCATTCATTGACAAGTTCTATCCGCCATCCAAGACGGTGAAGATCCGGAGCGCTCTCATGTCCTTCAAGCAAGGACCCCAGGAGACGCTCTATGAGGCTTGGGAGCGTTTTAAGGATTTGCAGCATCAATGCCTGCACCATAGCATTGAAGATTGGGAGCTAGTTCATAGCTTCTACAACGGTCTCCAACCGGTGACCAAACAAATTATTGATGCCGCGGTGAATGGTGCTATCTTGTCAAAGACTCCCGAGGAAGCTACGGCCCTAATTGAGGAGATGGCCTCAAACAACCAACAATGGGGCGATGAGCGAGGACACTCTACGTCCTTCTTGAAGCCGACTAGTATCTATGAGGCGAAGGCCGTAGCGGAGCTTACGAGCAAGTTTGATTCTCTCCACAAGGTAGTGGAGAGACTGGAGAAGTTTATCACGGAGCCCCAAGGAAGCCCTTCCACCTCCGCTCCAACGAACCAAATGAGTGATTGGCAAGACCAATCTCAAGCCATGTATGTGGGAGGAGAGCAAGGAGAAGGATCCTTGGAGCAAGTACAATATGTCGCGGGAACCAAGGATATTGGGCCAATCCGGCCATAAGAAATCATCCCGGATTCTCTTACGCCAACAATGAAGGAGCTTTGAACCCGCCACAACAACCACCTCAACAAGCTCGACCACCACCACCCCAACAACAACACTATCCGCCGAGGGGGCCTCCACAACAAAATTTCCAACCGAAGCAACAAGTTCCACCATATAGGCCGCCCGGATACAACCAAGGGTGGAGGAATCAAAATCAAAACCCTCCACAAGCTCAACAATGATCCGACTTCGAAGCTAGAGTGGAGGCATTTATGGTCGAGCAAAATAAGGTCAATGCTACCTTGAAGGCGGGGCAAGACTCCCTTAATACCGTTGTGGCTCAAATATCGGAGCAATTGGCTTTGCTCAATCGGAACACTCAACGATTGCCGGAGCAACCCGAGCAAAACCCACGGGGCAACACCGGCCACATCAATGCCGTAGTTGCTGTTACTACTAGAGGCGGGAAGGATACCTCCCCCGCTATGATTCCTACCGAGGAGCCCATGGAGGAAAGCTTGGAGCCGATTGAGCCGGTAGTTGAAGTTGATAAGGAGAAAGAGCCACGAGAAAAGGAGAAATCTAGAGCGGAGCAATTGATTGAGGAAAGGCGCTTCATGCCACCGGTCCCATTTCCCCAAAGGCTTGCTAGAGCGAAAATGGAGAAAAGGCTAGCAAAGTTTCTCGAGTATCTTAGAGGAGTTAGCCTCAACATTCCCTTCCTCGACGCCATCGTGGAGATCCCCACATATGCTAAATTCTTAAAGGATTTGATTTCGGGGAGAAAGAGGAAGGAGAAGATTATGCTAGCCGAGGAGGGCTCTTGGTTCACCAAGACAGAGAAGGAGCCGGCCAAATTTAAAGATCCGGGGAGTTTTCGAATTCCTTGCACCTTGGGCGGCGTCCCTCTTCAAAAGGCGTTGGTAGATCTAGGGGCTAGTGTGAGCCTCATGCCTCTCTCCATGTTCTTAAGGCTAAACACCGGGACGAAGTTGAAACCTACCGACATGCGGATACAATTGGCCGATGGGCGAATAACAAGGCCGGTAGGGATAGCCGAAGACATCCCACTACAAGTCCCGGGGGGAATATGCTTGCCATGTGACTTCGTGATCATGGACGTTAAGGAGGAGGGAGATACTTCATTGATACTTGGACGCCCGTTCCTCGCCACCGCCGGAGTGATTGTCGACGTGCGAGAAGGTACCCTAACTTTGAATGTCGGCAACATCGAGGTGGAGCTTCACATTCCTAAGGCTATGAAACACATGCCTTACCACGAGGAACTTGACTACATGGACCTCCTTGATGAGGTGATAGAAGAGGCGATCCCCCACTCGATTGTCGCTCTTTTCGATGAGGATTTTGATGAAGGCCCGGATTTAGGCCAAGATGAGAAGATAGATGATTCCCCCGACCTCTCCGCTGAAAATGATGAAGGCGACGCTGATGTCGCAAGGATTCGAGAGCTCTGCAAGCTCTCGAAACAAAAGTCTCCGAAGAAAGCTCCGCCGCTACGAAAATCGGCGTCACCGGTGAAGCCGTTGACCGGAGCAAACGCTAGCTTGGGGGAGCCTCCCCCCAACACAATTCGAGACGAGAAACCACCGCGGGAGAACACGCCACCGCAATGTCCGAATCCAAGCGTTCTCCCCGGAAAGTTTGATGGGTGCATCTCATATGCACCAAACATCCCGCATTAATTGAAAATCATAGGGGGTCGAGCTCACGACCTTAAACGAGCGCTTGTTGGGAGGCAACCCGACGGTTATTGCTTTATTTTTTACTTTTTCTTTATTTTTGTTTTAGAAATTTTTAGTGTTTTGAGTCGTTCGCCCAAAATTTTTGTGATAACGGGTCCTATTTTTCTTGACAGGAGAGGAGATAGGTAAATCCATAATGAGGAGGATGAACGAGACGACGAGGAGCGCCCCAGGAAGATGCTCAATGCTTAGGAGTAAGATGAAATCGACTGGAGGAAGAAAGACGGAGTTTAGAGCCCAAACGAAGACAAACAACAGAACACAAGGCTCACTCGGCCGAGTATACTAGTCACTCGGCCGAGTACACAAGTTCGTCCGGCCGAGCCGCTCACGAATGAGGGAAGTCTGTTGTACCCAATTCTCTGTTTATTTTCCTTATTTCAGTATAAATGCTACTCGGCCGAGTATATATTTCCACTCGGCCGAGTAAAACGGATACGCTCCTAGGGCGAGTCTTGCCGAGTAGCTTGAGCCACTCGGCCAAATGGACTTACTCCACTCGGCCGAGGCTGGGAAAGCCACTCGGCCGAAGCGTAAGCGGGGAGGATTTTCCATTGATCCCACTCGGCCGAGTGACATAGTCACTCGGCCGAGTCGTAACTTTTATTATATAAGGGGCTGCGGGGCGGCACAATTTTCGAAACGAAAAAAAATTCCCAAACCGTGCGACCCCTCAGCTCCCCTCGCCCGCTCGCCTCGCACACAGCCCCCACTCGCCCGACCGGCCACCTCGCACCGCCGCTCAGCCAGCCACCGCCGGTCGACCACCCGCCGCGACTCGCCCGAGTCGCCGCCGGCGGCCGCCGCTCCGATCATCTCCAGTATCGCCTATTTCACCCTATTTCTCCTCTTTTGTGTATTTTTAGAGGATCCATGTGTTAAACGACCCCCAAACCCTAATCAATTTCTATATCTATCTATTATACCCCTAATGCTCCATACGTTTTGAATATTACCCGCTGATATCGCCATTTCATGCGCATGTTGTTTTTTGGAGCTTAGGGGAGCACAGGGGAGCTTCTACGGACTGATTTGGGCTTCGCGGAGGCGCTCTCTTCGCACGCTTCCATTGCTGAGCACTCGCGGTGTGTCTGGGTATACTCCTTCCACTCTTTTGCACACGCCGCACTTTTTACACTTTTCGGCGCGCGCTCGGGGCCGATATGCCGCCCCGGACACGGCCGCGGTCGAAGAGAGCTTCCGCCAAGCGGAAGCGGTCGGATGACGCCGGCCCCTCCCACGAGTTGGAGGACTCTCCTCCACCGTCTCCCACACACCCCATCCACCCAGCACAGCCTGCAGGCCCCGCACACCCCGCACAGCCTGCAGCGCCCACACAGAGGGGATGCTCACGTTGTACGACAACGTGGGCTGGCGAGATTTCTTCCAGGTGTCGGCGGACACGTTCACCTGCCCGACACTTGAGATTCTTAGTTCGATCGCCCGGACCGACGAGGGATGCTCGTTTCGGTTCATGGACCGGGAGTGCCAGGTCACTCTCGATATGATGAGAGCATTCTTCTCATGGCCCGCTGTCCCCGGAGCCGATCGCGGTTACGGCCCCACCCATATCCCCCCACCTTCCTTTGACGCCGGTGCCTTCTGGGCCCGGATTACGGGTCTTCACGCTGCCTTTGACCCTAGTAGGGCCAAGGCCTCGGCCATTGTCCATCCCTGCTGATCACTCCTTATTTTACACCTTTTTTCCGCATGTTTGCATGCCATCTAGATCGCCCAAATCATGTTTTTCACGATATATCGACGATATTGCGATGCTTTTCACGATTTGTTGTTTTTGTTGCATTTCAGGTGATTTGGCGCGATTTGGAGTGATCTCGAGATGCGCTTACTCTAGACGGTCACCGACGACCTTCCCGAGAGGTATTTTGCTGTTGGAGAGGAGCGGAAGAAGAATGGACGTCGCAGGAGCGACGAGGAGGCCAAAACAAGCAGATTGGGCATTTTTTGTGTCCCACTCGGCCGAGTGTAGGAGCCACTCGGCCGACCAGCGAGACACTGCTCGGCCGACCAGTTCAGACACGATCTCTATGTGCACTCGGCCGAGCACCGAAGACCACATCGGCCGAGTGACGATACCACGTCCGCCCGAGTGGCGCCCAGACGAAGCCCTTCCAAAACATCGAAGTTACTGTTTTTCGGCTGCCTGAACTTCAGAAGACCCACTCGGCCGAGTGGTAAATCATGTCCGCCCGAGTGCAGTGAAGTCATCGGCCGAGTGACGACAACTCACTCGGCCGAGCCGCCCCCGAAGTAGAGACCCCTGAAGGCCCTGACTTACTGGAAAATTACAGGGTTTCTCACTCAGCCGAGCGACTTTTGTCACTCGGCCGAGTGCGATGCGCTGCCTGTAGCGAAAACTGCGGAAAACAGGCTGTGCAGGGGTATTTTGGTCACGATTTTTGAACGATTTTTGGGGCTATTTAAGCCCTGTTTTTACCCTAGTTTGGAGAGCTCTCTCTTAGATTTTTTGCAGCTTTTAGATTAGTTTTTTAGCTTTATTCTTGTGATTGGAGAAGGAGCAAAACTTGGATTTTTGTTGGATTAATTGAAGAACTACATTGGTTTGCATCTCTTTTCCCTAAAAATTCTATTTTTATTGTTTATATCATTGTTGTGATGAATTCTATTGCTTATCTCAACGATTATTTTTGTGATCTTGCTATGATTTGTGAGTAGTCTCCACGTCTTGGGGCGTGGGGATGAACCCTACAAGCCCACTTTCATATTTGTGATGAATTGGTAGAAATTGAGCTAGAATTGCTATTAGAGATTAGATTGTGATCGATTTACTACAGATTGCTAGGTATTCATATCAATTGGGATTTGTAAGAGATTGGATCCCAATTTGATAGGAAGCCCTAGAAATCCGAATTGGGTTAGAGTCAGATTTTTCGAAGTATCGGTTTGCAAGAGATTGGACCGATACTAGGATTCCCGGTTGCAATTCTATATCGATACCCGTTTGCAAGAGATTGGACGGGTAGGAACTATCCTAATCTAGATCGTGGACCGAGTTTGCAAGAGATTGGGCTCGGTGCGCGATTGGACGATGATGTTGATCCTAATGCTAGCTTCACTAGGGTAGGGTTTGCAAGAGATTGGACCCGACCATAGGATAGCTATAGACCGGCAACAGCGCGAGAGCGTGAGCTTGGTTCTACATTCAGTTGCAACTAGTTCATCCGAATTCTCATTCTAGCAATTTTGATACCGATGAACCACATTTATGAAGTACGGTGTGTAGCGGGGATTCCCCATTCCCTAGACGTTCTTTATTTGATTTGATATTTCGCACATTTGTCTGACGATTGTGACAGGATCGCCAAAGGAAAAATTCTCTTCCTAAATAGCCAGGTTGATCGGAGCAAGCACAGTCATTCGTCCTCCCTGTGTTCGATATCCCGCTCGCTGCTACACCGTGCACTTGCGGTAAAACTACAACCGTTCTTTTGGGTCACGTCCCGGAGCGATCAAGTTTTTGGCGCTGTTGCCGGGGAAGCGCGTTTTGACGGTGTTCGGCATCGACCACCCGGTTATTTCTTCTTACTTTCTTCCTTTACTTCCCTCTATATCTTATTCTAACTTTATTCGCAGCACTATTTGCATGTTCTCCCCGTATTTTGCATAAGATCTTAACAGGGAGAATGGAGGATGCAATGCCAACAATAGAACTCATTCGGGAAGACTATGACTCCTTCACAGACCTCCTTAAGGAGCTTGTCGACGAGGTCCACGCTACCGGAGCATTTGCTATCGATATCAAGGACCCCGACGAACAACTATTTGCTAGTTTTGTGATGGACCAAATCTCCCCGGAGGGGACTATCGGAGGCAATGTCAGAGTTGACGTGGTCGACGACAAATTGTATTTCGAAGATAATAGAGCAAGTGTCGAAGAACACTATGCTCCCGAAGAACCCTTCGAGCAAACCGACATTCAGGGAGTTACACTCTATGACGCTCACTCTTGTTTTTATGAATCGTCTGATGTGTTTCTTGATTCCAGGTACGAACCGGAGCAGAGTGAAGGTTTTGGCGATGCTAGCACTGAATCGGAGGGCGCCTATTTCGATGCCTCATCCTCACTAAGTAGCGAGTCTGACTCGTCACAAGAGAGCATGCCACCTGAACATGAGCTAAACCCGGATAACAAGGAAGAAGTCGAACTCATGCGAGCCGACGAAGTGGAAGGAGCAGCGCCACCTGAGGTAGAGCTTAAACAACTACCACCGAATCTAAGGTATGCCTTTTTGGGTAATAAATTAACTTTCCCGGTGATAGTCAATTCCCACCTCACACAAGATCAACTTGAAAAACTCCTAGACATTCTTAGGAGTCACAAGGACGTCCTGGGCTACACTATCTCCGATCTAAAAGGGATAAGCCCTAGGCTTTGCACGCATAGGATCCATTTGGAGGATACCGATGCCACCTCCATTGAGCCTCAAAGGCGGTTAAACCCGAATATGAAGGAGGTGGTAAAAAAGGAAATCCTAAAATTGCTATAGAAGCCGGTATTATTTATCCTATCTCTGACAGTAGATGGGTTAGCCCCGTTCACGTCGTCCCCAAGAAAGGGGGGATGACTGTTATAAAAAATGAAAAAGGTGAGCCCATATCTACACGCACTGTCACGGGATGGCGAATGTGCATTGACTATAGGAAACTCAATAAAGCTACCCGAAAAGACCACTACCCATTGCCCTTCATTGATCAAATGCTTGAGCGCCTTGCAAAACATAAATACTTTTGCTACCTAGATGGGTATTCGGGATTCTTCCAAATCCCTTTGCACGAAGATGACCAAGAGAAGACAACTTTCACTTGTCCCTATGGCACCTATGCCTACCGTAGGATGCCGTTTGGCCTTTGTAATGCCCCCGCCACTTTTCAGAGGTGTATGACATCCATATTCTCCGATTACATTGAAAATATTATGGAAGTTTTTATGGATGATTTCTCGGTTTACGGAAGTGAGTTTGACTCTTGCTTGGAAAATCTCACTAAAGTCCTAAAAAGGTGCCAACAAAACAATCTCACTCTCAATTGGGAGAAGTGTCACTTCATGGTCACGGAAGGTATAGTTCTCGGACATCTTGTTTCCTCAAGAGGAATTGAGGTAGATAAAGCAAAAATTGAGGTAATCGAAAAACTTCCTCCTCCTATTAATGTCAAGGGCATTAGAGGCTTCCTTGGCCATGCGGGGTTTTACCGCCGCTTCATCAAGGACTTTGCCTCGATTGCCCGACCACTTACTTCCTTGCTCGCTAAAGATGTTCCTTTTGACTTTTCAGGAGAATGCTTGCAAGCTTTCAACACCTTGAAGGAAGCGCTAGTCTCCGCACCCATCATACAACCGCCGGATTGGAGCCTTCCTTTTGAACTAATGTGCGATGCTAGCGACCAAGCCATTGGAGCGGTATTGGGACAAAGGAAAGATAGGAAGCTTCATGCGATATACTATGCGAGCAAGACATTGGATGACGCGCAGAAAAACTACACAACTACCGAAAAGGAGCTTCTAGCGGTCGTCTATTCCATAGAGAAGTTTCGCTCCTACCTCCTCGGTTCCAAGGTGATTGTCCACACCGACCATGCGGCATTGAAGTATCTTTTAAACAAGAAGGAGGCCAAACCCCGGTTGATTAGGTGGATACTCTTGTTGCAAGAATTCGACCTAGAGATCAGAGATAAGAAGGGTATAGACAATGTCGTGACGGATCATTTATCTAGGATCATTCGCGACAAGGAGGATGAGAGCCTACCTATCGACGACACATTTGTTGATGAGAGGCTATATGCGGTAAGGACCGGTGAAGTACCTTGGTACGCGGACTTCGTCAACTACTTGGCTTGCGGAATCAAACCGCATGGGATGTCCACGCAACAAAAGAGGAGATTTATGCATGAGGTCCGTAGCTATTTTTGGGAAGATCCTTACCTTTTCAAGATATGCAAAGATAGTGTCATTCGTAGGTGTGTTTCTAAAGAGGAGGCAACGTCGATCATTTTGCATTGCCACGGTCTACCATGCGGGGGACATCATGCCGCCTCTAAAACAACTGCTAAGATCTTGCAGAGCGGATTCTTCTGGCCAACAATGTTTAGGGACACCCACACTTTTGTGAAGGGGTGCGATAGATGCCAACGGACCGGGAATATCTCCAAGCGCAATGAGATGCCGATGAGACCCATCCAAGAAATTGAGCTTTTTGATTGTTGGGGAGTAGACTTCATGGGGCCATTTCCATCGAGCAATGGTAACAAATACATCCTATTGGCCGTTGACTATGTCTCCAAGTGGGTGGAAGCAATTGCCACCCCCTACCAATGATGCAAGAGTCGTCTCCAAGTTCTTTAAGCAAAATATCTTCCCGCGCTTTGGAGTGCCGCGTACTTTGATAAGCGACGGGGGAAGCCACTTCATAGAGAATAAGTTTGAAGCCATGCTAAAGAAGTACGGGGTAAATCATAGAGTTGGCATGGCTTATCACCCCCAGACTAGCGGCCAAGTGGAAGTCTCAAATAGAGAAATTAAGCAAATTCTCGAAAAGACGGTGGATCGATCTAGAAAGGATTGGTCGATGAAGCTAAACGATGCTCTATGGGCATATCGTACGGCCTTTCGTACTCCCATAGGCACCACGCCGTTCCGACTCGTTTATGGGAAAGCTTGCCACTTACCGGTAGAGTTGGAGCACCGCGCATATTGGGCCATCAAAACCTTTAATTACGATTACAAAAGTGCCGCGGTGAGGCGACTCTTGGACATCAACGAGCTTGATGAGATAAGAAGAGACGCCTACGAAAGCTCAAGAATTTACAAAGAAAGGACCAAGATTCTTCACGATGCCCGCATAACCGTCACAGACTTCAAAGTAGGAGACAAGGTCTTGCTCTATAATTCCCGGCTCCGACTATTTCCCGGTAAGTTGAGGTCACGTTGGTCCGGACCTTTCACCATCAAGCACATACAACCGGGCGGAGCTTTCGAGTTGGAAAGCAAGGACGGTTCCACATTCAAAGTAAATGGTCAGAGGCTCAAACACTATTCCGAGGGAGTCCCGACGAGCGAACCCAATAGAATATATTTGCTTAAGGGACGGTCAGAAGATCTCATGGACCTCCTCGACGAGGTGATTGAAGAGGCGATCCCTCACTCAATTGGCGCTCTTTTCGATGAAGATTTTGAGGAAGGCCCGGATTTAGGCCAAGATGAGAAGAAAAATGATTCCCCCGACCTCTCCGCTGAAGATGATGAAGGCGACGCTGATGTCGCAAGGATTCGAGAGCTCTGCAAGCTCTCGAAACTAAAGTCTCCGAAGAAAGCTCCGTCGGTACGGAAATCGGCATCACCGGTTAAGCCGTTGACTGGAGCAAATGCTAGCTTGGGGGAGCCTCCCCCCAACACTATTCGAGACGAGAGACCACCGCGGGAGAACACTACGCCGCAACTTCCCAATCCAAGCGTTCTCCCCGGAAAGTTTGATGGGTGCATCTCATATGCACCGAACATCCCGCATTGATTGAAAACTATAGGGGGTCGAGCTCACGACCTTAAACGAGCGCTTGTCGGGAGGCAACCCGACGGTTTTTGCTTTATTTTTACTTTTTCTTTATTTTCATTTTAGAAATTTTTAGTGTTTTGAGTCGTTCGCCCAAAAATTTTGCGATAACGGGTCCTATTTTTCTTGACAGGAGAGGAGATAGGTAGATCCATCATGAGAAGGATGAACGAGTCGATGAGGAGCGCCCTGAGAAGGCGCTCGACGCTTAGGAGGAAGATGAAATCGATTGGAGGAAGAAAGACGGAGTTTAGAGCCAAAACGAAGACAAACAGCAGAACACAAGGCTCACTCGGTCGAGTATACTAGTCACTCGGCCGAGTACGAAAGTTCGTCCGGCCGAGCCGCTCACGAACGAGGGAAGTCTGCTGTACCCAACTCTCTGTTTATTTTCCTGATTTCAATATAACTGCTACTCGGCCGAGTACATATTCCCACTCGGCCGAGTAAAACGGATACCCTCCTAGGGCGAGTCTTGCCGAGTAGCTTGAGTCACTCGGTCGAATGGACTTACTCCACTCGGCCGAGGCTGGCAAAGCCACTAGGCCGAAGCGTAAGCGGGGAGGAAATTTTCATTGGCCCCGCTCGGCCGAGTGACCACGTCACTCGGCCGAGTCGTAACTTCTATTATATACGGAGCTGAGGGGGCGCATTTTTCGAAATCGCAAAATCCCCCAAACCGCCCGACGCCTCAGCTCCCCTCGCCCGAACCCCCCACGCTCGCGCCCATACTCGGCCGCCCGCGCCACCACTCGGCCCACCACCGCCGGCCGACCACCGCCGCGACTCGCCCGAGTCGCCGGCGGCGGCAGCTGCTCCGGCCACCTCCGGTATCACCCCTATTGCCCGTTTTCTCCTCTTTTCGAGTATTTCTTGAGGATCCATGTGCTAAACGCCCCTCTAACCCAAATCAATTCCTATATCTATCTATTATACCCCTAATGCTCCATACATTTTGATTATTACTCACTGATATCGCCTTTTCATGCGCAGGTTGCTTATTGGAGCTTAGGGGAGCCCAGGGGAGCTTCTACGGGCTGATCCGGACTTCGCGGAGGCGCTGACTTCGCACGCTTCCATTGCTTAGCACTCGCGGCGTGTTGGGGTACACTCTTTCCACTCTTTTACACGCACCGCACTTTTTTCACTTTTCGGCGCGCTCGGGGCTGATATGCCGCCCCGGACACGGCCGCGGTCGAAGAGAGCTTCCGCCAAGCGGAAGCGGTCGGATGATGCCGGCCCCTCCCACGAGTTGGAGGACTCTCCTCCACCGTCCCCCACACACCCCACACACCCAGCACAGCCTGCAGGCCCCGCACACCCCGCACAGCCTGCAGTGCACCCACAGCCCGCACAGCCTCTCCCCGCCGACCCACAGCCGCCACCACCGGCTCCACTGGTCGGGCCGCTCGGGATTACGTTCCGAGACGACGCACACCGCGTCGTCTTCGAGCGTATCTCCCGGCGCTTGATCGTACCCTCCAGGTTTGCACACCTTGCTGACCTAGGACGCCTGGGGGTACTAGAGGGGATGCTCACGTTGTACGACAACGTGGGCTGGCGAGATTTTCTGCAGGTGTCGGCGGATACTTTTACCCGCCCGACACTTGAGGTTTTGAGTTCGATCACCCGGACCGACGAGGGATGCTCATTCCGGTTCATGGATCGAGAGTGCCAGGTCACTCTCGATATGATGAGAGCATTCTTCTCGTGGCCCGCTGTCCCCGGTGCCGATCGCGGTTACGGCCCCACCCATATCCCCCCACCTTCCTTCGACGCCGGTGCCTTCTGGGCCCGGATTACGGGCCACCACGCTGCCTTTGACCCTAGTAGGGCCAAGGCCTCGGCCATTGTCCACCCCTGCCTCCGCATAGCCCAGCGCCTCATGGCGACCACCTTTTTGGCCAGATATGAGCCGGGCACGATGTCTACGCCAGAGCTCTACATGCTCTATGCGATGACTCGTACCAGAGCTCTATCTAGGGATGGAGCCGAGCTTGTCCCCGCCGTCGTGATCGACATTGCGGCTTGGTTTTTGGACCGCATCATTGTATCGGTGGGCGCTCGCTCACCGATATGCTGCGGCGGTCTGATCACTTTGCTTACCATGATGACCGGCGAGGACCTACCTGACGACTTGCGACGCGTCCCGGGCCCCACTTCTCTGTCGATAGACGTTATGGCCCGGATGAAGATGCTTCGTCCGCATGGTGAGCGTCACTGGGTCTGGTTGCACGGCCCTTACGGTGTCGACTACATGATTCTCCCGAGCCCTGCTCGGACTCAGATTGCACCAGCCCACATCAACTGGCTCCCTGCGATGGATGTTCTCATCCCCGCTGCCTACGTGCTCGAGGCCGAGGAGGCCGAGCAGGCCCACGCGGCCCACGCTGCCCAGGCTGCCCCCGCAGACCCTACTGCACACCCTGCCGAGCCTGCTGCCGACCCTGTTGACCCAGTGGCCCCTCAGCCTATTCCTGATGTTTCTGGCGCTCTTGACACCTCTGTCCCCACCTCTGTCAGTGTCACGAGTACCTCAGCTGAGCCCACTTCCACCACCACCACTGGCCCTCTGTCCGTCGAGCCACTTTGCTCCGCACTCCCCGAGCGCCCGCCGACCTTTGTTGAGAGTGGAGAGCCCTCGTTTGCCGCGGTCGTGGAGACCATGGCTAGCATGATCTCCGCTGGGGTTGCGCCTTTTGGTCCACACACTTCCGCCCCAGCGGTAGTTACCTCTGTCTCCACCCCTGCTGTATTTTCTGAGAGCGTCATGGCGTCTGTCCACACTTCTGTGCCACTGACCTCTCTGCCCGTCTCGCTGCCACTTTTGCACACTTCTTTCGCTGCCGCTGCCTCCACTTCTCACCAGCCGGTGTCCCGGCCTCACACTGAGGCCAGGCCCACATTTGCAGGCACGGCACCTTTTGTCCCCTTCCATGCTGAGCCCGTTACATACTCTACTCGCGTACGCCAGCCTCGCCCTGTACAGCCTAGACCGGTGCGTCCCTCTGCACCACCCCCGCCCGACACTGTACTGCAGAGCATACGTGCTCTTGAGTTGGCGGTGAGTGGTCTTAGAGGTGACCTTAGGACCCTGTCCTCCACCGTCTCTGCGATGGCTGGACGCTTCGAGCTGATCCCCCAGATCCACTACTGCCTTACACAGGTCTTGGAGCGTCTCCCACGCGTACCCCCACCCACCCAGCAGGTTCCCACACACACTTCCACACACACTAGACCTGCTTCCACTTCCACGCCCACCCCAGCTCAGCAGCCTACACCACCACCACCACCACCACCGCCTCAGGACGGAGACGGCGCAGCACCACCTTCTTAGGCACCCTTGATGCTTTGATTTATTCCTGCCGTTGTGCTGCCCGTTTCTGCTGGGTCCTGTTGCACTTTTTGTCCCCCCCTCCCCTCACTTATTATGGTATTCTCTTTTTGATCATATCTTTTTATATCTATTTTGGGAGAGAGGGAGAGTTTTTGGTGACACTTATATCTATGTATCGCTCCTATCTGTGCATACATCATGTCCGCATCATATTTTCATTTCTTTATTTTACCTTTTTCTTTTCATTTTTCCATGCATGCATCCTCACTTGCCCCTCCCATCGCTTGTCTCTCGGTGTGCCACACTTTGCACACTGAGGACACTGTGCCATTTAGCTTGGGGGAGTGAGTTCTCACGATCTTTGATTCGCCACCTTTATTTTTAGTTTTCCACACCATTTTTTTCGCTTTTGCACTTATTTTTCATCATTTTTCTTTTATCTTGCCATGCATCACGTTTTTCTTATTTTCCTGTGTGCCGCATTGCATAGTTTCTATTTTCCCTTTATCTTTATTTCTTTTTCATCTCATGCTAGAGATGACTTTTCTATGATGATGATGACGTTGGATTTAGCTTATTCTATATGCATGCTACATTTGTCATGTCTTAGGTTTTATTTCAGATATCAGATGCTATGACTTGCTTTGCATTTAGAATAGTAACCCACACCTTTTTCCGCATGAAAATGGATGAAATTTTATTATTAGCTGAGTCTGAATATTCATATGTATGCTATCACAGAAAACACACCAAGATTCACGCATTGAATGCTTATATCTGGAGTACTGACTTTCTTTTCCTATATCACTTCTATATGCATGAATTGTACACTTCACTTCAGGATGAGTGAATGATGTTAGCTATGATATATCTGGATTAGTTAGCTTTTTTGTGATCGAAACTGAGTAGATTTGATTACCCTGCTGAAGTTGTCGTGCATGTCTTATAGAGTGAACCGAGAGTTATATTTATTTCTTTCTCCACAAATCTTGAACATCATTTCTCTACTTTTAAATCATTGGTGAATCTCCCCTTAGTGATTCTATTTTATGGCATTTTCCTCCGCTACTAATTCCTAGCTCCAAATCTCTTATTCTAAAAAAAAAGAGAGAAAAACATTCTTGTACATCATTATCTCTCTCTGAGTTGGGATCGTTGTGTATATATTGCTTATTGCAAAGAAAAAAAAACAAAAGAAAAAAAAAGAAAGGAAAAATCCTGAATAAAAGATCCCATCTCACTTTCTTTCTTTCTTCTTTCTTTTCGTTGCTTTTGGAGCTATATGTATAAAAAAAAATGGGGATGTAAATATTTTTTATGCCACCACGCTTATAGATAAGCTTGGGGGAGGGGATCCATTGATGTGTGAGAGAGTGACTACTTGACATCGCACGACAACCTAGGCTAAGTAATATTCTATACTCGGTGAGATTATTTTAGTTTTACGAAATCCAGAAATCTAAGCCTAGCGTTCATTTCATGAAATCCATACTTTTCTATTCTCTCTATTCTATAGTGTGATACTCTTATACTCCAGATAGAAAGCGTTCAATTGAAAAGTGTGTGATCTGTGATTTGTATACCGCTTTAAATGATTCAGACGACGTTAATTTTAAAATTATTCCGTTTTTCATGATTATAACGTTTTTCGTGGGTTTTCTATTTCTATTTGCACCATTATACTATGATATCAAAATAAAATTCTTTGACATGTATTTTTCATTCGGTGTATGCTATAAGAGTGAGTGAAACCCACGTCCTGAGAAAATGATCTAGCATCCTACCTCTTCGCTTCTTTCTTTCTTTCTTCTTTATTTTCATTTCGTTTTCATTCTTCTTCGTTTTTCATTTTTTCATTTTTCACCGTTCTCATTTTCCGAATCCACCGGGTTCGCCTTTTACTTATCTTCCTCGAGGACGAGTAAGAGGCATGCTTGGGGGATTTTGATCACTCCTTATTTTACACCTTTTTTCCGCATGTTTGCATGCCATCTAGATCGCCCAAATCATGTTTTTCACGATATATCGACAATATTGCGATGCTTTTCACGATTTGTTGTTTTTGTCGCATTTCAGGTGATTTGGCGCGATTTGGAGTGATCTCGAGATGCGCTTACTCTAGACGGTCACCGACGACCTCCCCGAGAGGTATTTTGCTGTTGGAGAGGAGCGGAAGAAGAATGGACGTCGCAGGAGCGACGAGGAGGCCAAAACAAGCAGATTGGGCATTTTTTGTGTCCCACTCGGCCGAGTGTAGGAGCCACTCGGCCGACCAGCGAGACACTGCTCGGCCGACCAGTTCAGACACGATCTCTATGTGCACTCGGCCAAGCACCGAAGACCACATCGGCCGAGTGACGATACCACGTCCGCCCGAGTGGCGCCCAGACGAAGCCCTTCCAAAACATCGAAGTTACTGTTTTTCGGCTGCCTGAACTTCAGAAGACCCACTCGGCCGAGTGGTAAATCATGTCCGCCCGAGTGCAGTGAAGTCATCGGCCGAGTGACGACAACTCACTCGGCCGAGCCGCCCCCGAAGTAGAGACCCCTGAAGGCCCTGACTTACTGGAAAATTACAGGGTTTCTCACTCAGCCGAGCGACTTTTGTCACTCGGCCGAGTGCGATGCGCTGCCTGTAGCGAAAACTGCGGAAAACAGGCTGTGCAGGGGTATTTTGGTCACGATTTTTGGACGATTTTGGGGGCTATTTAAGCCCTGTTTTTACCCTAGTTTGGAGAGCTCTCTCTTAGATTTTTTGCAGCTTTTTAGGTTAGTTTTTTAGCTTTATTCTTGTGATTGGAGAAGGAGCAAAACTTGGATTTTTGTTGGATTAATTGAAGAACTACATTGGTTTGCATCTCTTTTCCCTAAAAATTCTATTTTTATTGTTTATATCATTGTTGTGATGAATTCTATTGCTTATCTCAACGATTATTTTTGTGATCTTGCTATGATTTATGAGTAGTCTCCACGTCTTGGGGCGTGGGGATGAACCCTACAAGCCCACTTTCATATTTGTGATGAATTGGTAGAAATTGAGCTAGAATTGATATTAGACATTAGATTGGGATCGATTTACTACGGATTGCTAGGTATTCAT
The DNA here is from genome assembly GCA_030789695.1 of Scilla litardierei. Lineage (NCBI taxonomy): Eukaryota > Viridiplantae > Streptophyta > Magnoliopsida > Asparagales > Asparagaceae > Scilla > Scilla litardierei. Next base: position 344,320,035 of record CM061142.1, on the reverse strand, counting down.
ATCAATTGGGATTTGCAAGAGATTGGATCCCAATTTGATAGGAAGCCCTAGAAATCCGAATTGGGTTGGAGTCGGATTTTTCGAAGTATCGGTTTGCAAGAGATTGGACCGATACTAGGATTCCCGGTTGCAATTCTATACCGATACCCGTTTGCAAGAGATTGGACGGGTAGGAACTATCCTAATCTAGATCGTGGACCGAGTTTGCAAGAGATTGGGCTCGGTGCGCGATTGGACGATGATGTTGATCCTAATGCTAGCTTCCCTAGGGTAGGGTTTGCAAGAGATTGGACCCGACCCTAGGATAGCTATAGACCGGCAACAGCGCGAGAGCGTGAGCTTGGTTCTACATTCAGTTGCAACTAGTTCATCCGAATTCTCATTCTAGCAATTTTGATACCGATGAACCACATTTATGAAGTACGGTGTGTAGCGGGGATTCCCCATTCCCTAGACGTTCTTTATTTGATTTGATATTTCACACATTTGTCTGACGATTGTGACAGGATCGCCAAAGGCAAAATTCTCTTCCTAAATAGCCAGGTTGATCGGAGCAAGCACAGTCATTCGTCCTCACTGTGTTCGATATCCCGCTCGCTGCTACACCGTGCACTTGCGGTAAAACTACAACCGTTCTTTTGGGTCACGTCCCGGAGCGATCACCTGCCTCTGCATTGCTCAGCGCCTTATGGCGACGACCTTTTTGGCCAGATATGAGCCGGGCACGATGTCTACGCCGGAGCTCTACATGCTCTATGCGATGACACGTCCCAGAGCTCTATCTAGGGATGGCGATGAGCTGGTCCCCGCCGTCGTGATTGATGTCGCGGCTTGGTTTTTGGACCGCATCATTGTATCGGTGGGCGCTCGCTCACCGATATGCTGCGGCGGCCTGATCACCTTGCTTGCCCTTATGACCGGCGAAGACTTCCCTGACGTCCTGCGACGAGTACCAGGCCCCACTTCTTTGTCGATCGATGTTATGGCCCGGATGAAGATGCTTCGTCCGCATGGTGAGCGTCACTGGGTTTGGTTGCACGGCCCTTACGGGGCTGATTACATGATTCTTCCGAGCCCAGCTCGGACTCAGATTGCACCATCCCACGTCGACTGGCTCCCTGCGATGGATATCCTCATCCCAGCTGCTTACGTGCTCGAGTCCGAGGAGGCCGAGCAGGCCCACGCTACCCACGCTGCCCCCGCAGACCCTGTAGCCCCTGCCGAGCCTGCCGCCCATGTTGACCCTGTGGCCCCTCAGCCTATACCTGATGTTTCCGCTGCTCCTGACACCTCTGTCAGTGTCGGGAGCACCTTAGCTGAGCCCACCACCACTGCTTCCGAGGCTGTCACCACCACTCCCACTACCACCACTGGCCCTCTGTCCGTCGAGCCTCTTTGCTCCGCACTCCCCGAGCGCCCGCCGACCGTAGTTGAGTGCGGAGAGCCCTCTGTCTCCACTGCTGCTGTATTTTTCGAGAGTGTCGTGGCGTCTGTCCACACTTCTGTGCCACCGACCTCTCCGGCCGCCTCGCTGCCTCTTTTATACTCTTCTTTCGCTGCTGCTGCCTCTACTTCTCACCAACCGGTGCCCCGGCCTCACACCGAGGCCAGGCCCACATTTGCGAGCGCAGCACCTTTCGTTCCCTTCCCCGCTGAGCCCGTCACATACGTGACCCGAGTACGCCAGCCCCGCCCTGCACAGCCCCGACCGGTGCGTCCCTCTGCACCACCTCCCCCTGACACTGTACTTCAGAGCATTCGTGCTCTAGAGGGGGCGGTGAGTGGCCTCAGAGGCGACCTTAGGACCCTGTCCTCCACCGTCTCTGCGATGGCTGACCGATTTGACATGATCCCCCAGATTCACTACTGTCTTACTCAGGTCCTGGAGTGTCTCCCGCGCGTACCCCCACCCACCCAGCAGGTTCCCACCCACACTTCCACACACACTAGGCCTGCTTCCACTTCCACACCCACACCCGCTCAGCGGCCTGTCCAGCCACCACCACCACTTCCGCCTCAGGACGGAGACGGCGCAACACCACCTTCTTAGGCACCCTTGATGCCATCGATTATTCCTGTCGTTGTGCTGCCCGTTTCTGCTGGGTCCTGTTGCACTTTTGACCACCCCCTCCCCTCACTTATTTTGGGATTCTCATGTCGACCATATATTTATATATCTTTTCTGGGAGAGAGGGAGCGTTTTTGGTGACACTCTTATATATCTGTATCACTCCTATCTGTGCATGCATCATGTCCGCATCATATTTTCATTTCTTTATCTTTCTTTTTATTTTCATTTTTCTTTTCATCATGCATGCATCCTCACTTGCCCCTCACTTTACTTGTCTCTCGGTGTGCCACACTTTGCACATTGAGGACACTGTGCCATTTAGCTTGGGGGAGTGAGTTCTCACGTTCTTTTTCGATTTGCCACCTTTATTTTTAGTTTTTCACGCCATTTTTCGCTTTTGCACTTACTTTTCATCATTTTTCTTTTATTTTGCCATGCATCACGTTTTTCTTATTTTTCTGTGTGCCGCATTGTAGATAGTTCTATTTTCCCTTTATCTTTATTTCTTTCTTTTTCATCTCATGCTAGAGATGAATTTTCTGTGATGATGATGACGTGGAGTTAGCTTATTCTATATGCATGCTTTATTTGTCATGTCTTAGATTTTATTTCTGATATCATATGCTATGACTTGCCTTGCATCTAGAGATAGTAACCCACACTTTTTCCATATGAAAATGGATGAAATTTTACTATTAGCTGAGTCTGAATATTCATATGTATGCTATCACAGAAAACACACCAAGATTCACGCATTGAATGCCTATGTCTGGAGTACTGATTTCTTTTGCTATATCACTTCTATATGCATGAACTGTACACTTCACTTCAGGATGATTGAATGATGTTAGCTATGATAAATTTGGATTAGTTAGCTTTTTTGTGATCGAAACTGAGTAGATTAGATTACCCTGCTGAAGTTGTCGTGCATGTCTTATAGAGTGAACCGAGTGATATATTTATTTCTTTCTCCACAAATCTTGAACATCATTTCTCTACTTTTAAAATCATTGGTGAATCTCCCCTTAGCGACTCTATTATATGGCATTTCCCCCGCTATTAATTCCTAGCTCCAAATTTCTTATTCAAAAAAAAAGAGAAAAAAAAAGAGAAAATATTCCTGTATATCATTATCTCTCTTTGAGTTGGGATCGTTGTGTATATATGCTTTTGCATCAAAAAAAAAAACAAAAACAAAAAAAAGAGAAAAAAAAGAAAAAAAAAGAAAAGAGGAAAAATCCTCAATAAAAGATCCCATCTCACTTTCTTTCTTTCTCTTCTCTCTTCATTGCTTTTGGAGCTTTATAAGAATGGGGATGTAAATATTTTTTTTATGCCACCACGCTTATAGATAAGCTTGGGGGAGGGGATCCATTGATGTGTGAGAGAGTGACTACTTGACGTTGCACGACAACCTAGACTAAGTAATATTCTATACTCGGTGAGATTATTTCTAGCTTTACGAAATCCAGAAATCTAAGCTTAGCACTCATTTCATGAAATCCATACTTTTATATTCTCTCTATTCTATAGTGTGATACTCTTATACTCCTGATAGAAAGCATTCAATTGAAAAGTGTGTGATCTGTGATTTGTATACCGCTTTAAATGATTCAGACGATGTTAATTATAAGATTATTCCGTTTTTCATGATTATATTGTTGTTCGTGGGTTTTCTATTTCTATTTGCACTATTATACTATGATATCAAAATAAAATTCTCTGACATGTGTTTTTCATTCAGTGCATGCTATACGAGTAAGTGAAACCCACGTCCTGAGAAAATAATCTAGCAGCCTACCTCTTCGCTTCTTTCTTTCTTCTTTATTTTTATTTCGTTTTTCATTCTTCTCCGTTTTTCATTTTTCATTTTTTCGCCGTTTTCGTTTTCCGAATCCACAGGGTTCGCCTTTTACTTATCTTCCTCGAGGACGAGTAAGAGGCAAGCTTGGGGGATTTTGATCACTCCTTATTTTACACCTTTTTCCCGCATGTTTGCATGCCATTTAGATCGCCCAAATCATGTTTTTCACGATATATCGACGATATTGCGATGCTTTTCACGATTTGTTGTTTTTGTCGCATTTCAGGTGATTTGGCACGATTTGGAGTGATCTCGAGATACGCCTACTCCAGACGGTCACCGATGACCTCCCCGAGTGGTATTTTGATTTTGGAGAGGAGCGGAAGAAGAACGGACGTCGCAGGAGCGACGAGGAGGCCAAAATAAGCAATTTGGGCATGTTTTGTGTCCCACTCGGCCGAGTGAAGGAGTCACTCGGCCGACCAGCGAGACACCGCTCGGCCGACCAGAGCAGACACAATTTATACGTGCACTCGGCCGAGCGACGGAGACCACATCGGCCGAGTGACGAGACCCCGTCCGCCCGAGTGGCGCCCAGACGAAGCCCTTCAAAAATCTCCAAGTTACTGTTTTTCGGCTGCCTGAGCTTCAGAAGACCCACTCGGCCGAGTGGATAATCCCGTCCGCCCGAGTACTATGAAGCCGTCGGCCGAGTGACGACAACTCACTCGGCCGAGCCGCCCCCGAAGTGAAGACCCCTGAAGATCGATACTTACTGGAAAATTACAGGGTTTTCACTCGGCCGAGCAACTTTTGTCACTCGGCCGAGTGCGACGCGCTGCCTGTAGCGAAAATTGCGGAAAAGAGGCTGCGCAGGGGTATTTTGGTCACAGTTTTTGGACGATTTTGGGGGCTATTTAACCCCTGTTTTTACCCTAGTTTGGAGAGCCTCTCTCTTAGATTTTTTGCAGCTTTTTAAGATTAGTTTTTTAGCTTTATTCTTGGGATTGAAGAGGAGACAAAATTGGATTTTTGTTGGATTAATTGAAGAACTCCATTGGTTTGCTTTTCTCTTGCCTAAAAATTCTATTTTTATTGCATATCTCAATATTGTGATGAATTCTATTGCTTATTTCATTGATTATTTTTGTGATCTTGCTATGAATTGTGAGTAGTCGCCACGTCTTGGGGCGTGGGGATGAACCCTACAAGCCCTATTTCATGATTGTGATGAATTGGTAGGAATTTTGCTAAGAATTGCTATTAGAGATTAGATTGGGATCAATTTAATACGGATGGCTAGGAATTCACATCGATTGGGATTTGCAAGAGATTGGATCCTAATTCGATAGGAAACCCTAGAAATCCGAATTGGGTTGGAGTCGAATTTCCGTAGTATCGGTTTGCAAGAGATTGGACCGATACTAGGGTTTCCGGTTCCAATTCCGCGCCAATACCCGTTTGCAAGAGATTGGACGGGTAGGAACTATCCCAATCTAGGTCGTGAACCGAGTTTGCAAGAGATTGGGCTCGGTGCGCGATTGAACGATGATGTTGATCCTAATGCTAGCTTCCCTAGGCTAGGGTTTGCAAGAGATTGGACCCGAACCTAGGATAGCTATAGACAGGCAACAGCGCGAGAGCGTGAGCTTGGTTCTACATTCAGTTGCAACTAGTTCATCCAAAATCTTATTCTAGCAACTTTGATACCAATGAACCAGTTTTACGAAATACGATGAGTAGCGGGAATTCCCCATTCCCTAGACGTTCTTTATTTGATTTGATATTTCTGTACTTTGTCTGACGATTGTGACAGGATCGCCAAAGGCAAATCTCTCTTCTTAAATAGCCAGGTTGATCGGAACAAGCACGGTCATTCGTCCTCCCTGTGTTCGATAACCCGCTCGCTGCTACACCGTGCACTTGCGGTAAAACTACAACCGTTCTTTTGGGTTACGTCCCGGAGCGATCAGTAAATACCATCGAAATACTCTACATTAGGTAGCTACTTATGAATAAGGCAATAAGAATACACTACTCCCTATATCTCCTAGTATACATCCAATACCAAACACGTCAACACATGTAATCACACCACACCATTCTAAACTCAAGTTATTATACTTAATATACTTCACCATCATTATAATTTCACAATTTATAGTCATTCAAATGCACACAGATACTTCACCATATATTCACATCACATACGGTCCTATAACTATATTCACGACATGCCACACACACCATGTTCACCAACACTTATAATTAGGCACATACTTACCCGTGCATGGTGCACACCCACACTCGCAAACATTTCATTCATATATACAAATATATACTCAGCCCATATACACACTTAGTTTTAGCTAGCACATATATATATTCACGCAGGCAAGCCCCCTAATAAATAACTATACCACAAGACCAACACCTATAACTATATATTGGTTTAGTGACCCACAATCATGTGCGTAACACAACCGGACACAAACAATCCAAACATCATACATACATCATCCAACACCTCACATCAATCACAGACAAATACACCAATGTACCTAGAGTATACCCACTTAAGCTTGAGTGAGACTCAAAATCATAGCAGAATATTCTATATACATAACACAGCATCCATACATATATCAATACTATTCTAATGCATACACATCTACCAACATAACCATATACATATCATAATGTCAAACACCCTTAATATTTAGTCAGGTAATATCACGTATTTCAATCACTTTATATACCATAATAATATTACAGACATCAGCACACTAATAATTACATACTCTCACTAATACATGCATTCCCCGTATAATCACATACATGTATCATATATTCATACCATATCCATCCATCTATAATTGGTACATCAATACATTTACTTCATCCATTAGTTAAGACGTGCAGTAGTCGGGTATACCTCATGGTATACACGCATACGACATCTCATAAAAACAAGTAATACCAATCAAACAATTATAATCCTACTATCATATGTATATCACACTTATACTCATGCAGCTAATACATAACTACCTACACACAATATACCAATACCAACACACATACAACTTCATATGCACCAAGAAATTTAATACACTATGACGACACATCAAGTTACACTAATGGGGCCCACCAAACTATATTAAGGTTGACACGGGCGACAACAAGCTCTATTGGCTAGACAAAAGGAAGGCAACTGTAACCAAAAGCGTAACGAATAGAAGGATCGAAAAGCATGAGAACGGTCGTGTAATGATGTAATGATGCTCCATTAGGATACATGGGAAATAATGTATAAAAGATATAAGTTAAAACGAAGAGTACGAAACCGGTCGATAAAATGAGTCAATCGAAATAAGTTTGAGTCGTATATACATAATAAGAAGAATGGTTTAGTTAGCTTATATAAAGCTATCACGAGTAAAAGTAAATCATTTATACGAACATTAAGGACATAGGTTAGAAAAATATTATGCGGCAGTAGTTTAAAAATTTTGGAAAAAGTTTTGAGACTCAAGGAATGAGATCAGATCAAATATAGTGTGGGGAATTTAAGCTCATGCCAAGTGTTTTTCCAAGTCTTAAAACTGAAGAGAAATTCCAATAAACTGTATTGAAAGTACTTTTTAGAGAATCCGGATTCGCCAGCAGAAACTGATTTATACAAGGGTCTTAACGCACGAGCACAACGAACATAGTATTGATGTATAAAAATAATTGTAGTTCTATTTTAGAAATCATTTTTTTAGAAATATGTATATGCTGAATGGAAAGATAATAGCATCTTAGTAGTATGGAAGTAAGTGGGAGGATATATATAGAATTATTAAATTGGTAATAACGCTTTAAAACCGAATTATGGAGGTCTAAATCAGGAAATGGTTTCGAAAAGTAATTTTACGAAAATCTGAACTAGGAAACACGTTGAGCATAAAATCGACTTGCTGAAAGCTGAAGTCCCATGTGACTTGAAAGGTATATAAGAAGTAAGCACGATGTGGTATTCGAATAAGTTTTAATGGCATAAGTAAGAAAGAAAATTATAAATCGGGTTAGGAAAAACAGAAGTACGGTTCAGAATAAAATTGGTATATGAAAAGGGACAAGACATTTATATCGATACGAAAGTATAGGCTGGAAAATATTATAAACTAATAATCAAAAATCTCGGCAAAAGTTTCAATATTTAGAAAAGAACAAATAAATTTAAGTCGACGAAAGAGTATGAATCTAATATATATATTAAAAGTTTTCGAACAAATTTAAACTTAGCGAAAGAGGAACATCGAAAATACTTTTAGGAGAAACAAGGATTTGCCACAAGAACGGGTTGGTATAAAGGCTTTGAAGTACGGGTACGACAACTTATGATTAGTATATGTTCATAAATTAATTGGAGTTCTATTTATATTGAAAGAAGTATTTTAAAGTATGTATGGTAAATAGCTAAAATGAATTTCGTGAATTAGAAAAGGTGGTATATCGAATTATCGAAATAGTACTAAAGTTTAAAATCAAGTACGGACGATATATGTTAGAAAAATAGTTACAAGATAGTAATTTAAAATTACGACCAAATAGTCTTTAAAATCTAAGAATGACCTTTAGCTCAATCGGAAGTAATGGAAATATACTGAAGGAAGGTTTAAAACAAAATTTAAATCGAGTGGAAACTTTTAATAAGGAAAAATTTGAAAACGACTTTGGAAGAACCAAGATTTGCAACGGAAAAGGTTGGAAAGGTCAACGTTAATAGTAAGGAGGGGGTCATGTGAATCGAGGGCAATGAATGTGGTTTGCGTGATGAATGCACCTAAATTACGATTCAAGAAAACTACGATGAAAACCTACGGCCAGTAACACAGAAGTGTAGTGACCAGGAAAAGATTGAATCAGAGGGTCCTAATCATCGGTTGACTAAAGGTCAAGGGAAATTTAACACTAAGGCTTCCTAATGGCTAGAGTATATTAGAGGCCTCAGGGAAGGTACTAAAAGAATCGAGATCATGTTCTATTGGGCCCGAAATCGGTGAACCCAAGCGAACGGCTAAAGAAATCCTAGGAATCTATCATGGTCAGAGCTAGACAGGAACCACTAAGGTAACTCTTACGACTATCATATCAATCACTAGCATGGAGTCTAACAAACAATCAGGGACCTCTAACTAGCAAGCACAAACTTCTAACCAAGTCTTACTATAGTCCTGACCTAATGGATTTCCTACCAAGCTGGGACATGTGCTCTAACACGTCTACCAGCCACCTAAGACATAGGACCGCTAAAAACCTAGACTCCGGGCTTATAATTTGGATGTTCTAATTTATTTAATGGAAATTCTATATTTATTATCGTTGTTCCGATAGTTCGCATTTGCAAATGAACCTGTATGGGCCACCAATAAAACCTGTCACGCCCCGCTTCCCTAAAATGGAAGGCGATACGAAACAACAATAATACAAAGAAGGAGAGAGACGGATAAAAATGTTCAATCTCTGAATATCCATAAAATAAATTACAATATCACAGAAAAGCCACCAGGCTCAAAAGGAAAATCTAAGGCCCATACATGGCCAACAAAGTACAACATACAAGCAAAGGTGCCACGCACCGACAACTAACATCAAGCCTAAACAAAGGAAGGGAATACAAGCGGTCTCTAAGACTGGTCACCAATGACCACAAACTCCTCCTCGGCAACCATTGGCTCAGCGCCAGCAAACACTACGTCCTCTGCAACGGCCTCTAGCTCAGGATCTAACATGTGTCACCCAAAAGAGAAAGGGGCACATGTCAGCAAGTCTAAAAGACTTGGGCAAGGAAACTGAAGGAAAGGTAAACTAACAACCTAGCAGTTATAGTATGATGCATAGCATGACAAGTTTAGTTTGTGAGTAACAAATAAGGTAAGGTGCAAGTAACAAGTAACAAGTAGCAAGTATGGCATGGGTGACAAGTTTTACAAGTATAAACACGGACAAGTACAAGTCAAGTAAATCACGTCAAGTAAACACGCCATGCACAGAGATTCCGCCTGTTGGCTAGAGTGGCTGATCGGGCCAACTCCTAAGCTCAAGTGACCGTTTATCTCTACCCCTCCACGTGTATCGAGCCAGGGCCTTACCCCCGAACACGTAATGCTCGCTTCTGGATCACGAGCCAGGAAGTGTTTTGCACGTATATCGAGCCAGGGCCTTACCCCTGAACACGTAATGCTCGCTTCTGGATCATGAGCCAGGAAGTGTTTTTAACAAGTATGGCGTAGGGTTATGCCCGCATAGCAGGTGCCTAGCCGGAAACACGGATTTGTACAAGTATGTAGCGTGTGCTACGAATGCAACATACAAGGCATGGGTGACATGGCATGGCAAGTAGTAGTGCAAGGCGTACAGTTAAAGTATTAAACATGGCAGTTAAGATGCATGGATGACAGCAAGTACAAAATAGAAAAAGGAGTCGGGTCTAGCTTCGTTGTCAAGCTAGCTCCTGAAATTTGCACCTAGGCGAGTATCATTTTGTCGCCTAGTCTCTTTTACGCCTACAACAAGATAATGGCCAAAGACATGGCCTAAAACCCTAAGTGGCAAGTTTCACTTGCCTAGCACCGAGGATGACGATCAACAAGGCACGTCACAAAATGTTAACTACGGAGAGGAGATCGCTGCCATGGCAAAACAACATCAGAACAATATCTCAAATATCCATATTTATTAGGGTTTAACAAAAATCACAAAGTGGGTTATGAGAATAATAAAGGATCGAACACTACAGTATAGAAGCGGAAGATCGATGCCGAGCAAGCACGGCAACGGAAGAACGATCCGGAGAACTATGGCTCAGATATGGAAATGGGGAGAAAATCTGGAGAAATGGGATTTGGGGGTTTTTGGGGTTTGCCAACGGCAAGGGGAGAGATGGCCGAAGCTAATAAGGGCGAGAGGGGCTCTTTGAGGGAGGAGGAATGGTTGAGGAAGGTTGGGGAAGATCAGAGATCAAAAGGGAAGGAGAATGGCCAAGGGAAATGAAAGAGAGAAAGAGAAACGATCGGGAGTATTTATAGGAAAACGCGGCGGCTAGGGCAAAACCTAGGGTTTCTGGGTGATTTAGTCGGTCAACGAAGGGTGGCTGATCGACTAGTTTGTGAACTAGTCGGTCGGTCGTTCAACTGTGACCGACTAAAATCAAACAGCGAAAGAAGGAAGAAATCTGGGAAGTGAATTAGTCGGTCTGTGAAGGCCCGTCGACCGACTAGTTTGAGACCTAGTCGGTCGGTGAGTGTTCATGGACCGACTAACGATAAACAGTAACTTAGGTAAAATTAATCAAAGGAACTAGTCGGTCTGAGAGCAAGTTCTGACCGACTAGTTTCACATCTAGTCGGTCGGTGGTTGTTCTTAGACCGACTAAGAGTAAACAGTAACTCCTGAATAATTGATTTAATGAACTAGTCGGTTCCAGAAGAGTTCCTGACCAACTAGATTGGAATCTAGTCGGTTGGTTCTCCTTCTTGAACCAACTAACGTACACGAAAAGAGTCGATTCGAAGCGCGAAGCTTCGGGAAGGATTCCTATGGCTCCTAAGCTCAAACTAACTCTAAGATATGAGCGATATGAAGCTCGTCATGAGTGACTTACTCCAAGCTCAACGATCTAAGGTAGAAGCTAGAAAATCACAACGAAACGAACGAAAATGAAAGCTACAGAAGGGAACACACACATACGGAGAAAATCCACCTAAACGTATATATATTATCGATAACACTAATATAGAAAAACCAGTCGTTACATCCTACCCACCTTAGAATAAAGTCCGTCCTCGGACTTTCTAACATATCTAGTCGCTCTGTTAACTACCCTAAATCAATATCACATTAACATTTCAACTCGATATATTCATTACAAGTGCTTATATATGCACTAGGTAGTCAAACATTAACACTACCAACTTGTGTATATATATATACACTCACGCACATCATACACTTATTCCTATCATAGTCAGTCAAAAGCATACACGTATTTCCATCATATACACATATACATACATCCCTTATATAGCTATTACTTCCTAGCACGAGACAATAGTCCAGATACTCACAACCAATTAAATAGTTCACACCAGTAAATACCATCGAAATACTCTACATTAGGTAGCTACTTATGAATAAGGCAATAAGAATACACTACTCCCTATATCTCCTAGTATACATCCAATACCAAACACGTCAACACATGTAATCACACCACACCATTCTAAACTCAAGTTATTATACTTAATATACTTCACCATCATTATAATTTCACAATTTATAGTCATTCAAACGCACACAGATACTTCACCATATATTCACATCACATACGGTCCTATAACTATATTCACGACATGCCACACACACCATGTTCACCAATACTTATAATTAGGCACATACTTACCCGTGCATGGTGCACACCCACACTCGCTAACATTTCATTCATATATACCAATATATACTCAGCCCATATACACACTTAGTTTTAGCTAGCACATATATATATTCACGCAGGCAAGCCCCCTAATAAATAACTATACCACAAGACCAACACCTATAACTATATATTGGTTTAGTGACCCACAATCATGTGCATAACACAACCGGACACAAACAATCCAAACATCATACATACATCATCCAACACCTCACATCAATCACAGACAAATACACCAATGTACCTAGAGTATACCCACTTAAGCTTGAGTGAGACTCAAAATCATAGCAGAATATCTATATTACATTTGACAGAGTTTTTTGAATCCTAGGGCTGACTAGGACAAGTTGACTAGGACAAAGGGGTAGATAAAAGACGGCCATGATTTAATCTTAGAGAATCAACGGTTTGGATTAAAAATTGAGATGAATGGTTTGTATTTTTGAGTTTTTATAGATCCCATTTCTTTTGGTAACCTGCCATTTTACTTGGGAAAGCACAGTCTGCTATTGGGAGAGCGCAAGGGCCTTTTTTGGGAATAGAAACAGCCATTTGAAATGACAGCACTTAAAGTGACCGAACTCTCTTTTGAAGTGTCAGCTATAATATCCATTTGAAGTGTCAGCGATATGAAGTAAAAGAGAGGAAGTGGCTTTTCCCAAGAGAGCAAGGGGCGATAATATCCATTTAAAGTGACCGAACTCTCTCTCTCTCTCTCTCTCTCTCTCTCTCTCTCCCTCTCTCTCTCTCTCTCTCTTCTCTCTCCCCCTCCCTCCCCCCCTCCCCCAACCTGGTTCGAATGGTTTGTAAAGTGACCGATCTCGGCGTCGCTTGCACCGGGGACGGCGACACCCCAGTGTGCAACGGGTTGGCCAACCAGTGGGCTACGGGAGTCGTGGACCCACTCTTGGCGGCGGCGGCTGCTGCTGCGTCTCCGCCGTTGGAGGATGTGATCCGTTGGTCTTCGTCGTCCTCGGCGACGGGGATGCTGCTGCTTGCGGCTGGAGCCAAGCATGAAGAAGAAGAGGGATGGAGCCAAGCATTTAGAACTCGCTCATGTGACTTCGTATTATTAGATTTTTAAACAATGGGTATGCGTGTGGCAAGTTGATGGATGAAAACCGATAGGAATTTTTTTGTTGTTAAAGTTGCAAGTTGATTTAGAGTGGCATGTTTAAGTATTTTAATGTCCGAGCAACGTACGCATACCCATTGTCAGGCATCATTGTTATTGACTGATTTTTTTTGTGAAATACATTGTCAAACCAAGGCGAAATACATTTTTTTAATGTGATGCAAGATGTAGAAAGACTTGGTCAGCTTGGTTTTTTTGTGGAAGTAATCTTATTTGTTTAATGGTAACATGTATTTCACCTTCAGATGTATGTTTTGACTGAGCCTATAAAATTGGTAATCTCAACAACAGGCCAACCATGAAAAGGGGAAGCTGTACATGGCTGTCGTATAAATCAATATTACAATTCAGATTTGATCCATCCCCATATTCAAGAGCCAACGTGCATCCTGGTTCCCATCTTTATCATCAATATTACAATTCAAGGCAGATTATGATTCTATGTCCTATATGGCAGTGTCAAATCAAGTTTTGGGATCTATTGCATCCTGACTCAAACATTAATTATCTACATGAGAGAGATATATATATTGCCTTGGTTTCTTTGCATTGAGTTGAGCTGGCACATTAAAAAAGTGCTCATAAACAATAAACGCTGATTATTGCAATGGCTCAAAATGCAGCCGAAGGCGCCCGCTAAATTTTTTTATCCTAATTTGTTGTTCCGCGTCGAAGGCGTCCGCGCCGAATTTGTTGTTTTACGCCAAATTTGGTTGTGGAAATAATTTTTTGGGGAACAAAGATTTCACGGGGGAAAATCTAGAATGAACCGTGCCCGCGGGCACGGGTTATGACTAGTTCTATATACATAACACAGCATCTATACATATATCAATACTATTCTAATGCATACACATCTACCAACATAACCATGTACATATCATAATGTCAAACACCCTTAATATTTAGTCAGGTAATATCACGTATTTCAATCACTTTATATACCATAATAATATTACAGACATCAGCACACTAATAATTACATACTCTCACTAATACATGCATTCACCGTATAGTCACATACATGTATCATATATTCATACCATATCCATCCATCTATAATTGGTACATCAATACATTTACTTCATCCATTAGTTAAGACGTGCAGTAGTCGGGTATACCTCATGGTATACACGCATACGACATCTCATAAAAACAAGTAATACCAATCAAACAATTATAATCCTACTATCATATGTATATCACACTTATACTCATGTAGCTAATACATAACTACCTACACACAATATACCAATACCAACACACATACAACTTCATATGCACCAAGAAATTTAATACACTACGACGACACATCAAGTTACACTAATGGGGCCCACCAAACTATATTAAGGTTGACACGGACGACAACAAGCTCTATTGGCTAGACAAAAGGAAGGCAACTGTAACCAAAAGCGTAACGAATAGAAGGATCGAAAAGCATGAGAACGGTCGTGTAATGATGTAATGAGGCTCCATTAGGATACATGGGAAATAGTGTATAAAAGATATAAGTTAAAACGAAGAGTACGAAACCGGTCGATAAAATGAGTCAATCGAAATAAGTTTGAGTCGTATATACATAATAAGAAGAATGGTTTATTTAGCTTATATAAAGCTATCACGAGTAAAAGTAAATCATTTATACGAACATTAAGGACATAGGTTAGAAAAATATTATGCGGCAGTAGTTTAAAAATTTTGGAAAAAGTTTTGAGACTCAAGGAATGAGATCAGATCAAATATAGTGTGGGGAATTTAAGCTCATGCCAAGTGTTTTTCCAAGTCTTAAAACTGAAGAGAAATTCCAATAAACTGTATTGAAAGTACTTTTTAGAGAATCCGGATTCGCCAGCAGAAACTGATTTATACAAGGGTCTTAACGCACGAGCACAACGAACATAGTATTGATATATAAAAATAATTATAGTTCTATTTTAGAAATCATTTTTTTAGAAATATGTATATGATGAATGGAAAGATAATAGCATCTTAGTAGTATGGAAGTAAGTGGGAGGATATATATAGAATTATTAAATTGGTAATAAAGCTTTAATACCGAATTATGGAGGTCTAAATCAGGAAATGGTTTCGAAAAGTAATTTTACGAAAATCTGAACTAGGAAACACGTTGAGCATAAAATCGACTTGCTGAAAGCTGAAGTCCCATGTGACTTGAAAGGTATATAAGAAGTAAGCACGATGTGGTATTCGAATAAGTTTTAATGGCATAAGTAAGAAAGAAAATTATAAATCGGGTTAGAAAAAACAGAAGTACGGTTTAGAATAAAATTGGTATATGAAAAGGGACAAGACATTTATATCGATACGAAAGTATAGGCTGGAAAATATTATAAACTAATAATCAAAAATCTCGACAAAAGTTTCAATATTTAGAAAAGAACAAATAAATTTAAGTCGGCGAAAGAGTATGAATCTAATATATATATTAAAAGTTTTCGAACAAATTTAAACTTAGCGAAAGAGGAACATCGAAAATACTTTTAGGAGAAACAAGGATTTGCCACAAGAACGGGTTGGTATAAAGGCTTTGAAGTACGGGTACGACAACTTATGATTAGTATATGTTCATAAATTAATTGGAGTTCTATTTATCTTGAAAGAAGTATTTTAAAGTATGTATGGTAAATAGCTAAAATGAATTTCGTGATTTAGAAAAGGTGGTATATCGAATTATCGAAATAGTACTAAAGTTTAAAATCAAGTGCGGACGATATATGTTAGAAAAATAGTTACAAGATAGTAATTTAAAATTACGACCAAATAGTCTTCAAAATCTAAGAATGACCTTTAGCTCAATCGGAAGTAATGGAAATATACTGAAGGAAGGTTTAAAACAAAATTTAAAACTACGATGAAAACTTTTAATAAGGAAAAATTTGAAAACGACTTTGGAAGAACCAAGATTTGCAACGGAAAAGGTTGGAAAGGTCAACATTAATAGTAAGGAGGGGGTCATGTGAATCGAGGGCAATGAATCTGGTTTGCGTGATGAATGCACCTAAATTACGATTCAAGAAAACTACGATGAAAACCTACGGCCAGTAACATAGAAGTGTAGTGACCAGGAAAAGATTGAATCAGAGGGTCCTAATCATCGGTTGACTAAAGGTCAAGGGAAATTTAACACTAAGGCTTCCTAATGGCTAGAGTATATTAGAGGCCTCAGGGAAGGTTCTAAGAGAATCGAGATCATGTTCTATTGGGCCCGAAATCGGTGAACCCAAGCGAACGGCTAAAGAAATCTTAGGAATCTATCATGGTCAGAGCTAGACAGGAACCACTAAGGTAACTCTTACGACTATCATATCAATCACTAGCATGGAGTCTAACAAACAATCAGGGACCTCTAACTAGCAAGCACAAATTTCTAACCAAGTCTTACTATAGTCCTGACCTAATGGATTTCCTACCAAGCTGGGACATGTGCTCTAACACGTCTACCAGCCACCTAAGACATAGGAATAATAAAAACCTAGACTCCGGGCTTATAATTTGGATGTTCTAATTTATTTAATGGACATTCTATAATTATTATCGTTGTTCTGATAGTTCGCATTTGCAAATGAACCTGTATGGGCCATCAATAAAACCTGTCACACCCCGCTTCCATAAAATGGAAGGCGAGACGTGAGGAGGTCCGCTCAGATGTGGAGCTGTGAAGCTGCAGTCTGATAAGCATATAAAATTCAATTGGCAGGTCCTTGCAAGTGCGATACGAAACAACAATAATACAAAGAAGGAGAGAGACGGATAAAAATGTTCAATCTCTGAATATCCATAAAATAAATTACAATATCACAGAAAAGCCACCAGGCTCAAAAGGAAAATCTAAGGCCCATACATGGCCAACAAAGTACAACATACAAGCAAAGGTACCACGCACCGACAACTAACAGCAAGCCTAAACAAAGGAAGGGAACACAAGCGGTCTCTAAGACTGGTCACCAATGACCACAAACTCCTCCTCGGAAACCATTGGCTCAGCGCCAGCAAACACTACGTCCTCTGTAACGGCCTCTAGCTCAGGATCTAACATGTGTCACCCAAAAGAGAAAGGGGCACATGTCAGCAAGTCTAAAAGACTTGGGCAAGGAAACTGAAGGAAAGGTAAACTAACGACCTAGCAGTTATAGTATGATGCATAGTATGACAAGTTTAGTTTGTGAGTAACAAATAAGGTAAGGTGCAAGTAACACGTAACAAGTAGCAAGTATGGCATGGGTGACAAGTTTTACAAGTATAAACACGGACAAGTACAAGTCAAGTAAATCACGTCAAGTAAACACGTCGTGCACAGAGATTCCGCCCGTTGGCTAGAGTGGCTGATCGGGCCAACTCCTAAGCTCAAGTGACCGTTTATCTCTACCCCTCCACGTGTATCGAGCGAGGGCCTTACCCCTGAACACGTAATGCTCGCTTTTGGATCACGAGCCAGGAAGTGTTTTGCACGTATATCGAGCCAGGGCCTTACCCCCGAACATGTAATGCTCGCTTCTGGATCACGAGCCAGGAAGTGTTTTTAACAAGTATGGCGTAGGGTTATGCCCGCATAGCAGGTGCCTAGCCGGAAACACGGATTTGTATAAGTATGTAGCGTGTGCTACGAATGCAACATACAAGGCATGGGTGACATGGCATGGCAAGTAGTAGTGAAAGGCGTACAATTAAAGTATTAAACATGGCAGTTAAGATGCATGGATGACAGCAAGTACAAAATAGTAAAAGGAGTCGGGTCTAGCTTCGTTGTCAAGCTAGATCCTGAAATTTGCACCTAGGCGAGTATCATTTCGTCGCCTAGTCTCTTTTACGCCTGCAACAAGATAATGGCCTAAGACATGTCCTAAAACCCTAAGTGGCAAGTTTCACTTGCCTAGCACCGAGGATGACGATCAACAAGGCACGTCACAAAATGTTAACTACAGAGAGGCGATCGCTGCCATGGCAAAACAACATCAGAACAATATCTCAAATATCCATATTTATTAGGGTTTAACAAAAATCACAAAGTGGGTTATGAGAATAATAAAGGATCGAACACTACTGTATAGAAGCGGAAGATCGATGCCGAGCAAGCACGGCAACGGAAGAACGATCCGGAGAACTATGGCTCAGATCTGGAAATGGGGAGAAAATCTGGAGAAATGGGATTTGGGCGTTTTTGGGGTTTGCCGACGGCAAGGGGAGAGGTGGCCGAAGCTAATGAGGGCGAGAGGGGCTATTTGAGGGAGGAGGAAGGGTTGAGGAAGGTTGGGGAAGATCAGAGATCAAAAGGGGAAGGAGAATGGCCAAAGGAAATGAAAGAGAGAAAGAGAAACGATCGGGAGTATTTATAGGAAAACGTGGCGGCTAGGTCAAAACCTAGGGTTTCTGGGTGATTTAGTCGGTCAACGAAGGGTGGCTGATCGACTAGTTTGAGAACTAGTCGGTCGGTCGTTCAACTGTGACCGACTAAAATCAAACAGCGAAAGAAGGAAGAAATCTGGGAAGTGAATTAGTCGGTCTATGAAGGTCCGTCGACCGACTAGTTTGAGACCTAGTCGATCGGTGAGTGTTCATGGACCGACTAACGATAAACAGTAACTTAGGTAAAATTAATCAAAGGAACTAGTCGGTCTGAGAGCAAGTTCTGACCGACTAGTTTCACATCTAGTCGGTCGGTGGTTGTTCTTAGACTGACTAAGAGTAAACAGTAACTCCTGAATAATTGATTTAATGAACTAGTCGGTTCCAGAAGAGTTCCTGACCGACTAGATTGGAATCTAGTCGGTTGGTTCTCCTTCTTGAACCAACTAACATACACGAAAAGAGTCGATTCTAAGCGCGAAGCTTCGGGAAGGATTCCTATGGCTCCTAAGCTCAAACTAACTCTAAGATATGAGCGATATGAAGCTCGTCATGAGTGACTTACTCCAAGCTCAACAATCTACGGTAGAAGCTAGAAAATCACAACGAAACGAACGAAAACGAAAGCTACGGAAGGGAAAACACACATACGGAGAAAATCCACCGAAACGTATATATATTATCGATAACACTAATATAGAAAAACCAGTCGTTACAACACGCAATGAAGTTGACACCAATTCGGTGAAAATTTAGCACCAATTCGGTGCAAACTGAATTGGTAAATCTCCTGCTTGATGATTTGATTGCAGATTAATTAGATCTTCACACGTTCTTTCTACATTGCCATCTGCATGTTGCTTATGACTCCACTAGGCCACATGAGGATCGACGCCAAACAAATTTGTCACTATTGACTACCTTTGTCATGTAATCTGCTAAGTTGGATTTAGTGTGAATATTGCGTATATACACAATTCCTTCTTCCATTTTCTCACGAACGAAGTGATACTGAACTCGTGTGTGTTTTGTCTTTGAATGAAAAGCTAGATTTCTTGCCAGATGCAAGGCACTCCGACTGTTACAAAATAAAGAAACCGCTTCTTGTTTGTGCCTGAGTTGCTCCAATACTATCTACGACTATACAGCTTTTTTACTGACTTTTGTAACTGCTATATATTTTGCTTCTATTTGTCTTAGGCAAAACTGACCGCAGTTTTGAAACCCATCTTACAGCTCCTCCAACAAGTGCAAACACATAACCTGTGTGGGGTGTAAACAGTGCAATAGCAAGCAAATATGCTTAATTAAAAGTTACTAATAATTCAACACACAACGCAGCAGAATATAAAAATAATACGCTCAACAACAATAACCATGAGTGGGGGAGACTTATGGTCTCCCCCCCTCATTTATCCACCATAACACCACACTACATAGTAGTGGGGTGAACCTTTGGAATTCTAGAGACTATTGGTCTCCCCTCCATATGAAATATAATAAAATGGGACAATGGGCTCTTGCCATGGTTGTTCATCTTCAAACACGTTATCAGCACGACTTCGCTCTAGGGAAAAAAATTTTGAGCCATAAAAAATTTTCATCTTCCCCACAAAATTTCCCTCTTGCGAAGGAATCTTGTTTGTTGCGGCAAAAGTTGTGAAGATCCTGCAAGGCGTTGCGGGAGCGGGGATTTTATTTTTCTATCTACGGATTCTATTGGTTCTTCCCTAGATCATTGATCTAGAGGTAAATTCCTTGGCTCGTAGATAATTGGGTTATGCAAAATATTATACATTTTTTGCAAAAAATCAAGAACATACACCTCTTTAATTTAAAAAAAAATCTTAAGCACATCTTTTGATTTTTGGTGTACTTGATCTATATAAATAACCCTATCCTATTTTCCCCCAAATTCCCCAAATTTGGGGTTTATGACAGATTTTAATCATTAAAAAAACCAAACATCAAAAACAGATCCCTAATCCCCCCGAAGGGGGCCCTCCTCAGCTTAAAAAAACACACCCCCTCCCCGCCGGTAGGAGGGGGGTCTTTCTGTTCCGGCGCCGCCCCCTGGGAGGGGGCTCTTTTCCGACGTCGCCCCGACACCGCCCCCCCTGTTGGGGGATCTTCGTTTCCGCCCCCATAGGGGGGTCTCCTTCCAGGCGCCGCACCCCCTCCCCCCGTCTGGGGGGGTCTCTTTCCCGGCGTCGCTCCCCCTGTCGGGGGGGGGGAGGGGGGGGGGGGCTCTCCTTCTCGACGCCCCCGCTGTCGGGGGGGGGGGGGGGGGGGGGGGGGGGGGGGGGGGGGCTCATCGCCGCGCCACCCCCCCTTTCGGGGGCTCATCGTTTTAAACCGCTGCCCCCCTATCGGAGGGGGATCCTTCCTGCGCCCCCAGTCGAGGGCTCCTCCCAGCGTCGTCCCCCTGTTGGGGGGTTCCTCTGATGCGCAGTAGGAAGGGGGGCCTCGATGTGCCTGATGCGTTTCCCCCCTCTGATGCGCCTGATACTCGGGGCAGTTCGGGGGAGGGGGGGGTCATCCAGTAGAACGGTCTGGCGAAATTCCCCCGTTACAGGGGGTCCTTCTGCGTTTTCTGTCTTGGAGGGGCATATTGGAATTGAGACTATATAATCGTCTTTGTCGGCAAAAAAGTGAAGGAGAGATGATGAAATTGTTTTCTATTTCATTTTTGGGGGCTGAATCTAATCCTAAACCCTAGGATTAAGGTTAGGAATATTATTTTTGCAACACTAAACATATGGGCTAATAGCCCATTAACCCATTTATTATAAATAAAAATATAGATTTTAAATTGGATATTGGGCCTGAAGCCCGCATGAGCCTATTGTATATTTTTTTAATTGGCTGTTGGGCCTGAAGCCCACAGTAAGACTAAGGGCTTTTATTAAAATAACTGGGTTATGTTATCTTTTTGTTTTAAATATAAATTTAACTCAAAAAAATTCAATTAAATCTAGAAAAATATCAGAAAATACCAGAATATTACTGGAAATTCTGAAAAATCTGGATAATTGATGTGTTGCATTAATATATTCTTTTTGGGATGCTATTGTTTTTGGTCTGTATAATATCAATACCATCAATATCTGCTTAATTTGGATTAATTAGATTTTTTATTTAATAATTATGAAAGGTCCTGAGATCGCTCTGCCGTTAGTTATCTAACCTAATGGTGCATGATATGTCTCCACGTAGCCCAAGTAATTATTAAATATTTTATATTTCTCCAATAAATTGCGTGCGATGTTGATTAAATTAAATTTGATATGTCCATGATGTTGCACAATTATTTATGCATGTGTTTGTTGCATAATTTATAAATTGCGTGGATGTTTAATAAATTACGTTGTGGTTTTGGATCGGCCAGTTTGTCACCTTTTTATATTCCTCGCATTTTCTTTTCTTTTTTGAGAGAAATTGTAGTGAGGATATAATTTGTATAATGCCAAAGACCGGAGTTTCTTTCATTGAAGACGGAGGCCAAATTGCAGAGTTGTAGTGACCCCAATGGGTTTCCAATTTGTACTTTTTCATTTTAGTCTTTTGTATTCTCTAGACTGTATAACTTCTGGACTTTGGACTTTATTATATGGTGACTGGCCGATCCACGCAACTAATTTATTAATTTTACATGAATTTTTAATATGTTTTATTAATTCATGTTATTTTAAATGCATAGATAATATGGCAAAAATAGCGAGCGTCGACTTTGAAGTTCTCGATGCGGCTGGAAAGAATTATCTGAGCTTGCATTTGGACTTGAAGTTCCATTTGCGCGCACAGGGCCTAATGGCCACAATCTCTACTCCTGTGCCCACGGTAACAGGCACTACTGAGACAGCTTCTACACCAAAAGTATCGGATGTAAATAAGGCGAAAGACATAATCTATATCAGGTGACATATTGATCGGAGCCTGAAGGCCGAGTATCTCACTGTAGAAGATCCACTGGAGTTGTGGACTGTACTGGAGGACATGTATAAGCATCAGAAAGATGTGATCCTCCCACGTGCACGTTATGAGTAGGAAAATATCCGTCTACAGGACTTCATGTCTGTTGCTGAGTAGAACTCAGCACTTCACAATATCACCTCACACCTAAAGCTGTGTGGTGAACAAGTGACGAAAGAACGCATGTTGGAAAAGACTTACACATCCTTCCATGAGAAGGATTTAATCCTCATGCAACAGTACCATGAATGAAAGTTCACTAAGTACTCTGACCTGCACTCCTGCCTTCTCATGACGGAGCAGAACAAAGACTTACTACTGGCCACCCATAACCTACGCTCTGCAGGCTCAGCTTCTCTCTCTGAGGCTCACAGAGTTTCTTCCCAGAAGCAGAAGGACAAACAACAGGGAAAATTCAACAAAGGGAAAGCCCCTAAAAGGCAGGCCAGAGGTCCTCCCCAGCATATCATCCCTCCCTAGAGCAACAAAAATGAGGGAAAGAATAAGCTCCATTGGAAGAAAAAGAACACTGGACAGACGTCTATTCCTAAGAATAATTGGAAGGACAAATGCCACAGATGTGGCATGACTGGACATTGGTCCAGAAACTGTCGTACTCCACGACACCTCCAAGATCTATATCAGGAGACCCTGAAGTCTGCAGTTGAAACAAATCTGGTAGACAACCAGCTGACAACCAAGTTCACACTGGATGACTTCGAGAATGAAGACCTCCTAGACTGATGACATATTTATCTATTATGCATTTACTTTATTTGTTATCATTAGTTCATCTATAGTTTGCTTAATCTTTACTTTTTCAATAAATGAATGTCTTCCTTTTATTAACGTATTGAATTCATTATCTATAAATGAAGTGTGAGTGCCTAGTGGACAGTGCCTCGACGCACACAATCCTTCGCAAAAAAGCTATTTTATTAGCTTAAATGATTATGATGATCCTGTAATCACTATTTCAGGACTGTCTAATAGAATTGAAGGATCTGGTGAAGCAATGATTATGCTCCCAAATAACACAAGACTAATAATAAAAGATGCACTTTTCTCTCCTAAATCAAATAGGAATCTTTTAAGTTTCAAAGATATTCATTTAAACGGATATCACTTAGAAACTATATAAATACATGAGAATTAATATATGTATGTTACTCATCAAAAAGACGGTTTAAAAACTGTCTTAGAACGATTTAAAGGACTCCCGTCGGGTCTCTATCATACTCATATTAAACCTATAGAAGCTAATTTGACTGTGCAACAGAAGTACCTTTCATCTCCAGAATTCAAACTTTGGCATAACAGACTTGGTCACCCTGGATCGGCAATGATGCACCACATCATCACCCAATATTTTGGACATAATCTGAAGAACCTGAAGATTCTTCAGAAAGGTGATTTTCCATGTCTGCCTTGTTTCAAGGGAAAATTAATAACGAGACCTTCCCTTTTAAAAGTGGGAATAGAGTCTCCTAGCTTCTTGAGAGAATACATGGGGATATTTGCGGTCATATTCACCCCGTAAGTGGCCCATTTCGGTACTTTATGGTACTGATAGATGCATCATCTAAATGATCTTATGTGTGCCTCTTGTCCACCCGCAACCTATTCTTATGTGTGCCAGTGCGGTGAACCTTTTGTATTCTAGAGACTATTGGTCTCCCCTCTATATGAAATATAATAAAATGGGGCTATGGGCTCTTGCCATGGTTGTTCATCTTCAAACAAACCACAAATAGAAATAACGCGAATGCAAACGCAAACACAAGGCGTATCCTGGTTCGGATCCCTACACCTGCGATCCTACTCTAATCCCACGTTGTAATCACACTCTGTGGATTTCACTAGCCCTAAACCGGGCACAATAACCAATACCACAACCCAGTGCTTGGTTGATAATTCTTCCACTATAGTAGTACAAGCACTACAAGAAAATAGGTCTTTGCTAACTGTAACGGACGGTATTTATCGTACGTATTTTGTACGTGCAATATTGATGTATTTAAATGGGTGGCTATTCTTGTCATGATTTAATTTATTTGCCGTAGACTACGCGTGTGATCCATTACTTATTAGCGATCCACTCGACTCCACGATCGTGCTGACACTAATTTTGTCGTTTTTGGACATCATTGATGTGCAGTGACAAAATCGTAATAACTGGAATGTTTTAACCATACATTCACTAATACAATCAAACCTTATAATCACAAATAAATCTTAATACATTTAATAATTACTAAAATATCTTAATTAGAAATTCCCTAATAACCCAATTAAAGATCCTTTCTAATAATAATTATTAACTAAATTATCTAAATAAATCCTAACCACTAAATCCTAATTATATCCTATCTAACCCGTTATCCCTGTTCCCATCTCAGCCGCAAGCAACCCATGCGGATTTCCCATCCTCTCACGTGCAGGCGGTTAACACATGCCCACATTCCCACGTCCTAACAACCCCACGATCCGAAGGATCTTAACGAAGCCAACCCTAGATCCGATCGAATCCCTTGTAACGAAACCCATCAACGCGCAAATCCCTCGTGCTTGAAAATCTAACAACCCATAATCCCTTATCCTTACGTTCTTCTTCTTAATAAAACCCATGAAAAGCTCCCACAGCATCGCCCTCTCACAACTCCTCCCTTCGACTCCAACCCAAGCCACCACCCTCTCAATCCATGCAACCCAAAACCTTAGCGACCCCGTGCTCTCCGACCCACAAACCCATCCTCCAGGTGCTCCACTGTCCCTCGACCCTCAAGCCCAAGACGAACCTCCTCCCATCGACTCAAAACTCTGAGCAACCTTCCGACGACTTCTCCCCATCGCCGCGAGCTCCTCCTCCCATCACCTTCCACGAAACACTTCGACTCTCCCCCTCCGTCTCCGGTGACCCCCTTCATAAACCTGCAAGCCTCCGGTGACCATCTCATCCCGTCGAAACCCACGCCAACCTCCTCCCCCTCCGTCCAAGACGTAACTCCGGCGTCCACGACGCCGCGCCACCTCTCGTGCACAGCCATCGTGCCACCTACGCTGCCAGCGCCGCCGACTGCAGTCGCCCCGCCCGTCGTCGCGAGTCGCCGCCGTCTGCAACCACAAGTGGGGATACAACATAATCACGTAAGTTGTTATGAGCACGTTATTTCATAACGTTATGCATATAATAATGTTAGTTGATATATATATTTTTTGGAAAGTTAGTGGTAATCTTTATTATAAAAACAAAATGTACAAAAGGAGGGTAGTTAGAAAGGTGCTGAGACAGAAAGGGGAGAGGGCACAAGCGCCGTCACCCTTCACTGGCCAGTCCCAATCACTACCAAAGTGTACAAACACCAAAGAAAAAATTATCATGTATCCCGAAATTCCCATCTATCCATAGCCTGTTTAGCCTCCAGAGATGTATGCTCAAGATACCAAAGGATGGATCTGATATCTGCAGCAATTTCTTCAAAAAGAGTAGTCTTTGGTTTCTTGATGTTCTAAAAAATTCTTTTATTCCTCTCCCTCCAAATATGCCATACCACCGTTGACAGGACCGTCTTTGCTAGGATACTTAAAGCATCTTTCTTTTCTGCAAAAAGTAGTAAGAAGTAATCTCCCACCTGTGAAAGCTGCTGCCCAAGAGCAGTGAAGATACCCAATTTCAGAAGACTTCTTTTCAGGATATAGCTAGAGTATTCACAGTCAAAGTACAAGTGATCAATAGTCTTAGGAAGCCCAGAATTGCACAGCTCACATTTGGGATCAGCCGTAACTCCCCATGCTTGCAGCTTGTCTTTAGTAGCTAGCTTCCCAAGAAAAGCTCTCAGCAGTGAAACCGCTAGTTTAGGCACACAATTCCTGTACCAAACTAATTTAGTGTAGAGGAAATTAGTTCCTCTCTCTCTTGTACCGTGCCAAGCAGAGCCGAAGCTGAAAGAGCCCCCATTAGTCGCCCACGCCCAGGAATCTGTCCCTATACCAAGCCGCACAGCCTGTAGCAAAGGCCGAATGCCCTGAATTGCATTGTCCTGCGCCCATTGACCCGCTACCCAGTAGTCAGCAACGGTTTTGAGGTTTGCATCAGCTGGAACATCGAATGAGTCACTTAGTGGCCCACTTTGCAACCAATTGTCATGCCAAAACAGTGTTGTTGTGCCATCCCGGACCTGCCGTTTGATTAGATATTTTGAAAATTTCCTACAGTATAATAGGAATTTCCAAGTGCCTGAGTACGTAGCCTTCCTATTTGCTGCAAAAAACCGGGTAGTATCGATGTATTTGGCTCTCATGTATTTTGCCCACAGCCCTTCACCTGATAACATGCGCCATGTTAACCTAACTCCTGCAGCCATATTGACATCCGGAAGAAGTCGTAGGCCAACTCCCCCCTCTTCTTTTGGTTTACATAGATCCTTCCATGCCCATATATGAGAGGTACCCCAGATAAACTTCCTACAAGCTGTAGTGATAGAACAGATTATACTCTTTGGGATACGGTAGACTTGCATCCAA
Source organism: Scilla litardierei (assembly GCA_030789695.1). Lineage (NCBI taxonomy): Eukaryota > Viridiplantae > Streptophyta > Magnoliopsida > Asparagales > Asparagaceae > Scilla > Scilla litardierei. The sequence goes on along the minus strand of CM061142.1, from coordinate 344,292,683 downwards.
AATATTAACATTCCATAAATCACAGTCCTGACAAGCTCAATTCGCCCCGAGATCGATAACATAGAAGAAGTCCAGCCCACTAATCTCTTCTTGCATTTATCCACAAGCCTGCTGTACATTGTTGGTTTTGGGTATTTGGAAGAGAGAGGCAACCCAAGATATGTAGTAATGGAGGAGCCCATTCTGATACCAAGCTGCTGGGCTAATTCTAACGGGGATTTAGTACCTTTACTGAACAATGTAGTACTTTTGTCCCAATTAATCTCAAGCCTAGTTAGATTAGAGAAATCCTCCAGAAGAAATTTTAAACCCTCAAAAGAGCGTTTATTAGCCCGGCAAAACAGAAGTAAGTCATCTGCAAACAGCAGGTGGGAAATTTGATCCGCCCTCCTCATAGGCTGGATTTTATTAGAATATATAGATTTTTCAATTAGTAATGAAAAAGCCTCCATTGTGAGAACAAAGAGATAAGGGGATAGGGGGTCACCCTGTCTTATGCCTCTATTTCCCTCAAAATAACCTGCAGGGGAGCCATTCACCATAACTGAATAAGTTGGTGTAGTAATACATTCTTTGATCCATCCAATAAATCTCCTGCCAAAACCCATTCTGTGAAGGATATAATAGATGAATTCCTTGTTGACACTATCAAAGGCTTTCCTTAAGTCCAATTTCAGGCAAGCCCTGGAACCCATCGGGTTACTAAAGTCCCTTATCTGCTCATGTGCAAGGAGTGCACAATCAGAAAGTAATCTCCCCTTCAAGAAGGCGGACTGATTAGGTGAAATGAGCTCGTGAATAAAAAAGCGGAGCCTATTACAGATTATTTTGCTAATAACCTTGTATATGACATTACAACAGGCTATGGGTCTGTAATCTCCAAGGCTAGAGGCGGAAGCATTCTTTGGGACAAGAGTTAGATTAGTGTGATTAATAGGGTGCATGATAGAACCCGAACGGAAGAAAGAATGGATCGCCTCAGTTAGGTCCTTACCTATAGTCTTCCATCCATGCTGAAAAAAGAATGAGTTAAAACCATCTGGCCCAGGGGATTTATCCACCCCTATTTGGAATAAAGCTTCCTTGATCTCCTCATCTGAGATAGTTCGTTCTAGCCAAATTGCAGCCTCAGGGGTCAAAATGCGCTTGGTAACCAAATTTGGGAAGACATTCCAGTAAGTAGTCTGATTATATAACGCCTTGTAGAAATTAGGAGCTGTTTCTCTAATGTTATCAAAAGTTTGATTTTGTTTTCCTTCCGCATCCACAAGGTGACCCAAGCAATTGTGACTCTGCCTTGCCCTCTTAGCCGTGTAAAAAAATTTAGAATTTTTATCCCCAAGAGTAAGCCAGTTTTGTCTGCTCTTTTGTCTCAGCATGTCCTCTTCAATTCTAATAATTTTAGCCAACTTCTTAGCTAAATCCCGCTCCTGCAATTGTATTCTAATATCAGAATGCAATTGGGGGTTGTCTCTAACCTCATTTAGGGCAGCCTTACAATGTGTAGCATCCTCCGCTATGTTAATTCCTTTGGCCCAGCTTCGAAGCACTCCTTTTAAATTCCGCAGCTTCACATATAATCTGTGCATGGGAGAGCCAACTACCCCGCAGTCCCAAGTAGTAAGTAAAAGGTCTTGATACCCAGCCATTCTAGCCCATGCATTAAAATACCTGAATGGTTTCGGCTTAGAAATTGCCTTATAGTGGAGCTTAATGAGCATTGGACAGTGATCGCTCGTGTTGGAATCTAGGTACTCAACAAAAGTGTCGGGGAGAAGATCCAGCCATCGGCAATTACCCATCATTCTGTCCAGCCGTGCTTGAATACGTCCAGAGCCTAACCGTTGATTGGACCAGGAATAAGTTTTTCCTATACTTTTGAGATCTGAGAGTGAGCATTTAGTAAGGCAATCATTGAATTCATCCAGCAGTCTATAGTCACACGTTCTTCCCCCCATTTTCTCCTTCGAGAAGCGGATAGAGTTGAAATCTCCTCCCAACAGCCAAGCTTCATTACCAATTACTGCCGCATCCCCTTGGAGAGACTCCCATAAGAGCTTCCTTTCACTCCTCAAGTTGGATCCGTATACTGCAGTTATATACACCATGAGCCCCCCACATTGTTGCATTTCATGGTGATGTGTTGGGGTGATATAGTCTGAATTGTTGCTTGCCAAATACTATCCATCCCAACCAATATCCTACCACCAGAATGTAGAGAAAAATTGTCAATTACTCTCCAATCATTGGGGAAACATGTTCTCCATTTACCTCCCCTCTCCTTCAACTTTGTCTCAAGTAAAATGACAAAAGACGGCTTAAGCATATAGAGTCTATCTCGGAGGTCTCTCCTTCTCACAGAATTATTTAAACCTCTCGTGTTCCAAACAAAAATACTCATTAATTACCTATGTTGGTTGGCTTCCCCGAAGCCCCATCCCTGATTCTAGCACTTTTCCGCGTACTTATCATAACAGGGTCTGTAGGAGTGTCGTTTCTGCCATGCGTTGCATTTAGCTTCTCCATCTTGCTTCTTTCAGATACCCATTCAGGGTTAGGGACTACCAACACACTTGGTAATGGAGAGCCAGCATCAGCCTGAGGGGGGAAACCAGACTGATGTGGGACATCCGCAGATTGGCTGTCTAAACTTCGAATATCTGCAGTTGATAGTTCGGTTACTAACTTGACCGTGTCCAGCTCATGGGTACCCATCTCACCCAATAGGCCTTGCGTAGAATGAGTCACACAAGACCCCTTCCCTTCCTCAATCTGGCCGGCTAACGCAGGAGTACCTGTGACCTGAGTAGCACCAACAAGCATTGCAAGGGGATTATTACTTTCGCTCGAAGTAGCACCAACCTGCATCGCCGCATGCAGCATGGTTTGTTCAGCCTGGCTCGTTGTACGCAATTTGGTTTGCTCAACTGCCCGAAGTAGCATTAATCCAGAATTCTTCTCAGCCTGCTCCGTAATCAGCAAATCAGGATGCACAGGATGGCAGCTTTTCCCATCCAAAGTCATCCCCAGAGTAACCTCCGGAATGGAGGCCACTGAGTTTCCCGTCGAGGAGACGCCTGTTCCATCAACGACTGGATGAGGAGACCCTCCCTCCACCTGTCCGGAGGCAGGCTTCCCAACATTAGGGGCCGAGCCAAGCTTCTCTTTCCCTTTCCCTACTGAGTCCCTCTCTTGGATTGAAGGGAGCTTTACCGTGTCAGGACATTGTGAAGTTGAATGGCCGAAACAAATACAGTTGGTGCATCTAGGGGGTTCTCCCTCTATCTTCACTCCTATGTTGATCTTAGATCCATCCTCCATCACAACTTCAATAGAGGTCGGAATCGGGTTTTTTGCATCGATCTCAACTAGACATCGGGCGTAAGAAGTCCTCTCTAGTTTGGCAGTCAACCTATCCAGGCACATGGGAGCACCAATTACGGATGCTATAACATTAAATATATCCCTAGTCCACATGTTCAGGGGGACACCATGCAGTTGGGCCCACACCGGAACAGAAGACAGGATATCCCTCTCATGTCTGAGAGAAGTAGTCCATCACTGAAGGACCACAAGACGTCCATCAAAAAGCCAAGGCCCTCCATGTAATATCCTCTCACATTCCTTTTCATCCTCGAATTTAAAATAAAAAAAACCCATTCTCCCGACTGTAAATCTTCAATCCCTTCCTGATGAACCAGAGTCTCTCCGTCCATGCTCTGATTTGCCCAAAGTACGGTACATCCCCCACCACATAACCCACAAGGGTGCTACCCCATTGCGCAGCACCTCTCGCAAGAAGATTATTAGAGACCAAAGCAATTGCCTCCCCTACTTCATTCAAACTAGGTGGCACAAATTCCATAGTCAGATCAGTATCATAAGTGCGTTTGTTAGCACATTTATCAGCCCAAGACTGTTTGGCAACCTTAGTGTCAATGGTAATATTCAATTTCGGCCTAAGAGGCAATTTGTCAAACACATGGCGGCCCACACCAACTGCCGAAGAGTTCCTATCTTGCTGTGGCCCTCCACGTCTTTTAGCATTCCTGTGGGTATAGCTCGAATTCATACCTGGCCTTCCTCCCCTCTGATTCCTGATGCCACCCAATCGTTGTGGAGACTTCCTTCTAGTGACCCGCATCCAACCTCCATCCTCCCCTCCATTAGAACCGCCTGTGACCCCGGCTCCCTTGTTGATGCCAATCTCATCAACAGCCTTCAACGAAGATGCTGGATCGTTACCACCGCCATGGCCACTGCCTCCAGATCCTTCTCCAACTTGATTTGCCGTAAACCTCACCGCAGGATGTGGTATAGCCTTGGACTTGGCGTGGCCCAAAGTATCTCCTTCGACCGCAAACGCGGATGCGCCGCCGTCAAGACTTGGGTCGATCAACCTAGTATTCTATATATATATAAAATAATATCAGTACATGTTATATATATTTATATTAGTTATGATATCAGTTTGTTATATATAAAGTTATTGATAGAAACCATATAGTATTCCATGCGTTAGTTTAAATATATATGTAACAGTTAATATATATTGGTTCAAGTTAATAAAACTGTATGTTAAATTAGTAATATACATACAATAAAGTTATATATAGTATATGTTATATGTCTTATATGTTGTATAAATTATGTTATGAGTTATATAATTTTATATATCAGTATATACAACAATGTCTCATATTAGATCAACCGTATATCATATTAGATGATACGGTGTTGATAAGTTGGTATTATTTTATTTAGATAAATCCTTTAACTTGATGTTTTAAAATTCATGACGCAGATAAATCGCACCTTCCTTTGCAATCATCGGGACACCCACCATCACCTCGAGGCAAGTATTTTATTGTAAATGAATTGCAAACCAAAACTGCTCAACATTAATATACACTGAAATCTGTTATTGATATGTCTGTGGACTTTAGAACTGAATTACATGCTTTCTCTTTAGTAGTTGGTTCCGAATGAATGGACATGTAAATATGAAGTCGTTTGCCGGGAACAATTGCTATCTGTCTGCTAACAAAACACACCAAACTGGATAGAGGGTAGGACATAACCCTAGAAACGAACATATGTAACAACATTGAATATAGATGTGATGAACCTAGTCGAACGACTAGACATACACTTGGGTGTGGTTGGTCCATGTAGTAGAGTCTGTAACTGTGTCTTGTACACCTTACGGATACTTCCATATCACACTAATGGAAGCAAGCATCTTGGCCATTTTCCAGGTTAGGGATAGCAAGAAGCGTCACGGTAAACACCCGATGATAGGGTGTATCGAGAACACTATACTTACTCAGACATGGACTTGCACAAGCACAAATAACTGAAAATATTCCATTTGTAAATGTGTTAACTTCTTTAAAATGCAACCCACCTATCAAATTATTCCAACATGCTCATACTTTATTGTATGCACTTGCTTATCATATCTGTGTCTGACACTTTTCCGTTGCTAAGTGATTGCTTTCATTTGCTATAAAAATCTTGCCGAGGCTTTTTGCTGACATATATTTCAATGACACTATGAAATATATGTTAGGTTCAGAGATGGAGTATAGCGAGGAACCTACTTACGAGGGTCCAAACTAGGAGGCAGATCCCGCGGACCAGAGCTACGAGGACGCCGAGATCCTTCATGCTGAGGACTAGATTATTGCTGATGTCTCTATTTATTTAGTTTTATTTATTATTGCAGGTGTGTTGCTCATGTAATAAAATATACGGCCATGCTAGGCCTAACTATTTTGTGTACTTGTTTTTGAACTCTGGCAAAGTTGTAATAAATATTTGTGTTGTTTCTGAATAATGCAGTTGCAAGGACCTGAATGCTTTACACACAAAATGCTTATTGCGCTTAAGTCAAAGAAGAAAAAAATAACTCTTCTTTGCTTTAAGCACATGCGGACCCGCTTACGTTCTCGCTCCCAAGTACAATAGGAAGTGGGGCGTGACACTAACGAAAGAATTATTGATGTTTGCCATCAGTAAAGGCCAAATTATACTAGGTTTTACTGACGATAAGAGAAACCCATCAGCGATAATGTGCAATCACTGACGACAGAAAGAGCCGTCTGTAAAAGCTGATAATCACCAATGGAATAGTCAGAAAAATCAGACTATCACTGACGGTCTGTCAGTGATATGTTGGTAATGAATCAAATTCACTATCGAAATTCAATTCCGTCAGCATCACCTGGTCATTACTGACGGGATCAACCGTCAGCGAAAATTTAATTTTTCTGTTAATTTTATTAATATGTTGAAATTACTTTCACTGACGGCTTCCGTCAGCAATATCCCTATTTTTCCTGACGGGAAAATTCCGTCAGAAAATTTTGGGATATTTTCGCATAATTCACTGACGCACCGCACCGTCAGTAAAGTTTACGTCGTTCGTGCCATTTTTTCACTCGACGCGTAACATTCGCTGACGGTAACATTACCTAGCAGTGAATATTGATTTCAATGACGTTTCCGTCAGTGAAACCCTGCATAATAAGTCACCATGATCGAGGGAAATCCACTACCTCTACATTCACTAACGAAGCCATCGGTGTAAGAAGGGCATCGTAATCGAGGAGACACCAACTATCCATGCATTCACCGACAGTACCGACAAGAAAACCCTACTATTACTGTTGGTACCTTTAGTAATACCCCCAATAAATCCCAAAATTACTCTTTCATTCCTACAGTTTCTCACTTTGTACCCGTTCGTCTTGCCCTACTCTCGTCTTCAACTACGGTCGCTCGGTGTGCACAAGTGCGAAATTGACAAATCATTGGATCTTTGGGTGCTTATGTGCACACGTGTGAAATTGACAGATCATTGGATCTTTGGGCAAGAGGAGATATGCGACTGACTAACAAGTCAAGTGCGCCGGAAACCAAACAGGTGCATGTACTCAGTACAGCAGTCACCTGTTGAAGTTGAAAACAAAAAAGCCCAAAAACTTAAGTCAAAACATGTGCATTACAGTCGACTGCAGAACAATTCTTATGCGCCTGTATGGAGACAGGCGCCTGCATTTTGTTCTTCAGTCGCCTGTTAAAAATCCAAAATGCATAATAAAGGGAATGAATAGTTGGAAACCTAGGAAATGATTTCTAATGACATCCTAGGCTAGATAAAGTGAAGTGTGTGAGTTCTAAGATAGTTCTACTACAAGGCTACATTCTAATCAAGGAAAATGAAAGCATAAAAAGATTTACATTGTATATATGCTTCAGTTCCTTCTCTTGAATGGCTTTGAAATCTTTGAAGCTTTATTCTTCAACTTGATCATCCAATCTTCAATTCATTGAGCTTTGATTGATCTTGGTAGTCATTCATTGCTATTTGATCTTCATGATTAGCTTAGGCAATGGATTAACTGTATGTAGGGGATTAGTCACAAGTATTTATGTTTGCTCATCATCAAAACCAAGTAGGGAGAAGTCCAATACTCAACATTCTCCCCCCCTTTTGGTGATAACAAACAAACGTAAACAAAAAGATAAATAATTGTGCTTAAGAATACTTACCCCCCTACGTAGATGCCAATCAAGTTAGACAATAAAGATATGGGCATCATGAGATCAATTAAAGCATAAAGTATGATATGAGTGAATGAAATGGATTCAAATATTTGAATCTAGGATTTTTGGATCCAAATTTATTTTATCTTACTCCCCCTGAATCTAAAGTAATTTCAAAATTAGATTAAGTTTAGCTTGTAGTTAGCACAAAATTATTATGAGGTTGTTTGTTTATCTCTCTCCCCCTATGGCATCACCCAAAAGTGGTGTTTGGATACAACGGTCTAGGATATCTAGTCTGATGATAACAAACGTGTAAGAACTATTTAACGTGTGGGTTAAGTGTGTTTCAGGAATGGCAAAGTAGTAAATCAACATTTGATGACTTAGTCAACGTGGTGGAGAAATTGCTATTCATATATCAAATTGGAAGATGGGGAAATTGCTATTCATATAGCAACTTGGACTTGGTCAAAGAGATGGTGACTATAGCTACAAATATTGGACCAAGTCAAATTGGAGAGGATCTTATTCAAATCAATTTAAGATTGATTCAAATCCCCATTACAATTCTAATCCTATTCCAATATGGAGAGATATGGAGTATCTTTTCCAAATCTCCTTTGATTGATTCACATCAATTAAAGATCCTATCAAATCTCCTATCCCTTTTGAATCCAAAATCCTAATCCAATTAGTATTGTAATGAGATCTAATTCAAATCATATAGCTACACAAATTGAATTCCATAGCCATTCATATTCAAACTCCATATCCTAAGATATTTATTCAAATCCTAATCAAACTAGGATTCCTTCCAATCTTCATCAAATATGGGATTCTAATTGATTCTATCATATCCCATCATCTCTTATATAAACCCATATTCAAAGAGAGAGATTTTGAGAGAGAGGAAACCAAAAAAATTAGGCCACAACACTAGAGAAAACCTTCATGGCCGCAACTTTACAAGGAGCTCGACGGACGACGCTCAAAAGTGCATAACTTTCTCTACAGAGCTCGGATTGACGAACAGCTTAAGTTCAATAACAACTCCAAGATAGAGATAAAATCTTCAAAAGTTTTACATTCTATCGAAATGCTTCAACATGCCATTAGCTCATTCATCAAATATTAATAGTCACATGGATTATATTTCCTCTGATGTGTTAGCAGCCTAGTAGCTAAAGCCCCCAATCCATGCGCAGTTCATCACAACTTTACCACTTTCCACAGCCTTTGTTCCAATGTTTAGTAAATTGTACAATGAACATAAGTTTGTTATCAGCCCAGTAGCTTTGGTAATTTAGTTTCACTGCTATTTGAATTGTTTTTCCTTATATTGCTTCATATTCAAAGGACACAGAGCTGAAGCAAAATGGCTGGACATCCTTATTATTAGATAGAAGTTAAATAATCATAGCTCTCCATTTGATGTATTTGGATGTATTAATACAGACTGCCATCATTATTGGATGTATTTGCATGCTCTTTTACGGTGGTTACTCAACATATTGATGAATATCAGGAACTGAAGAAGTTTACATGCACATGTTTCATCAGCTCTAAAAACATAAAAACCGGCCACTTTCTTCAATGGAGAACTGAGAAGTAGAAGTTAAAAACAGTCCAAAATGTTAATAGCCTCACGTGCCATAATAATGAGAATGTGTTTTTATTCTGTGTTCATTAACAAAATGACTTCTTAAAGAAAATCCTACAATGACATGCGAAGGCGTCAATACTAAAGGAGGACAATGAAATTCACGTAACTTCAGACTTCTCTAAAGCAAATTCATGGAGAACTGAGAAATAGTTTCGTCATCTCTCTGTAGGTTTTCATTTCTTAAAGTGGGAGGAAACCCATCATCAGGTTCTATCATGGAGTGCAGCTCCTGCAAAATGGATTATAGTCATGAGATGTAATCAAAAAAATCATTGGTAAGTCTCCTGCCAATTTATGCAGTAATTATTCCATTCCTATCATATAAATAATTACAATATGCTTATTTTATAATTAAGAATGATGAGCATCTAATATAGTTTAATGAATAACTTGTGGATTTGTTCAATTGGATTATAGTATGAAGACGTTTGCTTTTTGCTGAGAAAATGTTTTGAGATTTAGTTCAAATTTCTTGGGGTTAGATTCATTTTGGATCTCCTCATCTTCCAGGTATACCAAACATCAAATACTTTCTATTTCTTTCTTTTTTAATTTTTTTAAAATATGTTTACCTTTCTCTCAATGTTGGCACTATTGCATGTCTGTTAATTTCTTCTCCCTTCTCTATAGTGTATGTTTGCTACATTTTTTCTTATACTTCTTTAATGAAAGCAGCATTTGTTTGTTTTGCTTGGAAATCTTGGGTCTGAATACATTTGGCACCACTTTGGGTTCAGGTACGACTTCTTAGGATGGATTGCTCTTGCGATGGCTGGATTCGCTGTGATGTTCGCTGTGGTCTTTTCCTTTTCTATCAAGACATTCAACTTCCAAAAAAGATAAAGGGGCCAGCAACAGAATCAACATCGGATGTATTTATGATCACGTATGGATTGATGATCATGTATAGAAGACGTGTATTTATGATTACGTTGTGTCTTCTTTTCTTTTTCTGTTTTAATGGTTAGTATCAGTTTAGTTGTGATGCTATTCATTTGCTCTTTTGTTTTAAGAATAGGCAAGAAATGTCTTGAAAGGTTTTGTATGTAACTTTTATATTAATGCATAAAATTCATTCTTATTAATATGTATGTTGAGTTTGTGGTGTTTCTTAAGTTTCTAGCTTGGAAAATTGGAACTCCATTTTGTAGCCACTGCAAAAAAGACCAATGAGGCTTTGTTAGGCATACCATGATGTGGCCTTTGATATGTAGGTATCAAGAGTGGTGAATAAATCTTGGATGCCTTGATAGATTACATGTGTCTAATGTACATCATCTGGTAATTTATTTATTGGGTTACCTAAAATAGAAGACAAAATCGAATAGACTGTATGACAAAAACCATGAAATGAACTTGCAAAATCAACATGGAAATCACTTAATAATTGAATAGATTGGTGATGATCTAAGGAATGAAGAAGATATGGAGGAGATAGAATTCGAATAGAGATGAGAGATAGATAAGATTTCATCCCCTGCTCTTTTTTCTTTAGGATTAAGAAGAGAGATGAGGAAGATGAGGATGTGGGGCGAGAGAGCTAGGGGAAAGAGAGGTTGGGTAGTTGGGGGGGGGGTGTGTGTTGCGAACAGAATGACGTGCAAACTGTTTGCACCCAAACAATTGAGGTATTTTTTTGAATGTGGTTGTTGACTAAGATTTATATGGTTGCTAATCTAAAACTTTGAATGTGGTTGTTAATCTAAAATTTTGAGGAACTACATTTATATGGACCTAAAATTTAAATTTTGCGTGGAATTAAATCAGGAGGGAACTAAACTTTTGGGTAGCTAAAATTTTTAGCAGAAACTAAATTCTCTGGGGAAGTACAATTTAGTCTGAACGTGGTTAAAACTTTTTGTTAGGATGAAATATTTTGAATGTAGCTACAAATTTTTTTAAAATTTTTTTGAAGAATCTGCAAATTTGTTGAATTGCACATGCAAGTCACAACAATTGTACCCGCGACTGTTGTGCCCGTAAAGGAAGCAGAGGTCAAAAATTTAAGTTAATAACCTCATCGAAAAATACCCTGAGGTTTGTTGTTCCACGTCAAATTTGTTGTTCCGCGCCGATGGCGCCCGCTAAATTTTTTAATGCTAAATTTTTGACGCTGATTTGTTGTTTCGCGTCGAAGGCGCCCGCGTGTTGTTTCGCACCTAATTTGTTGTTTCACACCGAAGGCGCGTGCTAAATTTTTGTACGCTAATTTGTTGATCCGTGCTGAAGGTGCCTGCACCGAATTTGTTGTTCTACACCGAATTTGTTGTTCTATGTCGAATTTGTTGTTCCCTGTCGAAGGCACCCATGCGTTGTTCTGCGCCAAATTTGTTGTTTCGTACCGAATTTGTTATTTCGTACCGAATTTGTTGTTCCACGCTGAAGGCGTCCGCGTCAAATTTTTTAACGCTATTTTTTTGTTCTCCACCGAAGGCGCCCACGTCAAATATGTTGTTCTACGCCGAATTTGTTGTTCCGCGCCGAAAGAGCATGCGTCGAATTTGTTGTTCTACACCGAATTTGTTGTTCTATGCCGAATTTGTTGTTCCGTGCAAAAGGCGACTGCACCTAATTTGTTGTTCCGCACCGAAGGCGCCCATGCTGTATTTGTTGTTCCGCACCGAAGGCGCACTTGTCGTTAAATATTTTTACGCTAATTTATTGTTCTTTTAAATTTTGGTTGTGGAAATAATTTATTGGGGAACAAAGATTTCGCGGGGGAAAAATTTTAAGTGAACCATGCCCGCATGCACGGGTTATGACTAGTATATATATATAAAGGAGCACAGAGAGAGACAAAATTGCACAACATATACACATAGGATCACATCAGAGAAGAAAGAGACAAAATGTGATATCATTTATATATGCGAAAAGGATACATGTAGTACAAAATAAACTATCAACTCCACATACAAGCAAAAGTATACCCACCATCCATACAGTCATACAAAATAAAGTGCCAAGACATCAATACATTCATCACAAAAATACAACAGACTTACACTCTCAACCTAACAAAAAAAACTATGTCCTAGGGTGAGCAGTCCTCAAGAAACATTAGTCCAGAGCAGCGACGTTGGAGTACACATGAGCAGTCATCTTAATACAGAAGTCCTGGGTCTCCGGATCATCCAGGATGTCCTCAGAAGGAGGCATATCAACCGCAGTAGTGGAATCACCCTAGGAGCCTGAGAAAGAGCAGGCTCAGAAGCAGCATCAACTGAAGGATCTGGAATCTCAGAGATGATATGATGAGGAGGCTGAGTAGGCTGAGCAATAGCAGATGGAACAAAAGACTGGAGGTGTGCAGGGAAGGGTATGCCCTGATGCTGGAACGAGAGGTAGAAAAGCTCATACAAACCAGATACATTCTTGTCGAGCTCGACAAGAGAGGGATCAATAGTAGGTGCATCAGATGATGAGGGTTGAGATGAATCAACAGGTGGAGCAATGTATGAGGAGGGGCCTAAAGTGCACTGTCTCTTCTTTGATGTAGTCAGAAGACCCGAAGCAGAATTCATCTTGCTGACGCATCAAGAAGAGGGCCAAGAGGAATAGGCTCAAAAGGAGATAAGTCAATGCTGAAGTGGCGAAAGACAAGGGTAAGCAAGCTCTATAAGGAATATGAGAGGAGGAGGATGTGATCTCTATATGGTCCATGCAGTCAAGAATGACTCAAGCTCAATTCGCCTCAATCCCAGAAAATATAGCATACATACACTTAAGGATATCATGGGACAGCTAGTTAGATGATCCATATTTAGGCAAGATGTTGGACTTGACCACATGGTAGACAGCCCAACCTCTAACAGTAAACATGGATGATTTGACGTCGGAGGTGAGAATGGGAGGAATCTCCCTGAACATGTCCCTAAGGACAGATTGATCTAACTCTGCCACAGAAGAGATGGAAATACCGACAGGCAAGGAACCGGTAGAGGGAATCCTAAGGATGGTCCTTAAGAGTGTGGGGTCAAGCTTTATGTGGGTCCCCTGAACCATAGTATCAAGTATCCCAGACTCTGCATACTCACTGCGAATGCGGTTAGCATAAAAGAGCTTCACGAGAAAGGTATATGGATGAGGAGAATCTGTCGAGAAATGTATGCCCTCGTGGCTATTTATCTTAATAAACATCTTGTTCAATAAATGAAAGTATTCTTTCTGGTAAACAGTATTGTCTGAGTTATTTATTACTTGGATTATTTCCTTGGATTCAATGTTAGGTCACACATGTTTCGCAATGTAGATTACGATTATGAGAAATGTGTGACCGATAGTAGCTTGGATCTTAAAAGCGTTCGTGGTCATAGATGTGTCGAGATTAGGGATATCAGCACATTGGACAGACCATTGCGTCTTAGTCTGGTTGGTCTCATAACCAAACGACTTGGCGAAGTCGGAGACAGGACGCAGGTGCTCACTAGAGAATGAGTCCACTGAACGACCCAAACATAGAGTTATTAAATGGTTCAACATTAACTAAACTATCATTAATAACTCTAAGTGATAATAGGTAAGTTGGTCCTTAGGACTTGAGATCATTGTACGAGGCTATGTGTGAACAGTGTCACTTAGGTCTAAAGATCTAGCTTCGAGGCTAGGCCTGCTGAAAGATCTTAGGTTGGGTGACACTCGAAGCATATGAGCTAAGTAGTGATCAACAGAGGATTCGTCTCCTCCGTTAATGGGAAGTTAGTGTCACAGGTTAGTACGGCTCTCGGTAAAACCTTGGCCAAGGTATGTTGTAACGTGTAAAACATGTATGTACCAGAGACCGACGTATACTAACCATTGCTAGCAAAATAGGGTTGATAGTGTACCATACCCTAGGCTAGTCAAGTGACATAGTAATGACGAAGGGACTAAAACTGCGAAAATTATCACAGTCACAGTCAGAGTGATCCCGTCGGCATCTTGCCAACGAGCCAATCATGTAATCGATGATCTTGAAACAGGGACGACACCTACTGCTAGTGGTCACTGTTGTCTTGAGACTTCGAGTCTCGACATGTAGTAAGGGTCAGGCTGTAGGGTCTCACACTGAGTAACATTCTCGTCGTAGTAACAAGATAGATTGTATAGAGGAAATCATGAGATGTAATGAGAATAAGAAATTCACAAGTTGGTTGTAAATTTGGAGCATTCGGGAATGAAGGTGATTTCGTAAGGAATCCAGAGGATCAAACCGTGTAGGAATCGGAGCTCGTATGAGCTCAGAAACGAAAGAAAAGGGCAAAACAAAGTGGGATAAAACCACTTGGGTTAAACGGGCGCGGCCCGCTGCTCTCAACGGGCTCAGCCCGCTGGGAGCAGCGGGCACCGCCCGCTGCTCCAGCGGCCGCAGCCTGCTGGAAACAGCGGGCTGTGCGCCCGCATAGGTGCGCCCTAACGGGCGCGCCCAATTTTGCCTAAGACGGGCGCGCCCGCTAAGCTTAGCGGGCCGCCCGTATTTTAAGTCGTTTCATTAGGGTTTAATTGAAACCCTTGACGGCTACGAAACATGGGTTTTTGCTCAACTTTGAGCAATTGTTTGAGGGGTCAAACGAACTCTGTTTTCGTCATCGTTTGTTCCTACGCGTTCACCATCACTAGCTCTTCGAAATGATAACTTGTATCATCTCTGAAGCTCGATGGTGAGTGAGGATTAATTGATTAAAGATTAGACTTTGTGAAAGCCTTTCTAACTCAATTAAATTGAATCCCAAAACCTCTTCCTAATCTTTGTCCCACATTGCTCATGATGAAAGAAGTGGAGCCGGCCTCCTATATAAATAGGTGGGCACTCCCTCCTTTGTTTCTTGCACCAAGTCACCGATTAAGGAGCTCCGGAATTTTTGAGCAAACTTAATCGAGACTTAAATTTATTCTCTCCCTCTATAAATTTTCCTGTCCTCCTACCGAGTCCTAGCAAGGCAACGGGGAGGTCCGAATCTGATTCGGAAGTCTACGACGCGGGTTTACTCAAGTGAAACTTTCTACGGCTAGTGATGGGATTGGAGGCAAGGTGTGCTTTGGGAGCTGATCCAGTTCGTGGCGAGGAGCGACGCAACGCGGTTCGGGAGGCGGCTCAGATGATGGAGGTCAAGACGGTGCGGAACATCTTGCCTGCTCCAGGGCAAGATTCCGGGTGAGTCAATTTTATATGCAATTAGTTTAAATTAGTAGTTAGAACTTTCTCGAGTTGGTCAGACCCAACTCGAGTCAGTAGATTTCCTGGCTTAGGGAATTTTTCCTTAGGGCTATATTTATTAAATGGTTTAATAAATTTATTTTCCGCTGTTTATTTTATTTTGTTCGTCCGACTTAGGACGAATAATTTTAGAATTAGCTCTAAGGGACCTTGAAAATCCCTACAGTGGTATCAGAGCCCGATCTACTCTGTTCTTTTACTACTTTTAAACTGCATGTTTTAATTATGTGATAATTAGGATTAATGGCTATCCTTGTTTTATTTTGATGACACAAGAAAGGACTTGCTAGGTTAGCCATTAATATTAATTTAAAACTTTATAAGATAATTTTTGACACCATGCAAATTTTAAATTGTTTAAAATTGCCTCATGGACTATTAGGATAGCCATTAAAACGATTCCTCAATTTTTATGTGATAAACTTTTGATACTCTGCTATGACTTAAATTGTTTAAGTATACCTATTGGACGATTAGGGTAGCAGCGCATATTTTTTTTCCAAATCCTTATAGTTGATAAGGACTTAATAAAAATCGTCTAACAAACCCAAAAATTTTGAATTTTAGGGATCCACTAGTTGATAAGGATTAACTAGTTTTTAATTAAAAGCCATTTAGTTGTTTGGACAAACATAGAATTGATGAAAACACCTTCAATGGATCATGATGTCGGTCAATGTGCTTGGCTAAGTTTGCTAGACCAACCTAGCTAGTCTGGGTAACAAGTGGTCCTGGCTTAGTCAATTCCCTGGCCGCGTCCGCTGGACCGCAAGGTGTCGATTCATGACTGTGTAAGTCCATCGACTATACCTAAGTCAATACGATAATAATCTTGTTCAAGATAAATCTTAGCCCTCCTTGTTTTAGGAGTTGGCAACTGTAAGAAACATGTCTCGGTTGTTGAGCTACACTCAAGCCGTGCCATGTCAATCTTATAGAAACCGATTTCTTGATTTACTTCTTGACCTGACTGAAACCGTTGTCTCGCCCTCCGAGCATCGACGCAAGTCTAATCAAGAATGTAGTCTAAGTCCTGACCCAAACCGACGTGTCGTGCATACACCGAGCGGCGGGGCAAGTCAGGCTAGACACGAAAACAAGGGTCCGACTAGGCTAGCCATCGTGATCCGGATGAGCACACTCATGATCACTAATGACTAGGGGTAAAATCGAATAGGGAGTCATATTCGATATGATTGACTAAGAGTTCGTCTACTTACAACCAAGTCGAACGACTTGTTGAGCTGCACTCAAGGTCGGGCGACTCAAGGTTGTTGGATTCCTGCTCCCATTTATAATGTTTTGGCTTAAACGATCTGTATATTAATGGGAGAGTATAATTGGATAAAAACCATTATAATTATATTTTAAAATATTTTGAACACATGCTAATTAGGAGTTCTAATCTTTGCAGCATGACGAGTTAGATGAATTATATCCGTGATAAGAACTTATTAACTGGTTATAATATTAATAGTGACTGGTCTAAGAAATCTATAGCAGAAAGGGAACAAATGAAGCAAGGGCATGTTTATGCCTTAACTTCTACAATGCAAAGTGTAGTTCTTTCAGTTAACTCTAATGCATGGGTTTTAGACACCGGAGCAGGTTCTCACATCTGTAACCAGTTACAAGGAATGAGAATAATTAGAAAACTTGAAAGAAATGAGATAATTCTCCAAGTCGGAAACGCAGCAAAAGTTGATGTTGTAGCCGTAGGAGATCTTAAACACACATTAGCTGGTGGAGCTAACTTGCTTTTGAAGCAATGTTATTATATCCCAAATTTCCTATGCAATATTATATCTGTCTCCGCTTTGGCTAAAGATGGTTATAATTTTACTATTAGTGGAAATGTCATGAACATTGCCCTTGATGGAAAGTTGCTAGGTTTTGGGACACTCAGTAATGGAATATACACTTTGAGCAATGAGGTTGTATTAAATGTTAATGCAAGAAAACGTAAGGAATCTAGTTTTAATGAAACCTATCTTTGGCATTGTAGTTAGGCCATATCGGAGAGAAGAGACTCAGCAAGTTACATAAAGAGGGGCTCTTGGGCCTCTCGAATTATGAGTCATTCGACACTTGCGAGTCTTGCCTTAAAGGTAAGATGGCCAAAACTCCGTTTACGAGTCAAGGGGAGAGAGTTATCGAACTCTTGGGTCTAGTACATTCCGATGTATGTGGACCCATGTCTACATTAGCCAAAGGTGGATTTTCATATTTCGTCACGTTTACTGACGATCACTCAAGGTTTGGACATGTGTTCTTGATGAAACATAAGTCCGAAACTTTTGAGCGATTCAAAGAGTACCGTGCCGAAGTCGAAAAACAGACTGGGAAAAGTATTAAGATTCTTCGATCAGATCGAGGAGGAGAATACTTAGGCCATGAATTCCTTACTTACTTAAAAGAGAATGGGATTCTCTCTCAGGTCACTCCTCCTTACACACCTCAACATAACGGTGTATCAGAAAGGAGAAACCGGACCTTGTTAGACATGGTGCGGTCTATGTTAAGTAAAGCTGAGTTAACAACTTCCCTCTGGGGCTATGCCCTGGAAACTACTATATACATTCTAAATAAAGTTCCGTCAAGATATGTGCATTTGACACCATATCAGATATGGACCGGGAAGAAACCCAACCTTAATCACTTGAAGGTATAGGATTGTCCTGCATATGTCAAAAGGCAAAATCCAGACAAACTGGAAGACAGATCTATACTGTGTAAATTCATAGGGTACCCGAGACATTCATTAGGTTATGTCTTTTACCATCCAGAACAACAAAAGATTGTTGTCTCTAGACATGCCACTTTTCTAGAAAAGGAATTCCTTGTGAAGGAATCCACTGGCAAGGTAATTAATCTGGATGAATGCCCGGAGGAAGTACTTACATAGGAACAAGCATCGGAACCAGTGGGAGAGTCAAAACCTAACATCTCCAAACCAGTCAGCAGGAAGTCTAATAGAGTTCCTCGAGTCCCCGAAAGATACTACGGTTTTCTCGTAGACGGGGGAATTGAGGATATCATCATTGTAGATGATGACCCTATTAACTTCCAGGAAGCCATAAAGCGTATAGACTCTAACAAATGGCTAGATGCAATGAAATCCGAAATAGATTACATGCACGTGAATAAGGTATGGACCTTAGAAAACGTGCCCAAGGGAAATGTTCCCATAGGCTGCAAATGGATCTTCAAGAAGAAGATTGGTGCGGATGGAAAAGTAGAAACGTACAAGGCTAGACTAGTTGCAAAAGGATATCGTCAAATTCTAGGAATAGATTATGACGAAATCTTTTCACCAGTAGCCATGCACAAGTCTATTCGGATAGTACTCGCTATTGCTGCCTACTATGACTACGAAATCTGGCAAATGGATGGGAAGACTGCTTTCCTAAATGGTGATTTAGAAGAGCAGATTTACATGACTCAGCCAGAAGGCTTCGAAGTCAGTGGGAGCGAAGGAAAAGCGTGTAAGCTGCATAGGTCCATTTATGGGCTTAAGCAAGCTTCAAGAAGTTGGAACATCCGCTTCGACAAAACAGTCAAAGAGTTTGGTTTTGTCAGAAACGAGGATGATCCATGCATCTACAAAAGAACCAGTAATAACAATTCTTTAGTCATCCTCGTTCTATACGTGGATGACATTCTAATAATAGGCAACGACATAGAGATGTTGAAGTCTGTTAAAAGATGGCTATCAACAAATTTCTCCATGAAAGACTTGGGAGAAGCATCCTACATACTGGGTGTGAAGATCCATAGAGATAGATCTAGACGGATGCTAGGACTCTCCCAAACAAGGTACATTGAAACTGTGTTGAAACGTTTTAACATGGAAAACAGTAAAGGTGGTTCATTACCAGCCAATCATGGAATAACCCTCACCAAGAAGATGTCTCAACAAACTGACTTGGAAAGGGCACATATGACCAAGATCCTATATGCTTCTGCTGTGGGATCTATCATGTATTCCATGATTTGTACCAGACCCGATGTCGCTTATGCACTGGGTATAGTAAGTCGATATCAGTCTAACCCGGGAGAAGAACACTGGAAAGCAGTCAAGACAATTCTTAAGTATTTGAGAAGAACTAAAGACTTGATCTTGGTTTATGGAAGTGAACACCTGAAAGTTGAAGGGTTCACAGATTCCAGCTTTCAAAGTGATATGGATGATAGCAAATCGATCTCAGGATATGTTTTCACTCTCAACGGAGGAGCAGTCAGTTGGAGAAGTTCCAAACAAGTCACTGTTGCAGACTCCGCGATGGAAGCCGAATACATTGCGGCCAACGATGCAGCAAAGGAAGCAGTCTGGATGAAGAAGTTCATTAACCAGCTCGGGATGGTTCCTGCCGTTGAAAGTCCAATACCGTTGTATTGCGACAACAATGCCGCCATCAGCCTGGTTCAAGAACCTAGATTCCACAAGAGATCCAGACATATTCTTCGCAAGTATCACCTGATACGGGAGATAGAGCAAAGGAAGGATATAGAACTCCTTAGAGTCTCTTCAGAAGACAACTTAGCAGATCCATTCACGAAGGTGCTGGCACGTGATCGTTTAGAAAAACTAGCGTGTAAATATGGTATGAGATACCAAAATAAATAGGCCTGAGTGCAAGTGGGAGATGTAGAGAAATGTATGCCCTCGTGGCTATTTATCTTAATAAACATCTTGTTCAATAAATGAAAGTATTCTTTCTGGTAAACAGTATTGTCTGAGTTATTTATTACTTGGATTATTTCCTTGGATTCAATGTTAGGTCACACATGTTTCGCAATGTAGATTACGATTATGAGAAATGTGTGACCGATAGTAGCTTGGATCTTAAAAGCGTTCGTGGTCATAGATGTGTCGAGATTAGGGATATCGGCACATTGGACAGACCATTGCGTCTTAGTCTGGTTGGTCTCATAACCAAACGACTTGGCGAAGTTGGAGACAGGATGCAGGTGCTCACTAGAGAATGAGTCCACTGAACGACCCAAACATAGAGTTATTAAATGGTTCAACATTAACTAAACTATCATTAATAACTCTAAGTGATAATAGGTAAGTTGGTCCTTAGGACTTGAGATCATTGTACGAGGCTATGTGTGAACAGTGTCACTTAGGTCTAAAGATCTAGCTTCGAGGCTAGGCCTGCTGAAAGATCTTAGGCTGGGTGACACTCGAAGCATATGAGCTAAGTAGTGATCAACAGAGGATTCGTCTCTTCCGTTAATGGGAAGTTAGTGTCACAGGTTAGTACGGCTCTCGGTAAAAACTTGGCCAAGGTATGTTGTAATGTGTACAACATGTATGTACCAGAGACCGACGTATACTAACCATTGCTAGCAAAATAGGGTTGATAGTGTACCATACACTAGGCTAGTCAAGTGACATAGTAATGACGAAGGGACTAAAACTGTGGAAATTATCACAGTCACAGTCAGAGTGATCCCGTCGGCATCTTGCCAACGAGCCAATCATGTAATCGATGATCCTGAAACAAGGACGACACCTATTGCTAGTGGTCACTGTCGTCTTGAGACTTCGAGTCTCGACCTGTAGTAAGGGTCAGGCTGTAGGGTCTCACACCGAGTAACATTCTCGTCGTAGTAACAAGATAGATTGTATAGATGAAATCATGAGATGTAATGAGAATAAGAAATTCACAAGTTGGTTGTAAATTTGGAGCATTCGGGAATGAAGGTGATTTCTTAAGGAATCCAGAGGATCAAACCGTGCAGGAATCGGAGCATTCGGGAATGAAGGTGATTTCTTAAGGAATCCAGAGGATCAAACCGTGCAGGAATCGGAGCTCGTATGAGCTCAGAAACGAAAGAAAAGGGCAAACCAAAGTGGGATAAACCCACTTGGGTTAAACGGGCGTGGCCCGCTGCTCTCAACGGGCTCAGCCCGCTAGGAGCAGCGGGCGCGGCCCGCTGACCCAGCGGGCCCGCCCGCTGGAAACAGCGGGCTATGCGCCCGCATAGGTGCGTCCTAACGGGCGCGCCCAATTTTGCCTAAGACGGGCGCGCCCGCTAAGCTTAGCGGGCCGCCCGCATTTTAAGTCGTTTCATTAGGGTTTAATTGAAACCCTTGACGGCTACGAAACATGGGTTTTTGCTCAACTTTGAGCAATTGTTTGAGGGGTCAAACGAACTCGGTTTTCGTCACCGTTTGTTCCTACGCGTTCACCATCACTAGCTCTTCGAAATGATAACTTGTATCATCTCTGAAGCTCGATGGTGAGTGAGGATTAATTGATTAAAGATTAGACTTTGTGAAAGCCTTTCTAACTCAATTAAATTGAATCCTAAAACCTCTTCCTAATCTTTGTCCCACATTGCTCATGATGAAAGAAGTGGAGCCGGCCTCCTATATAAATAGGTGGGCACTCCCTCCTTTGTTTCTTGCACCAAGTCACCGATTAAGGAGCTCCGGAATTTTTGAGCAAACTTAATCGAGACTGAAATTTATTCTCTCCCTCTATAAATTTTCCTGTCCTCCTACCGAGTCCTAGCAAGGCAACAGGGAGGTCCGAATCTGATTCGGAAGTCTACGACGCGGGTTTACTCAAGTGAAACTTTCTACGGCTAGTGATGGGCTTGGAGGCAAGGTGTGCTTTGGGAGCTGATCCAGTTCGCGGCGAGGAGCGACGCAACGCGGTTCGGGAGGCGGCTCAGATAATGGAGCTCAAGACGGTGCGGAACATCTTGCCTGCTCCAGGGCAAGATTCAGGGTGAGTCAATTTTATATGCAATTAGTTTAAATTAGTAGTTAGAACTTTCTCGAGTTGGTCAGACCCAACTCGAGCCAGTAGATTTCCTGGCTTAGGGAATTTTTCCTTAGGGCTATATTTATTAAATGGTTTAATAAATTTATTTTCCGCTGTTTATTTTATTTTGTTCGTCCGACTTAGGACAAATAGTTTTAGAATTAGCTCTAAGGGACCTTGAAAATCCCTACAGAATCATCGTAAGAGTATCTGAACAAATCGACCAATTTGGTCGTCGTAAGGAGCTGAGATAGACTTTCGGAGGTGAAAGCTGAATAAACGATGAAACGTTCTCTAAGGAGCTTGATGCCAATCATAGAATGAAATCTCGCCAAACATGCATCGTCACGACACATGGGGACAAGAGGGGCAGAAGCTGAAGAAGAAGCACTTGAAGGATTTTGGCCTTGGGGCTGGGTGTTTTCAGGCTCGACATGAGGCTCAATGTGGGGTTCATCTTGGGTTTCTTCCTCATGTGGAGTGGAGGTCAGGGATAGGGGCTGAGTCTGAGGTGCTTATTTTCGCCTACATTTGAGGGGAATCTCCTCACTAGACGAAGACATGGAATAATTAGATATAGACAGCTGCAAAAGCTTAAAGGACGGGTTGAAAATTTGTAACGGGGTCTCTTGCAGACCTGGGTAGGAGGCTTAGGAATTCTAGGGTTACTGGACTTCGCAACGGCAGAAGCTTTCCCTTTAGAGGACGAGCTGCGTTTGGGTGGAGCCATTGCAACAAATCAACAAAGATTGACGAAAAATAGGACACGAAATGAAAGAAACGAGAGAGATTATACCAAAAGATGGTGGAGGAGGGGATCCAAGCTTCGATCGATCGAATGGAGGGAGAAACGGTAGCAATTGACGACGGGAGGAAACAACCGATGCTCGGGTTTGAAAGAGGAAGAACGAGGGAAATCGGTCGGATGAGAGAGAAGAAATGAGGGGGCACGATCTCTAAAGAGGAGGGGAAAATGATCTGGGCCATTGGTTCAAAAATAATGGCTTAGATCGTGGGCTACGAACCGCCAAACTCGGCAGACATGCAACTGATGCACAATGTGCAGTCGCCTGTCAAGCCCTAATGAAAAATGACTCAGAAATCAGACATGCGCCTGTAGAAGAAATTACAGTAGCCTGTATTTGGATATGTGCCTGTGAAATGACTTACAGGGGCCTGCTACACAGTAAAATTTTGAAGAAATTTTGAGCCATCTCACGGGAAAATTGGTGACAATTGGGCAGGTGCCTGATGACCACAATACAGTCGCCTGGCCGAAGACCAGTCGGCTGGAAATTGACCATCAGTCGACTGGAATGAATAAGAGTAATAATGACTAAAAATTGGAGATTGGGCAGTCGATTGAAGAAGAAAAGTCGACTGTCCTTGTTCTGAAATCCAGAATGGAGTTAGAATCAAGGATTTGAGACTACTCACCCTTAGACCTAAACTCTAATTATTTTAATAACATCAAATCAGTATCATATGCATATAGACTAATACACATATCAAGCATATTAATCTAATCATCAAATCATCAAAAATCTCCAATAAATCTCATTGAAAACAAATGTGAAAGTATGACATATTCAACTAGAGATATGGAAAAGATCAAATGAGCTCAAAACAGGTTATAACATATATAAATGAGCTATAAAATCTCAGATTCACCCATAATTCCTAATTCTCCACGCAACCTCACAAATGAGTATTCTTTAAGAGGTGTAGTGAAGATGTCGGCCTTTTATTTTTGGGTTTCAACGTACTCTAAGATGATGTCCTTTTAGCTACATGATCATTTATAAAATGGTGTCTTACATCTATGTATTTGGTACAGGAGTGGTGTACCAGATTTTTGGTGAGTCAAATTGCACTTTGGTCATCAACCATGATAGGAAAAGTATCATAATTGACACCATAGTCTTTAAGTGTGTGTCTCATCCAAAGGACTTGTGCACATGTAAGACTCGCGGAAATATATTCCGCTTCTGTCATGGACAATGTGTAACGGCTGGTACTCGCTATTCGTCATACGGCTGTGTGTATAGCAATTTTGAGTACCCGATTGGTTTTGTGCTTGGTATGGGAGTCACGTTGTTGAGTTGATAGGGCCGTAGCACCTTGATTGCACCCTTAGCAAGCCAACCCCCGACGTGTGCCCAACTTGGAATTACTGTCGCCTTTGGATCACATATCCTTTATACGCGTTACCAGCACGTAGCCTTGATCGTGCACGTATTTATTTTAGACTTTGTCCGTAACCGAACCATGTAGTGTGATATGCCATTGTGACCCTCTCTGAGAGTATTTAAATTGTGGTGTTAATTGGGAACGTCATTTCACGGGTCGTTCTCCCACGATTTGCCCCCTTTTGAAGAGACGTCGCGATTTTCACTTTTGTCACGAGGCCTTTTTATTTTTAATTTCGTTCCTTGTCGTCGAAATTGTGATCCGTCTTCTTAGTTGGGTTTCTCTCATCCGTGCGATCACCCCAGTATTTATCTTACGATTTTTGGGCTTCGTTTGACCCACTTTCACTTTTCCCCAATTTAATAATTGGTTAGCCCTAAGTTTCATTGGTTTCCTTCCCCTAATAATTTGTATTAATAATATTATACATCCTATATCATGTTGACTTAGCCCTGACCATTTCTTTGCTCTTGGCCGCACTGACCCGTGTGTTAGGAAAGGAGAAGTTGTAACAAATTGTTTTGAGATGATAATAATTGTTTATAACAAATTTTTACACCAATTATAACCCTAACCTAGCCTACCCCTAACTCACAGGTGCCACCTCCTATTAATAGCCTAGAGCCATCCTCCTTTAACACAAGACAGACACCCCCCACGTGAGCCCCTATTTAAAATACCTAGGTTATAAATTTTAACCTACTTCTCTCCCAGCCAACACGAGATGCGGCTACCCCCTCTACTTTCGCCCAGCATCAAAACGAGACCGCCGCTCTCCACTTTTCTTCCGCACGAGATGACTTCACCGGCCTCTCCCCCTCGCACTGCTCAAACACCGCTTCCCCTCGTGTCTTCTCAGCCGTAACCGTCGCCGGCAGCCCCAGGACGCCGCCGTGGGGTCCCGCTGTTTGCCTTTCTCTGTCGGAAAAGCTTCCAGGCACCGCTGCAGCAACATCAAATCGTAGCAGCTGTTGCAACGCCACACGATGGCGCAGGCCGCCCATCTCCGCCTCGCGATGGCTTCCCCGACCTCCCAAGTGCCGTCAACACTTTTTCCTCCGCCCATCCTCGTTCTTCCCCGCCCCACGTCCGACAAGCGTCACACCGCCCATTCTCCATCTCCTTCCACCATCGCCCTTCCCTAGCTTTGGATCTGGCATCCCCTCCCCCAGGTCGTTGGCATCGGACCCCCTCAGAGCCGCCCAGCAGCCCCGGTCCCCGGTCCTTTCACAGCCTCATCGTATCTCAGTGCCTCGATGGCGATATCGAGGGCTTGATGCAGTCACTGCAAAGGGAATAGAGTACGGGTCTTCGACCCCTGCACGAAACGTTTGTTGCCCTTATTCGGTTATTTGGGTCCAAGGTCTGTGCAACAAGGGGATTGGAAATCCTTGCTGCAATGGAAATTAAAATTTGATATCAACAAGGCTTGGCTGGTTCTCGTTGAGGAGTTGGTGGCGAATCGATTTTTTGGAAGATGCAAATGCTGGATTTTTGATTGGGGCCAAGGGAGGATTGAGAGCCACTAATGATCTTTATGATCTATTAATTGAAGAGGACTGTAAAGCTGGGGACCATTCAAATGCTTTGACCATTACGTATGAGATGGAAGCTGCAGGAAGACTGGCGACACATTTCATTTTAATTGTCTTCTCAGTGTGCAGGCCAGTTGTGGGATACCTGAAATAGCTTTTACCACATTTGAAAACGTGGAATATGGGGGTGAAGGTTTCATGAAACCTGATACAGAAACTTATAACTGGGTAATCTAGGCTTATACTCGAGCAGAATCCTATGATAGATATGATACGTTTTCTTCGCGACCCGTTACCGTTTCCGAGCCGACGCCGTTACCTTACACGATACCGGAATCCAACCCCTGACGTCGCTACCCGACGTCAGTGTAGCCCTCGCGTCGTGTTGAGGTAAGATCTGCCCCGTAGGAATCACCACTCGCCTGTTAATCAACTAAAACTTGGTAGCCTCTGATTATTTTTGTAACTCACTAATCAAAGATTAATAATATGGGACTGTAGGCTGGTGGACTTGTGCACATAGGTTGTTTGTGACTTTGGACTCTTTTGGACAGTGTTCCAGACGTCAGACTTACAGGCAAGTGAAACTTGCCAACTCTTGTGTAGGGCCATGTTTTTAGGCCACACCATTGTTTTTAGCGTAAAGGAGACTAGACAGTGAAATGATAGCTGTCTAGACGCAACTTTAAGATCTAGCTTGACAACGAAGCTAGATCTGTCACCCTGCCATGTCATTCATGCATTGTTATCTGTCACGTTTAAATTCCTTCTGTACGTACTTTTAAGTGCCATGCATTGCATCTTACATGTCATCCAAGTTGAATGTTACATTCGTAGCACACGCTACACTACTTGTACTTCCTTGTCCGGATAGGTGCACTCCTACGCCATCATGAACAATACTTCCTGGACTCGTGATCCAGAAGCGGGCCTCACGTGTTGGTCAAAAACCAATGCCCGATTTCCTTGTTGAGGCTATGTGCACCCCTATGCCATATTGAAATACACTTCCTGGCTCGTGATCCAGAAGCGGGCCTCATGTGTTGGTCAAAAGCCAATGCCCGATACACGTGGAGGGGTAGGGATAAGTGATCACTTGAGCTAGGAGTTGGCCACGCGGCCACTCTAGCCAAAAGGCGTAATCTCTGTGCACGACGTGCTTACTTGACTTGTACTTGTCCTTGTAAATGTTTCTTGTGAAAACTTGTCATCCATGCCATGTTTAAATGCCATGCTCGTACTTTACTTTACTTGTTGCAATCTTACTTTAACTGACATGTCATTGCATCATGCTAGAATTGCTAGGTTGCTCACTTCCACTTTCAGTTTCCTTGCACAAGTCTCTTGTAGACTTGCTGACATGTGCCCATTGCTCTTTTGGGTGTCACATGTTAGACCCTGAGCCAGAGACCATTGCTGAGTACGTGGTTGTTACTGACGCTGTGCCTGAGTCTATATCTGCCCAGGAGGAGTTTTGCGGTCAGCGGTGACCATTTTTAGTGACCACACTGAGTTCTCCTTTTGTTTTAGGATTTCTGTTAGTTGTCGGTGCGTGGCACCTTTGTTTGTACTTTGTACTTTTGTTGGTCATGCTGGGGCCTCTTTTAGACTCTTTTCTTTTAGCCTGGTGGCTTTGCTGTGATGTTGAAATTTATTATTATGGATATTCTGAGGTTTCTCTGTTGTCTCATTTCCTTATTATTATCTTTGTTTCGTTTCGCGTTGCAAGGACCTGCAGTTTAAAGTTGATTGACGCTTATCGGACTTGCAGCTTTGTAGCTTCGAGTCTAAGCGGACCTTCTCACGTCTCGCCTCCACATTTTTGGGAAGCGGGGCGTGACAGATTTTGTTGGTGGCATATGCAGGTCTCGTCTTGCAATTGCGAATTAACAGAACAACGATAATAACGGAATGTCCATTAAATAAATTACAACATCCGAGTCATAAGCTTTGAGTCTAGTCATTTTCTTATGTCACTAGGTGGTAAGAAGACTTAGTTAGACATCTGAGCTTGCTAGTTAGAGGTCCCTGATTGTTAGTTGACTCCCTGCTAGGAATTGATTTAATCGTCGTAGGAGTTACCTCAGTGGTTCTTGCCTAACCCTGACCATATTAGACTACTAGGATTCCTTTTGTCGTTCGCTTGGGTTCATCGATTTCGGACCATGCTGAACGCACTTCATTACCGTCTAGCTCCTTAGAAAGTCTTAGCGCTTAGTTCCATAATTCTTAGTTGGTCGACCGTAGGAGTTTCCCCGTAGATTTTCCCGGGTCATATCCTAGGCGTATGTATGTTTTGATCATCCGACCATTTTCCTTGCCTCGATCCACAAGATTGCCTCATGTCGATCGTCGTTAATTTTCGTGTCTGTTCTTACGAATCTTAAATCTTCTGAAGGTATTTTCGATTTTCCTCATTCGCTAAGTTTAAACTCGTTCAAAAACTTTTAATATATATACTTAGGCTTCATACCCTTCCGCTAATTTAAACTCATTTTTATTTATTTTTATTTCGAAACTCTTGTTGAGAATTTTTGATTACTATTTTATAATAATTTTTCCAGCCTATGCTTTTCGTACCGATATAAATACCTTGCCCCTTTTCATATGCTAATTTTATTCTGAACCGGACTCCTATTTTTCCTAATTCAAATTATCATTTTCTCTTCTTGCTTATGTTAATGAAACTTATTGGAAAAACTCATCGTATTTACCTTTAATATACTTTTCTAAGTTACATGGAATTTCAGCTTTCAGCGTGCCGATTTTAACACTCATCACTTTCCTACTTCAAAATTTTTTTTTGTAAAATAATACCTCCATTTTAATTTATTCCCTAATGCAAAACAATTCGTTCACCTCCATGCTCATTATTTTGCGACTAATCCTATGTCGTGATTTGACTTTCATGCTACCCTTTTACGATTTATAAGGATATTATTATAATTTTATTTTAAAACTTGCATTTTATTATATCCTTATTCTACATCTTTCCTCCCTATTTGATTATTCCGAATTATATTCTGTTCCATCCAACCAAGCTATTACCGTATATGTCGCCTCACCTGAACCTGTTTATCCCGTTCTTGTTTCATTTCGATTTCATTTTCGGTTTCCCCACTATTATTTGGTTATCATGTTAGTGCTTACCGGTGCCAACGTTAACCTTATTAACGTATGGTGGGCCCATTGGTATGGATTGTGATGTCGATGTGGTGCATATAATTACATGGTATTATGAAGTTGTTTGTGTGTTAGTATTTATAGATTTGTGTGTGGTTAGCTATACCATACTAGGGATGCCTGTGTATATAAGAATTAGTGTTGGAATATGGGGTGTATGTAATTAGAGATACTTATAATGGTTGAAATAAAATGATTGGTAAAGCTATGTGTATGTTAGGTGTGATAATAATAGGTGTGTGTATAGGTAAGCGAGTAGGCCTATTAAGTGACCCATATGTTAGTACGTGTGAGTGCGTGCTCGTACGTAGATATGTATCGTGCTTAGACGTAAGTAGTTATGTTTCGTTGCATGAGTATATATGTGATATACATATGGTAGTAGGATTATAATTTTGATTGGTATTGCTTGCTTTTACGGGATGCTGTATGCGTGCATACCGTGAGGTATACACGACTATTGCACATCTTAATTATGTATGTGTAGATGTGTTGGTATACTAATTATAGGTAGTAGGCTATGGTGTGAATATATTTGTTACATGTGTGTGACTATACGATGAATGCGTATGTATTAGGGAGTGTATTATAATTATACGTGTGCTGATGACTGTATTATTATTATGGTATATAGAGTGATTGAACTATGTGAGTATTACCTGACTAAATATTAAGTGTGATTAACTTATGGTATGTATATAGTTATATTGGTAGACGGATATATATTGGAGTGGTATTAGTATAGGTATAGATACTGTGTTACGTATATAGAATATTCTGATCTGTGTTGAGTCTCACTCAAGCTTGAGTGGGTATACTCTAAGTATATTGTTATATATGTCTGTAGTTGCATATAGCGATGTTTGATGTATGTATAGTGATAGGAGTGTTTGTGCCTGGTTGTGTTACGCACATGGCTATGGGTCGCTATACCAGTATATAGCTATATGTGTTGGTCTTGTGGTATAGTTATTTACTAAGGATTTGCCTGTGTGAACGTATGTGTGCTAACTAAGCTAGGTGTGTAGATGTGCTGAGTTTATAGTGGTATGATTTATTTGTACGTATGAAATGTTAGCGTGTATGGGTGTGCTCCATGCACGGGTAAGTATGTGCTTAGATATAGGTATTGGTGACTATGGTATATGTGGCGTGTCGTAAATACAGTTATAGGACCGAATGTGATGTGAATATATGGTGAACTATTTGCATGCATTTGAATGGCCATATATTGTGGAATTATAGTAGTGGTGAATGTATATTTGATATAGAGGAATTTGATTTTTTTAAAAAAAGGGGTATGGTGTGACTACATGTGTTGAGATGTTTGGTATCGAATGAATATTAGGGATTAGTATACCCATGTTGTTTTGTGCATAGGTAGTTATCTATACGTAGAGCAATGATTGTACTTGCTAGTGTGAGACTAATCTTATGTGAATATCTGAACTATTGTTTTGTAATAAGTGTTTAATAGTTATATAAGGATGTATGTGACTATATGAATGAATGAAATATGTGTATGAATTTGACTGGCTATGATAGGTATAAGAGTATAATGTGCGTGAATAAATACATGTTAGTAGTGTTAATATTTGACTACATAGTGCATATATATGAGCACTTGTAATAGCTATCCATGGGTTAAATTATAATGTGATATGATTGGGGTAGTTACTAGAGCAACTAGATATGTTAGAAAGTCTGAGGACGGACTTTATTCTAAGGTGGGTAGGATGTAACGGCCGGTACTCGCTATTCGTCATACGGCTGTGTGTATAGCAATTTCGAGTACCCGATTGGTTTTGTGCTTGGTATGGGAGTCGCGTTGTTGAGTTGATAGGGCCGTAGCACCTTGATTGCACCCTTAGCAAGCCAACCCCCGACGTGTGCCCAACTTGGAATTACTGTCACCTTTGGATCACATATCCTTTATACGTGTTACCAGCACGTAGCCTTGATCGTGCACGTATTTATTTTAGACTTTGTCCGTAACCGAATCATGTAGTGTGATATGCCATTGTGACACTCTCTGAGAGTATTTAAATTGTGGTGTTAATTGGGAACGTCATTTCACGGGTCGTTCTCCTATGATTTGCCCCCTTTTGAAGAGACATCGCGATTTTCACTTTTGTCGCGAGGCCTTTTTATTTTTAATTTCTTTCCTCGTCGTTGAAATTGTGATCCATCTTCTTAGTTACGTTTCTCTCATCCGTGCGGTCACCCCAGTATTTATCTTACGATTTTTGGGCTTCGTTTGACCCACTTTCACTTTTCCCCAATTTAATAATTGGTTAGCCCTAAGTTTCATTGGTTTCCTTCCCCTAATAATTTGTATTAATAATATTATACATCCTATATCATGTTGACTTAGCCCAGACCATTTCTTTGCTCTTGGCCGCACTGACCAGTGTGTTAGGAAAGGAGAAGTTGTAACAAATTGTTTTGAGATGATAATAATTGTTTATAACAAATTTTTACACCAATTATAACCCTAACCTAGCCTACCCCTAACTCACAGGTGCCCCCTCCTATTAATAGCCTAGAACCATCCTCCTTTAACACAAGACAGACACCCCCCCACGTGAGCCCCTATTTAAAATACCTAGGTTATAACTTTTAACCTACTTCTCTCCCAGCCAACACGAGATGCGGCTGCCCCTCTACTTTCGCCCAGCATCAAAACACGACCGCCGCTCTCCACTTTTCTTCCGCACGAGACGACTTCGCCGGCCTCTCCCCCTCGCCCTGTTCAAACACCGCTTCCCCTCGCGTCTTCTCAGCCGTACCCGCCGCCGGCAGCCCCAGGACGCCGCCGTGGGGTCCCGCTGTTTGCCTTTCTCCACCGGAAAAGCTTCCAGGCGCCGCTGCAGCAACAGCAGACCGCAGCAGCTGTTGCAACGCCACACGACGGTGCAGGCCGCCCATCTCCGCCTCGCGATGGCTTCCCCGACCTCCCAAGCGCCGTCAACACTTTTTCCTCCGCCCATCATCGTTCGTCCCCGCCCCACGTCCGACAAGCGCCACACCGCCCGTTCTCCATCTCCTTCCACCATCGCCCTTCCCTAGCTTTGGATCCGGCATCCCCTCCCCCAGGTCGTCGGCATCGGACCCCCTCAGAGCCGCCCAGCAGCCCCGGTCCTCGGTCCTTTCACGGCCTCATCGTATCTCAGTGCCTCGATGGCGATATCGAGGGCTCGATGCAGTCACTGCAAAGGGAATCGAGTACGGGTCTTCGACCGCTGCACGAAACGTTTGTTGCCCTTATTCGGTTATTTGGGTCCAAGGTCTGTGCAACAAGGGGATTGGAAATCCTTGCTGCAATGGAAATTAAAATTTGATATCAACAAGGCTTGGCTGGTTCTCGTTGAGGAGTTGGTGGCGAATCGATTTTTTGGAAGATGCAAATGCTGGATTTTTGATTGGGGCCAAGGGAGGATTGAGAGCCACTAATGATCTTTATGATCTATTAATTGAAGAGGACTGTAAAGCTGGGGACCATTCAAATGCTTTGACCATTACGTATGAGATGGAAGCTGCAGGAAGACTGGCGACACATTTCATTTTAATTGTCTTCTCAGTGTGCAGGCCAGTTGTGGGATACCTGAAATAGCTTTTACCACATTTGAAAACGTGGAATATGGGGGTGAAGGTTTCATGAAACCTGATACAGAAACTTATAACTGGGTAATCTAGGCTTATACTCGAGCAGAATCCTATGATAGATATGATACATTTTCTTCGCGACCCGTTACCGTTTCCGAGCCGACGCCGTTACCTTACATGATACCAGAATCCAACCCCTGACGTCGCTACCCGACGTCAGTGTAGTCATCGCGTCGTGTTGAGGTAAGATCTGCCCCGTAGGAATCACCACTCGCCTGTTAATCAACTAAAACTTGGTAGCCTCTGATTATTTTTGTAACTCACTAATCAAAGATTAATAATATGGGACTGTAGGCTGGTGGACTTGTGCACATATGTTGTTTGTGACTTTGGACTCTTTTGGACAGTGTTCCAGACGTCAGACTTGCAGGCAAGTGAAACTTGCCAACTCTTGTGTAGGGCCATGTTTTTAGGCCACACCGTTGTTTTTAGCGTAAAGGAGACTAGACAGTGAAATGATAGCTGTCTAGACGCAACTTTAAGATCTAGCTTGACAACGAAGCTAGATCTGTCACCCTGCCATGTCATTCATGCATTGTTATCTGTCACGTTTAAATTCCTTCTGTACGTACTTTTAACTGCCATGCATTGCATCTTACATGTCATCCAAGTTGAATGTTGCATTCGTAGCACACGCTACACTACTTGTGCTTCCTTGTCCGGATAGGTGCACTCCTACGCCATCATGAACAATACTTCCTGGACTCGTGATCCAGAAGCGGGCCTCACGTGTTGGTCAAAAACCAATGCCCGATTTCCTTGTTGAGGCTATGTGCACCCCTATGCCATATTGAAATACACTTCCTGGCTCGTGATTCAGAAGCGGGCCTCATGTGTTGGTCAAAAGCCAATGCCCGATACACGTGGAGGGGTAGGGATAAGCGATCACTTGAGCTAGGAGTTGGCCACGCGGCCACTCTAGCCAAAAGGCGTAATCTCTGTGCACGACGTGCTTACTTGACTTGTACTTGTCCTTGTAAATTTTTCTTGTGAAAACTTGTCATCCATGCCATGTTTAAATGCCATGCTCGTACTTTACTTTACTTGTTGCACTCTTACTTTAACTGCCATGTCATTGCATCATGCTAGAATTGCTAGGTTGCTCACTTCCACTTTCAGTTTCCTTGCACAAGTCTCTTGTAGACTTGTTGACATGTGCCCCTTGCTCTTTTGGGTGTCACATGTTAGACCCTGAGCCAGAGACCGTTGCTGAGTACGTGGTTGTTGCTGACGCTGTGCCTGAGTCCATATCTGCCCAGGAGGAGTTTTGCGGTCAGCAGTGACCATTTTTAGTGACCACGCTGAGTTCTCCTTTTGTTTTAGGATTTTTGTTAGTTGTCGGTGCATGGCACCTTTGTTTGTACTTTGTACTTTTGTTGGCCATGCTGGGGCCTCTTTTAGACTCTTTTCTTTTATCCTGGTGGCTTTGCTGTGATGTTGAAATTTATTATTATGGATATTCTGAGGTTTCTCTGTTGTCTCATTTCCTTATTATTATCTTTGTTTCGTTTCGCATTGCAAGGACCTGCAGTTTAAAGTTGATTGACGCTTATCGGACTTGCAGCTTTGTAGCTTCGAGTCTGAGCGGACCTTCTCACGTCTCGCCTCCACATTTTTGGGAAGCGGGGCGTGACACAATGATACCGAGTTCTGTTTCTTGGAAAACAAAGAAACTAGGGAATTTCCTAGAAAATGGAAAGTGCCACTAGTACTCTTTTTATTGGATTTGCATCCAGCAAAATTGGCATCACTATATGAGATTAACTCATATATGCTAGACTTAGGGTAAAGTAACCCATAACCTCTTGTATGATTGAGATAATGGAATATTCGTTTAACCGCAATCAAATGTGTCTCCTTAGGTCTAGCTTGATTCTAGCACGACATACAGAAAACATAATATCTGGCCTACTAGCAGTTATGTAAAGTAAGCTACCGATCATACCTCGATATAGATGAATGTCTACATCTTTTCCGTTTTCATCCTTGTGTAGATGGATTGTCGTACTCATAGGAGTCCGCTTACTTGAAGATGATTCCATTCCGAATCGCTTGATAAGCTCTCCAGTGTACTTTGTTTGATGTATGAAAGTCGCATCCTTCATTTGCTAAATTTGTAGTCAAGGAAGTAGTTGAACTCACCCATATGACTCATCTCAAATTAATCTTTCATAGACTTAGAAAATTCTTGGCAAAGATTAAAGTTAGTAGAACCAAATATTATATCGTCTATATAAACTTGAATTAAAAGGATGTCATTTTCATAATCTTTAATGAAAAGAGTTGAATCAACTTCACCCATTTTAAAACCTAAATCCAAAAGAAAGGTTTTGAGTCGATCATACCAAGCTCTAGAGCTTGTCTCAACCCATATAATGCTTAATTACGTTTGAAAACATAGTTTGGAAATTTTTCAGGTATGAAACCGGGTGGTTGAGAAACATAAACTTCTTCATTAACTATACCATTTACAATGTACTTTTAACATCCATTTGAAATAATTTAAAATTCTTATGAGATGCAAAAGATAAAAGCAACATATAGCTTCTAATCTAGCTACGGGGGCAAAGGATTCTTCGAAATCAATACATTCCTCTTGCTGGTAGCCTTGAGTTACTAACCTTGCTTTGTTCCTTGTGATGACCTCATTCTCATCCGTCTTGTTCTTAAAAATACATTTGGTCCTAATGACTTGGTGATCATGTGGAAGAGGGACGAGCTGCCAAACTTCATTTCTTTCAAAATGCATGAGCTCCTCAGCCATTGCAACTATCCATGAGCTATCTTCACAAGCTTCTTGGATGTTATTTGGCTCAATGGTAGAAACAAAGGCACAATGAGAGAAGTAATCAATTTTTGACCTTATTCGGACACCCACACCAATGTCTCCAATTATTTGCTCATGGGGGTGGTCACGAACGGTCGGATAACCTTTTGGGAATACCTGTATCGCTTGGAACATTCTCAACATTTTCATTAGTATTGTTATTCTCAATAATAGAATCATTAACTTTAAAGTTACTAATGGAATCACATAAAACATCTACACTATCATCGACAACATGAGGAATATCAAAATCTTCATGAAATGAAACGTGTAGTGATTCCTCGATGGTTGATGAGGTTTTGTTATATATCCGGTAGGCTTTGCTACGTGTGGAGTATCCACCAAAGATTCCTTCATCGGATCATGGCTCAAATTTATCTAAGTAACCATATGTGTTCTTTATAAAACATTTTGAACCAAAAACATGAAAATATTTAACTTGTGGCTTTTTATTATAAAATAATTCAAAACAAGTTTTGTTCGTTCGGGGCCTCACTAGGATCCTATTGTTGGGATTTTGGCGGACCCCCAGAGCTTGGATATATGTCCGTCCTAAGTCGGACGGACCACAGAGGCACGAATGCGCAGCGGAAAATGGAAATTCAAAAATTTCCAGACTAGCTAAACTATTTAGCTAGGCTCTGGGGAGCCAGAACCCAGCCCGATCTATGCCAACTTGGGGTGGATCTGACCACCCCAAGAGGGATCTACTCTAAAGCGGCTAATTAAATCTACACTACAAATTACTTAAGCACATACCCGGAATCTTGGCCCTGGAGCAGGCAAGGTGTACCGCACCGTCTTCAGAAGCTCCTCGTAGCCGAGCCGCCTTGACTCGAACCGCCTGAGCTGCCTCGCACCCTCGCACTGATCCGTCCGAGCTGACTTTTGCCTCCGAGCCGATCACACGCGGTAGAAAGTTTCACTTGAGAAGAACCCGCGTCTTAGACGTCCAGATCAAGAATCCAAACCCCCTTCGTAGTCTTGCCAGGACTACTCTGGAGAACAGGAAGAGAGAGAGAGATTTTAGTCACCGATCGAGCTTGCTCTAAAATTCTGGAGCTGCTTAATCGATGGCTTGGTGTGTTTTTCAACGAGGACAGTGTACCCCTATTTATATAGGGAGTCGGCACACTCTCTCTCATTGCGAGCAATGTGGGACATTCCGCAAGAGGGAGAAAAACCAATTAAGCCAATTTGGCATAATTTCAAGTTAAAGTGAGCATTTCATAAAGGCAAACTTTAACCAATTAATTCACCTTGCACATTAAAATTCAGACACCAAACAAGCTATCAATTCGAAAAGCTTCGAATGGTGAACGCGTAGGAACCGACGGCGACAAATTTCGACTTCGTTTGACCCCTCAAACAATTGCTCAAAGTTTAGCAAAATGTCAAAATCCGTAGCCGTCATTTGGGGTTTCAAAAAACCCTAAATTTAACTTAAGTTGCGGGCGCGCCCGCTAGGCTTAGCGGGCGCGCCCGCCCAAGGGAGCAAGGGCGGGCTGCCCGCCCGCTGCTGCAGCGGGCGGGTGCCCGCTGCAAGCAGCATGCGCTGGCCCGCTGCAACAGCGGGCATGTGCCCGCTGTGCAGCGGGCATACACCCGTTGCAGTCAGCGGGCTGCGCCCGTTTTCCCTTGTCTATGGGCCTTTTAGCCCAGTGGGTGTCACCCACTGCTCCTTGGACCGTTTTTACGTTTCCGGACTCGTTTGAGCTCCGATTTGGACACAGTTTGAACCTATGTTTAGACCGGGACGATCCCGTCATCTAGGTAATCCTTTCCAACAAGTTTGTTCCTACTAAATTTTTCGTAACCAATTTACAACACGTTTAATCATAGTTTGCATCAAATGCAATGTTTGTCCCTATTGCTATTGCGACTAACTTTCACAACTTGACTTGTGAATATCATCAAATGGTTTTCTCTCAATTAATCTTCCTATTACTAAGACACGAACACTACTCGGTGTGAGACCCTACAGCCTGACCTTACTACAGGTTGGGGCTTGGAACCCCTAGACGACGGTCACTACGAGCAGTAGCTGTCGCCCCTGTTTCAGAATCATCATAACGTGATCGACCCTTTGACAAAAGCATCATTGGGTTTACATTGGCTGTGTCAGTGATGAACTTCATTAGTCATAGTCCCTTCGTCAAGACTGTGTTCTTGTTGGCCTAGGGTATGGTTTACTGTCAACCCTATTAGACAACATTGGTCAGTATACGGCGGTCTTTATTGTATACACGTTTACTTCTTACAACGTACCCCGGCCGAGGATTAACGTAAAGACCGTACTGAGCATGTAACACTAACTTCCCTTTAACGGAAGTGACGAATCCCATCTTAGTCATCTACTCGCCTCGAGAGCTTCGGGTGCAGCTCAACCTAAGATCTTTCAGTAGGCCTAGCCTCGAAGCTAGATCATAGGTCTAAGCTACACGGTTCGCTCACAGGTTCGTACAAATGACTTCAGGTCTTAAGGACCAGCTAACCTATCATCACCCTAGAGTTATTAATGAAATTTTAGTTAAAGTCAACCATTTAATAACTCTTATGTGGTCGTTCAGTGAACTCATTCTCCAATGAGCACCTGTGTCTCGTCTCCGACTTCACCAAGTCGAATGACTATGAGATCATCATTACCCTAAGGTAAGACTAAGACACAATGGCCTATCCGATGTGTCGATATCCAGTTCTCGACACATCTATGACCATGAACCGTTTAAGACTTATGTTTATTAATTCGGTCGCTTACTTACTCATAATCGAGATCTCATCTAGATACATAAGGACCTAACAATAAGTCTATGGATATTATCTAAGTATATTAATACGAACGATTTTAGTATACTTAGAATAATACGTACCATATACAGTATTAACAAGACGTATATCTAGGATAAATTGCCTTATGGGCATATATTCTCCTACACCTATTTAGCACAGAACATGTTTTGTGCACCGCCTCCGTCCATAATTGTAATCCAAGATGACTATCATGGAGCATGGTGCGTGCACACTCAATTAGAGTCCTATTCTTTCTCTCAACAACACCATTTTGTGGTGGTGCGCTAGGAAAATAAAAGTTATGAGTAATCCAGTTGTCATCACAAAACTTAGTGCAAAATTCATTATCGAATTCTCCTCCCTGATCACTACGAATAGTGATAATGGTGGTTCCTAAGAGATTTTGAATTTTCTTTGCAAATTTAGTAAACTCTTCAAAAGCTTCATTTTTATTGGTTAAAAATGAAAACCATGTAAATCTAGAAAAGTCGTCTACGAAAACTAATTCATAATGAGCATTACCTAAAGAAGCGGTTCTAGTTGGCCCAAATAATTCTAAATGAAGTAATTCTAGGGGCCTTTTAGAAGTTATGCCATCATTTTATAAACACTATTCAACCCCCCTTTTAGTGTTTTACTCATAGCCAAGGTCCTTACAATTGCTATCAGAGCAAACCCACTCTCACAAAACGAGAGTGAAATCGAAATATGAGATATTGAAATTCGAAATGTAAACACTTATAAACACGTTTGTCTACACGTATGTCGTGAAGTATAAATTGAAGGAGCAAAGTGAAGTGAGTGTTGATCTCTTCCAAGAAATAGTGAAGCCCTGTCTCTTGTCACCACCAAATGCCTAGAAGATATCAACTTTGATTCTAGGTTGGAGAGCAAGGGAGAATGAGATTGTAGGCTTCGAGAAAATGAGGGTTTGAGAGCTTAGAGATGAGACCAATGAAGTCTAAAGAGTTTTAAGAGATCTTTAATGGAATAGTAGGAGACCCTTTTACAAGTTCGCTAAACCTCTCAAGCAAAATACCCAAAACCCCCTTTGAAATCCATTTGGAAAAATCCAATAGATAGAAAATATGCACCTGACAGTCGACTGATGAAGAACGCACAGTCGCCTGGTGTACTGTGTCAGAGGGTAGGTGAGAATTCAAATAGTAACTTACCACGTAGGACAATCGACTGATGAAGGCCGGACATGCACCTGTAAACCAACAGGCGACTGAGAAACCTTCTACAAATGATTATAGAAGAATATACAGGCAAATGTGTCATGGGCAAGCGCCTGTAAATCCTTCTTACATCGCCTGTTGGTGCAAGTGCAGAAGTTGTCAAAACTTGGGAAGTTTGACAAGCTGTGACAGGTGACTGTACAAGCATATACAGACGACTGTGCCATGGGCGGGTGCCTGTAAATCCTTCTTACATCGCCTGCAGACGCAAGTGT
Source organism: Scilla litardierei (assembly GCA_030789695.1). Lineage (NCBI taxonomy): Eukaryota > Viridiplantae > Streptophyta > Magnoliopsida > Asparagales > Asparagaceae > Scilla > Scilla litardierei. The sequence continues at coordinate 344,252,841 of CM061142.1, read as the reverse complement.
AAAAGTTGCAATACTAGGGACTTTTAGGCTTAAAGAGACATGCGACTGACTAACAAGTCACATGCCCCTATAACTGGACAGGCGCCTGTACATCGTACACCAGTCGCCTGATGAGAGTTATAGCAGAAGACCAAAAAGGATAAGTGAAATTGTATGTGCATAACTGGAGAACAAATATCAGGCGCCTGTATGGAGACATGCGCCTGTAAATCGTTCAGCAGTCGCCTGTTAAAACTCCAAAATGCACATGCTTGAGAATTAAGAATATGAGGCCTAGGAATTGAGTTCTAATACTTTCTTAGGATAGAATATAAGATTTGTGTGTGCTCCAACAAAATTCTTCTTCTAAGCTACATACTAATAAGAAAGAAGAAGAGAATAAAAAGATTACATTTATATTTGCCTCTCTTCTTTCTATTGAATGATCTTGAAGTCTTCTTGAAGCTTCTATCTTCATCTTCGATCATCCAATCGACTTTACGAGCTTTGATTGATCCTGGAGTGACATCCATTGCTAATTAATCTTCATGATATGCTTAGGCAATGGATTAACTATAAGTAGGGGATTAGTCACAAGTATTGATGTTTGCTCATCATCAAAACCATGTAGAGATAAGTCCAATACTCAACAGGGTTCTGCTTTAGGATTGGCAGGCTCGGCTTATGATTTAGGATGAGGAATATCGGATTGAACTTGGGGTTTGGCAGGGATGATCGTAATAGGCTGAACCTGAGTTTTCCTACGCCTATGAATCAAGGGCTCGGGTTCAGATTCAATCGCCCACGGTTCCTCGGAATCAAAGGGAGTAGAGAACACAGGGTGAGGCAAAGGAGACTGAGCTTGTTTTGTGCAAGCTTTGAAGGGGCCTTTCTTTGTAGGGGCAGGTTTAGGAACCCTAACTTTAGGCTCACTGGACTTCTTAAGGGATTTCCCCTTAGAAGTTGAAGTCTTGGGTGCCATCGAATAGAAATCGAAAATGAAAATAGACACAATCAAAAGTCAGGAACGAATTGAGTCGAAATGAGATGAAACGTATACCTATACGACGGAGAAGGAGGAGACCGACTCGATTTCAGAGCTAGGAGGAGATGATGGCTGGGAGTGCTGATCGACGGTGGATGGGAGAATCGAGCAGTCGAGAGGAAGGAGGAGAGGTCGAGCGGGCTTTTGAATCACTGGAGAGAGAAAACACACTCAATCGACGGTTATAAGAGAGATCAGAAGAGATCTGGGCCGTTGGATCAAAAATAACGCTCAAATCATGGATTACAAACCGCTAAACTCGATGGACAGGCGACTGATGCACACCCGGCAGTCGCATGTCAAGTCCTAATAAAAAATGACTCAGAAAGTAGACAAGCACATGTAGAAGAAATTACAGGCGCCTGATTTAGATAGGTGCATGTTAAATGACTTATAGGGGACTGCTGCAGGGTTTTCTCGGACCCTTAGGGCACAAAAACTCTAGTCCCGTCCAAAGTCGGACAGAACATAGACAGAAATGCAGCGGAAAATTTTTATGTTAATCTAATTAACATGCAACCCTAAGGAACCAGACCATATTAGCCAGGAACTCGGACAACTTGGGGTGGATCTGACCACCCCAAGAGGGATCTAGCCTACTGCGATTAAATTAAACTAATGCTAATAAACACATACCCGGAATCTCAACCCTGGAGCAGGCGAGATGTTCCGCACCGTCTTCCGAGACGCTCCCGTCCCACGCCGAGCCGCTCCTTGAACCGCTCCCCGAACCGCTCCTCGAACCGCTCCACATCCTGAGGCGATCAATCCCGTGTCACCGAGCCAACCAACGCCGAAGAAAGTTTCACACGAGTGAAACCTCCACCTAGATTTCGGATCTGAATCCGAACTCCTTTGCGGCTTTGCTAGAGCCCTCAGGAGCAAAGCAGAAATTTATAGGGAGAGGAGAAATATTAATTTAAGCCTAGATCCGAGCGTGCTCCAACATTTACGAGAGCCGCTCAGATCTAGAGCTTGGGATGAGTTTAGAGGAAGGGGGCAGACCCCTATTTATATAGGCGGCTGACCCCTCCGCTCTACTCAATTTCCGATGTGGGACTAAAAATTAGAGTTAATTAAATCAAGTTAGTTTGCACTTCATAAAGTGCAAACTTCCGTGAATTTTAACTCACTCACCGTTGAGCTTCAAGATTGATACAACCTATCAATACGACGAGCGTTCAACGGTGAACGCATAGGAAAAAACCGTTCGTCAATCGGAGTCCATTTGACCACTCAAACATATGTCCAAAGTTGAGCCCAAAGTTGTATTATCATCCAAAACCAGCCGTCACAGAAAAAACACACCTAGGGTTCGTAACCCTAGGTGTGGGGCCCCACACAGGGGCCCCACGCAACTGCTGCACGCGCAGCCCAAGGGGTGCGTGCTTGGCACGCGCCGCAGGCGCGTGCCAAGCACGCGCCTCTGCAGGGCGCCTGGCGCCCTGTGGCGCATGCAAGGCACGCGCCCGCAGGCGCATGCCAAGCACGCGCCAGTCAGGGCGCACAGTGCGCCCTGCGGGCGCTCTTAATTGCGCGCGCGCGCAAAAAGGGATCCGGCCAAAGGCCGGGTCCCACCTCTTTAAAAAAAACTTTTTTTTGTTTGTTTCTTAAACAAAACAATTATAGGCTGGTGTGTGGGCTTCTATTTAAAACACTTTCAAATAGTCTTATTGGGCTTGTTTGGACTCCGATTTCGACGCGGTTTGAACCTGCGAATAGAGCGGGATGAACCCGTCTTATCGGTAACCTTTTCCTTGCGTTAATATTATTAAATATTGTCTTAAACTATTTAAAACACATTTAATCTCCTTTGCATCAAATACAAAATAGTCCCTATCTAATCTTAAATAATCATTTGCATCAAATACAAATGATCCGAGGGCATATTCCTCTACATCTCCCACTTGCACTCAGGATCATTTATCCCGAATGCAGGAGATGCTTGCAACATCTTTTGTAATATTTTATCCCTTGCATCAAATGCAAATTATTCTCCCTAACTAATTTCTACCTATTACTAGACGAAAGATCGCACTCTGTGTGAGACCCTACAGCCTGACCCTTACAACAAGTTGGGCTCGAAGCCCTATACAGCAGTGACCACGAGCAGTGGTTGTCGTCCCTTCTTCAGGCATCATCATTATGTGGTTAACTCATTGACATGAGTATTGTCGGGACCACCCTGACTGTTTCCATGATGAATTCCGCAGTTATAGTCTCTTCGTCTTTAACTATGTCGTGTAGATCAAGTCTGGGGTACGGTCAGACTGTCAACCCCAATAACTTGACTCCGGTTAGTTTCTATCAATCTTTAGTCAAATCATGTTGGACTTGTTCCAACATACTCTGGCCAGAGTTTTTACCAAAGATCGAACTAACCCTATGACACTAACTCCCATTGACCGGGAGAGACGAATCCTCTCTTGGTCATTACTCTCCTCATACGCTTTAAGTGTCACCCAATCAAAGACCTTTCGACGGGGCTTGCCTCGAAGCTAGGTCATTTGATCTAAGTGGCACCGTTCACGCACAGGTTCGTCAAAATGACCTCAAGTCAAAAGACCAACTAGCCTATCATCACTCAGAGTCATCATTGACAGATTGGTCAATATAACCATATGATAACTCTTGTGGATCGTTCAGTGAACTCATTCTCTAATGAGCACCCGTGTCTTGTCAACGACTTCGCCAAGTCAAGCGATCATGAGATCATCGCCACCGCTATACGGTGAAGACTAAGACACAATAGTCTATCCGATGTTTCGATATCCTTGTCTCGAAACATCTACGACCACGAACCCTTTTAGACTTATGCTACATACGGTCAAACATTTCTCCATGATCGAGATACTCATCTCAATACCTGTTTGACCTTGCATAAAGTCTTAGGACTTTTACCTAAGTTAATGTCTAATGTTAACAACATTATAAAATAACTTAGATAAATTATTACCAAACAGCTTACTGTTATTTCGAACAAGATGTTTGTGCTATTCACACATGAAGATAGATAGCCTCGAGGATATCATCTCTCAACATCTCCCACTTGCACTCAGGCCCATTTATCTCGGTATCTCATACCGTTTTTACACATAAGTTTTTCCGACTTCATGTGGTAGAGCCTTCATGAGTGGATCTGCTAAAACTGTCTACACTATAGACTTAAGGGTTTCTATGTTTAGACCAACCATTTGAATCTCATTCAAATAATTCATTTGGTCTTTCGGAATCCATAATATTTTAATTTACTTGGATCTTATCCAATTCATCGTACCTTACGATAATCATTTAAATTAGTTACTGGTCATTTCAAATGGCTCATATTTATTTCTAATAAAGTATCAAACTCTTTTGATCACTTTGTCAAAATATATGTTCCATCCCTTTGATGCCTCACATGAAATTTACACGCTCCCACTGACCTTGAAAACTATCTGGCTAATTCATATAAGTTGGTCTGTAAATCATATTTAGAAAAACGAACTTGTAAGTGAATGCTCCAATTTTCATGGTCAACTTAAGCGTTTACATCGAGTCTGGTCCGAGTAGTTCTGTACACATCTACTGGTGGAAAACGGTTTCATTATAATCCGTTTTATAGGAATTAGTATAGAAAAACCGTTCTCGACCAACATGATTGCACTTCACTATTATCCTTTCTGCACCAATCTTTCAACTTAAATATTTACTTGTAGAAAGTGAGGAAACATTTTCCTTGTGCACATAAACTAAATTCCAAAATTTATTTACGCACACGGACCTATTCTGATTGCATCAAGTTTTTAAATCGGAGTTACTTCTCCGAATTTCATCCCGGAAGTTGACTAAGTCATCATCAGTTATGATGTTTAACTCGACTCTTTGTCTCACGAAATTCGAGTAATTATACAACTTCCTAATGATTGATTTGATGAATATCTTATTGATAATGTCTTCACAGAACATTATCAAAACCTAGGCATTACTATCTGGGACTTAACCTAGAGGGAGGACTTAACTCAGAGTCACTTGTTATGGATCGCACCGAGTCTAACTAAGTGTGATTCATACCTTTTAACATACTGATGTGTTAACAGACTTGTCCTGAGAGAAAATCACATTTTCTTTTAATTACGCAAGATTTTATGTAGCTAAGTATTTAACCATTCGATCTAATCAAATCAGTTTAAATACTTTTGTCCTTTCATTCTTTATTTTTCAGACTCGTGTTTCATCAAGAACACGTGTCTTAATAAAATATACGAATAACTTAATTTGGTTAATCTAGACTCGGGTACATCAGTATGTACCAGACTGAGTTCGACAACTCATTCTCCCACTGTCTCACAGATGGGGTTCGGCCATTATATCTAAGAGGATAAGACTCACAAGTGTTCGTAGACTTCATAATACGAGAGGTCAGACCCTTCTTTATGTTACTTGTGAAGCTTAGTCTCTCGACACGGCCTAGTCTATTTTGCCATGTAAGTTTGCTACTATCTTGTGTATTTATATATATTAACATTTAATACATATATTATCATTATACAATTTACTCATTGCTTCAAAAGCAATGTGACGACATTCGTCAAAATGTGTTAAACTTCTGTATAACAATAATCATGAAATCGTGACATCAGAGTATGTCACATTTTTATTTCCTCCTACTTATGCCTTTACTAATGATAAATTAAACTATTTAACTCGATTGACTTTCCAGTGTGCCGTCTTCCTTTTCTAAATCACATCTAGATATTTAAATGGCCCAACATAAATGAATAGCTATGCAAGCGACTCATGTATCAAAACGCTTGAGAGTTGCAATCTTGAGTGTAGCTCAAGAAGTTGCTTGTCTCAAGATCCGGTTGGGATACATAGTCTTGCACCACTCATGCACTCGTATTCGAATCAAACGGTTTGATCGAATTCTCGAACTTTGCGGATCAGAATTGTTTGTACATACAACCTTGAGGGTAGCTTGACAAGTTGTAGGGAGAAACATACTTCGAATATCCTATATGTTCAAGCTGCCTCATATAGAGACGAGTGACATATTGCGTGAATTTATTTGTTGGACCCAGAACTTATGAAATCATATTTCTTAAGTCTGTTCTTTAGAAGGTCATTTTAATGTCAACGAGAGTATAGTTTAATCTTATCAATTAGAATTTAACTTGATATTCAATTAATCAACCTATTTGACCAATTAACTAATTCCATTAAAAAAATTATATTTTGATTCCTTCGGTAAATATAGTCTTGCCCTAGTTTAGCATATGTTCAATATTAAATATAGGTAGAATGGCTTTTATCTATCTATATCCTCCCACTATTTTTACGATCGTTTCAAAGCTTAATAACGAACGATTTAATCGAATTAAAAAATTTAAAATTTAGTGAAAGAGGGATCCAATCATCCTGAACCTCACAACCTTGAGGAGACTCAACAAGTTGATTGGTTCCATGATTGGTAGACTAACTCTTAGTCAATCACATCACATGTGACTCCCTATCGTTTTTTTACCCACAGTCACGTATGATCTTGAGGAGACTCAACAAATCATAATGACTGGTCTAGTCAGACCCTTGATTTCGTGTCCAGATTTGACTTAGATCGATGCTCGAGGAGACCCGACGTATCGATTTGGGTCAAGTCTAGACTACATCACATGTATGTTGGAGTTTATTCCTTAAAGATAAACAAGTCATAGCTTGAGGAGACTCAACAACTATAATTGTCTTCTTTGAGTTACCAAGCTCCAAAATTAAGGAGGGATACGGATTAATCTTTAATAAGATTTATAACGCATTGACTAGATATAGTCCAGGGTGTCATACAATCATGATTCGCGACATTGCGGTCCAGCGGAACACAGCCAGGGAATTGACTAAGCCAGGATCACTACCCCTTAGAATAGTAAGGGTTGATCCAGAACTCTTAGCCAAGCACATTGACTGGATCATGGTCCATTGAATAAAGCTTGTCATTTTTGTATGCGTGCCATAGACTAAACAGCTTTTATTAACAACTAATTAATCCTATCAACTAGTTGCATCCTTAAATTCAAAATTTTAGGATTTGTTTAATAACTTTTATTAAGTCCTTATCAACTATAAGGTTCACGTGCTATCCTAATCTTTATTAGGATTTTAATAAATTATTAACCAACGCTAAAAGCGAAGTCCTTTAATGATTTAATAATAACAATTAAAATAAAAAATCATTAAAAGGACTACCCTAATCATGAATTAGGTCTTGAAGCATTGTTAATGTTTTATTAAAACATAGCATGTTATTAAAATTCAATTAATAAATTTTAATCATTACTTAATGGCTAACCTAAAGGGTTGTCTTGTGTTATCAAATAAGGGACAAGAAGACATATCCATTAAAAATTTACACTAATTTTATCGCATAAAAAGTGTACAACTATTTAACAATTAAATAGATTAAAGTTTATCGCATAAACAATTTTAGCATGCATACTTAAATTTAACATTTAAATTTAAAAATACGATTTTTAAAACATTTTATTTTATCTCATAAAGTAAAAGCTTGTTTAAAAATCATAACATTTGCATGCTTCTTTAAAATATTTATCGCATAAAAATTTTAAACTTTTAAAATCAGTTTTTAAAATTATCTTATAAATTTAAAACATCATTTAAAAAATTCCATGTTTAAAATTTATCACATAAAATTTTAAACAACCTTTTAAACTTATCGCATAAAGTTTTAAAGCTTTAAAACAATTTTAAAATTTATCACATAAATTTAAAATTCCATTTTAAAAAATTTCATGTTTAAATTTTATCATATAAAATTTTTAAACAAAAAAAAATTTAAATTTATCCAATAAATTTAAAGAAAACATTTTTCTGTAAAAGCATTCAAATAATAAATTCGCAGTCCTAGATCAGCATACAAACCTGGCTCTGATACCAATGCAGGGTTTTCTCGGACCCTTAGGGCACAAAAACTCTAGTCCCTTCCTAAGTCAGACGGAACATAGACAGAAATGCAGCGGAAAATTTTTATGTTAATCTAATTAACATGCAACCCTAAGGAACCAGACCCTATTAGCCAGGAACTCTGCCAACTTGGGGTGGATCTGACCACCCCAAGAGGGATCTAGCCTACTGCGATTAAATTAAACTAATGCTAATAAACACATACCCGGAATCTCAACCCTGGAGCAGGCGAGATGTTCCGCACCGTCTTCCGAGCCGCTCTCGTCCCACGCCGAGCCGCTCCTCAAACCGCTCCCCGAACCGCTCCTCGAACCGCTCCACATCCCGATGTGATCAATCCCATGTCACAGAGCCAACCAACCGCCGAAGAAAGTTTCACCCGAGTGAAACCTCCGCCTAGATTTCGGATCTGAATCCAAACTCCTTTGCGGCTTTGCTAGAGCCCTCAGGAGCAAAGCAGAAATTTATAGGGAGAGGAGAAATATTAATTTAAGCCTAGATCCGAGCGTGCTCCAACATTTACGAGAGCCGCTCAGATCTAGAGCTTGGGACGAGTTTAGAGGAAGGGGGCAGACCCCTATTTATATAGGCGGCTGACCCCTCCCCTCTACTCAATTTCCGATGTGGGACTAAAAATTAGAGTTAATTAAATCAAGTTAGTTTGCACTTCAGAAAGTGCAAACTTCCGTGAATTTTAACTCACTCACCGTTGAGCTTCAAGATTGATACAACCTATCAATACGACGAGCGTTCAATGGTGAACACATAGGAAAAAACCGTTCGTCAATCGGAGTCCGTTTGACCACTCAAACATATGTACAAAGTTGAGCCCAAAGTTGTATTATCCTCCAAAACCAGCCGTCACAGAAAAAACACACCTAGGGTTCGTAACCCTAGGTGTGGGGCCCCACACAGGGCCCCACGCTGCTGCTGCGCGCACAGCCCAAGGGGCGCGTGCTTGGCACGCGCCCGCACCTCTGCAGGGCGCCTGGCGCCCTGCGGCGCGTGCAAGGCACGCGCCCTGCGACGCGTGCCAAGCACGTGCCAGGCAGGGCGCGTGCCAAGCACGCGCCAGGCAGGGCACACAGTGCGCCCTGCGGGCGCTCTTAATTGCGCGTGCACGCAAAAAGGGATCCGGCCAAAGGGCGGGTCCCACCTCTTTAAAAAAAACTTTTTTTTGTTTGTTTCTTAAATAAAACAATTATAGGCTGGTGTGTGGGCTTCTATTTAAAACACTTTCAAATAGTCTTATTGGGCTTGTTTGGACTCCGATTTTGACGCGGTTCGAACCTGCGAATAGAGCGGGATGAACCCGTCTTATCGGTAACCTTTTCCTTGCGTTAATGTTATTAAATATTGTCTTAAACTATTTAAAACACATTTAATCTCCTTTGCATCAAATACAAAATAGTCCCTATCTAATCTTAAATAATCATTTGCATCAAATAAAAATGATCCGAGGGCATATTCCTCTACACCTGCTACACAGTAAAATTTGAAGAAATTTTGAGCCATCTCTGGGAAAATTGGTGACAATTGGTCAGGCGCCTGGAGAATGACCAGTCGACTGAAAATTGACCATCAGTCGCCTGTCATGAATAAGAGTTATGAAGGCTAAAAACTGGAGATTGGGTAGTCAACTATAGACGAAATAGCAGTCGACTGTCCTGGTTCTGAAATCCAGAATTGAGTTAGAATTAAGTATTAGATACTTCTTACACTTAAACCTATACTCTAAACATTATAATAACATAAAATAACCATCATAAGCATATAGACTAATACACAAATCAAGCATATTAATTTAATCATCAAATCATCAAAAATCTCCAATAAATCTCATTGAAAACAAATGTGAAAGTATGACATATACAACATGAGATATGAAAAAGATCAAATGAGCTCAAAATAGGTTATAACATATATAAATGAGCTCCTAAATCTCAGATTCACCCGTAATCGTTAATTCTCCACGTAACCTCACAAATGAGTCTTCTTTTAGAGGTTTAGTGAAGATGTCGACGATTTGTTTTTGGGTTTCAATGTACTCTAAGGTGATGTCCTTCTTAGCTACATGATCATTATGAAATGGTGTCTCACATCTATGTGTTTGGCACGGAAGTGGCGTATCGGATTTTTGGAAAGACATATTGCACTTTGGTTATCAAACATGATAGGGCAAGTATCACAATTGGCACCATAGTCTTTGAGTGTGTCTCTCATCCAAAGAACTTGTGCACATGCAAGACCTGCAAAAATATATTCTTCTTCGGTCGTGGACAAAGATACGAAGTTTTGCTTCTTGGAAAACCAAGAGACAAGGAAATTTCCTAGAAAATGGCAAGTGCCACTAGTACTTTTCCTGTCGGATTTGCATCCAGCAAAATCAGCATCAATATACGAGACTAGCTCATATGTGCTAGATTTAGGGTAAAGTAACCCATAATCTAGTGTTTGATTGAGGTAACGAAAAATTCGTTTAACTGCAATCAAGTGTGATTCCTTAGGTCTAACTTGATATCTAGCACAAAGACATATTGAAAACATGATATCGAGCCTACTAGTAGTTAAATAAAGTAAGCTACCAATAATACATCGATATAGAAGAATGTCCACATATTTCCCATTTTCATCCTTGTGTAAATGGGTGGTCGTACTCATGGGAGTCATTTTGCTTAAAGACGATTCCATCCCGAATCGCTTGATAAGCTCTTTGGTGTACTTGGTTTGGTGTATGAAAGTCCCATCCTTCATTTGCCAAATTTGAAGGCCTAAAAAGTAATTGAGCTCACCCATGTGGCTCATCTCAAATTTCTCCTTCATAGATTTAGAAAATTCTTGGCAAAGGTTAAAGTTAGTAGAACCAAAGATAATATCGTCTACATAAACTTGAAAAAGGAGGATGTCATTTTCATAATCTTTAATGAAAAGAGTTGAATCAACTTCACCCACTTTAATACCTAAATCTAAAAGAAAAGTTTTGATTTGATCATACCAAGCTCTATGAGCTTATCTCAACCCATATAACGCTTTCTTAAGTTTGAAAACATGATTAGGAAACCTTTCATAAATAAAACCAGGTGGTTAAGAAACATAAATTTCTTCATTAACTATGACATTTAAAATGCACTTTTAACATCCATTTGAAATAATTTAAAATTTTTATGACATGCAAAAGATAAAAGCAACCTAGTGGCTTCTAATCTAGCTACAAGAGCAAAGAATTCTTCGAAATTGATACATTCCTCTTGTCGGTAGCCTTGAGCTACTAACCTTGCTTTGTTCCTTATGATGACCTCGTTCTCATCCGTCTTGTTCTTAAATATCCATTTGGTCCCAATGACTTGGTGACCATTTTGGAAGAGGGACGAGCTCCCAAACTTCATTTCCTTCAAATTGCATGAGCTCCTCTTCCATTGCAACTATCCACTAGCTATCTTCACAAGCTTCTTAGATGTTCTTTGGCTCAATGGTAGAGACAAATGTGTAGTAAGAGAACTCATCAATCCTTGACCTAGTTCGGACACCTACACTAATGTCTCCAATTATTTGCTCATGGGGGTGGTCACGAACGGTCGGATAAGCTTTCAGAATACTTGGATCACTTGGAACATTCTCAATATATTCATTAGCATTGTTAGTCTCAATAATAGAATCATTAATGTTAACATTACTAATGGAATCACATAAAACATCTACACTATCATCGACTACTTGAGGAATATCAAAATCTTCATGAAATGAAACGTGTATTGATTCCTTGATCGTTGAAGAGGTTTTGTTGTATATCCGGTATGCTTTGCTACGTGTTGAATATCCAACAAAAATTCCTTCATCGGATCTTGGCTCAAATTTGTCTAAATTACCAAAAGCGTTCTTTATAAAATATTTTGAACCAAAACACGAAAATACTTAACTTGAGGCTTTTTATCATAAAATAATTCAAAACAAGTTTTGTTCGTTCTAGGCCTCACTAGGATCTTATTAAGCACATAACATGTCGTGTGCACCGCCTCCGACAAAAATTTGCACACTCAATAAGAATCTTATTCTTTCTCTCAACAACGTCATTTTGTGGTGGTGCACGAGGAAAAGAAATTTTGTGAGTAATCCCGTTGTCATCAAAAAACTTAGAGAAAAGTTCATTCTCAAATTCTCCTACCTGATCACTACGAATAGTAATAATGGTGGTTCCTAAGAGATTTTGAACTTTCTTTGTAGATTTGGTAAACTCATCAAAGGCTTCATTTTTATTGGTTAAAAATGATACCATGTAAATCTAGAAACGTCATATAGAATGACTAATCCATAATGAGCATTTCTTAAAGATGCTACTCTAGTAGGCCCAAATAGATCTAAATGAAGTAATTCTAGGGGCCTGTTAGACGTTATGCCATCTTTGAGTTTAAATGAACTCATCAAAGGCTTCATTTTTATTGGTAAAAAATGATACCCATGTAAATCTAGAAACATAATCTAGAATGGCTAATCCATAATGAGAATTTCCTAAAGATGCTACTCTAGTAGTCCCAAATAGATCTAAATAAAGTAATTCTAGGGGCCTCTTAGAGTTTATGCCATCTTTGAGTTTAAATGAAGATTTACGTAGTTTACCTCGTTGACATGAAACACAAAAACTTTTCTTAGTAAAAGAAGTCTTCGGAAAACCTTTAACTAGATCATGCTTAGCTAACTTATATAAGTGCATAAAATGAACATGACCAAAACGGCGATGCCATAATAGTTGTTCATTTGATTAGTAATTAAGCAATGTTATATGGTTTTAGGCATGCTCAAATAATAAATATTTTTATGCCTAATACCGGAAAATAAAACATGCGAATCACTATCAACTATCTTACAAATACCCTCTCCAATGTTAACCTTGCAACCTTTGTCACAAAGTTGACTTATGGAGATAAGGTTATGACATAAACACTAACTAAATAAACATTTGTAATAAGAGGTTTGGATGGGTTACCGACTTTGCCTACTCCAATGATGGTTCTCTTTTGATTGTCTCCAAAGGTGACCGTTGCAACATCCTTGATGCAGATCACTTCGGAGAGCAAGGAGGGATCGCTCGTCTTGTATTTAGAGCAACATCTATCGAGTATCCATCCTTTCCTTTTGGAGCCAATATATCTATTATTGTTCTCTTTCTTGTTTGGATACCTACATAGTATACCATAAGCTCATGATACCCAAGCTTATTGGGTCCAAGGGGATTAGCCCTTTGGAAACCAAGTCCAAGTGGACTTTGGCTTCCCAACATAGTTACCACTATTTATCAAATCACTAGAATTAGAATTTACATATGCATTCCTAACATTCGTGCTATGTTCTTGGGACCCTAAATTGTGTACGTTTTGGGTGTCCTCTTCCTAGTTGCATTAGGTTGAGGTCTATGTGGTGCATGTTTCCGAGGAGCATGAGATCTAGCATATGAAGGTGGAGGAGGATATGCATGAGACATATACGGGATATAAGCAAAATGTGGTGCATGCATATTATATGGTTCATATGGAGTATGCATATAATGTGAAGGATTTGCATGAGCATACATGGGAGGATGATGTGCATGAACATAAGAGTATATAGGAGCATGTGCATGAGTATTTCTCATGTGTGGGTTTGCACGTGCCCGTGGGTGTGGAGCATAAAACTCATTATGCATGTTCCAATGAGAATTAGGAGTGTTCCTATGTGTGTGAGTGTTAGTTTACATGAAGGCATGTCCTTTCTTTTGATTTCCACCATTAATGAGTTTCTTGTCAAACGAAAGAACGTGTGTAGTGGTGACTTTCTTGGTAGGATTGCTACCAATAGTGTTTTTGTCACTACTAGTGGATGCACCAGAGGATGGCCTCACAAAATTTATAGTTACACGACTATATGAGGTGTGTGATTTGGATGCATTTGCTTCCACATAACCAAGTCCAACATGATGTGTGGCCAGAAATTGGTTAGAAAGCAATTCAACCAATTGCATTGTCCCTTTGTTAAATCTCTTATCATGGGAGGACATGATCTCATATTTCTCCCTAAGGGAAGAAATATTAGTGTCCAAAGTGGACACACGTGTGGTGAGCGCATGCACTTGGGTTTTGAGAAAACCATTCTCAACACTTAATTGTGTGTTTTGTGAAGCTAGATCAACACTATCTTTAGAAGAAACGTGATCTAGTTGAGATTTGAGGGAATTCATCTCATTTCTCAAGGTGCCATTTTGAGAAACCAAATTGGTTTTTCAAGTGTAAGTGTGTCAATAATAGTGTCATTGTTGGTAATGCATGGCATGTATGTTTTACTAACATTAGATATCTTCAAATTAGTATATCTAAGTATAATAGATTGATACTTAGAAAATAATTCTTCGTTAGCAATACAAAGATCATCCATTGTTACCTCGGGTTCATCGTTCTCACTATCGCTTCCATCGGAGAATGTATGTTCTCGGGCCATGAAGCACATATGTGCACTCTCACCCTTCTCATCATCGGATTCGCTTGAGAAATCTCCACTCGAGTCATCGAAAGTCCCAACGAGTCTTTTTTCTTATCCTTCTGGAATTGTCGGACTTGTGTTAATTTGATGCTTTCCATTATTCTTTGTTCCTTTGCAGTGTGCAATCCTTCTTGATGTGCCCCTACTTGTTGCACTTGAAACAAAGAGAAGAAGAATTGTTAGTGGAATCAAATTTAGATTTGAAAGGGAATTAACCTTTGCGAAAGAAGCATTGGAACTTCTTGCCATAAGCGCCATTTCTTCCAAATCCATTTCGTTCTCGGATTCATCACTTCGGATGATGAAGCGGTAGCATTGAACGATAACGCCTTCTTCTTTGCCTCCGTTGGGTTCATCATAGCTCTAATATTCATTCGGTTCTCTATTCTTACTTTGTAAGACATGAGAGTACAGATGAGATTCAACACGGTATAGTTCTTCATGTCATTAACATCCTTAATGGTAATATCCCTTCTTTTCCATTTTGAGGTCATTCCCATGATTATATTTCTTACCTTTTCTTGATGTGTGTATACTTGACTGAGAGCTTCAAGCTCATTGGTCATGTTGGTGAAACGACTGTACATCGTTGCAATGTTCTCACTTTCCTGCATATGAAACATGTCGAAGTTTTGTAAAGCAACATATAATTTTGACAATTTTACCTTTTTCGTGACGACGAGATGGTTCCATATTTGATATGCACTCTTACATGTGCATATCTTATTGAAATCATCCAGATCCAATGTGCAATGAAGAGCGTTCATTGCTTTGGCATTGTTCACCTCGGCGGACTTCTCGACGGGAGTCCATTTGTCGGAACCATCTTTGGTGGGTTCAACGTAATCCTTATGGAGGGTTCTCCAAAAAAGGAGCACTCCTTAGGAATGTCTCCATCCGGCACTTCCAATAGGCGGAATTCATGCCATTGAAACGCGGAGGACGAACCGTCGATTGTCCTTCGAAAACGGTAGAAGCACTATCATGATCGTGATTGTTGTACGAAGGAGGTGGAGGAACGTTGTTGTTGTTGGATGCCATAGCTATAAACCTTGTGCTCTGATACCAATTATAAGGACCATGGCTATGAGGAAAACATTAGAAGGGGGGTTGAATAGTGTTTATAAATTTTAAACGATAGTTATACCAATTTAAATCCATAACCAACAATAAATGCGGAATTATAAATTAACCTAAAATGAAACAATCTAACAAGGAGATGTTTCAAGGGTTCGGATTATCCAAGTCAATCCCGACTTGTTCCTGGTAATCCTACGTCCATTCCACCCGGATATCTCCACTTAAGTTAGAACCGTAACTTGAGGCTTTCTTTAAACCCACTTGTAGCACCCCTACAAGTGTAATTGAATAACAATCGATGTCCTTGACTCTCATAACTTAGGATCAAGAAAACCCACTCTCACAAACTGTGAGTGAAATCGAAATACTAGATAATTAAATTCGAAATGTAAACACTTACAAACACCTATGCCTTGAAGTAAAACTTGAAGGAGCAACGTGAAGTGAGTATTGATGTCTTCCAAGAAGAGAGTGAAGCACTTTCTCTTGTCACCATCAAATGCCTAGAGGATATCAACTTTGATTCTAGGTTGGAAAGTAAGAGAGAATGAGATTCTTAGGCTTAGAGAAAATGAGAGCTTAGAGATGAGATCAATGAAGTCTTAAGGGTTCCAAGAGGTCTTCAATGGAACAGTATGAGATCCTTTTATAAGTTCTCTAAACCCCTCAAACAAAATACCCAAAACCCCCTTTGAAATCCGTGTGGAAAAAGCCAACATATAGAATTTACAGCCAGGACATGCGACTGATGAAGAACTCACAGTCGCTTGCTGTATTGTGTCAGAGGGTAGGTGAGAATTCAAACGATAACTTACCACGTAGGACAGTCGACTGATGAAGGTTGGACATGTGCCTGAAAACTATCAGGCGACTGAGAAACCTTCTACAGGCGACTGTGGGTCAAAGTGTGAAACTTGACAGAGAGTGAGATTTCTGGGTAATCTTGGACATGCGATTGATGGGGAATCCACAGGCGCCTGTGCCATGGGCAGGCGACTGGGAAACCAACTTCAGTCGTCTGTGTGCACAAGTGCGTAACTTGCCAAAATGAAAGTTCTGGGCAATTGATGGACATGCGACTGATGTGGTATCAACATGTGCCTGTGCCATAGTCAGGCGAATGGAAAACCAACTTCAGTCATCTGTGTGTACAAGTGCAAAATTGACAGATCATTAGATCTTTGGGCAAGAGGAGACAAGCGACTGACTAACAAGTCACATGCGCCTGAAATCAGACAGGCGCATGTACTTTGTACAGCAGTCACATATTGAAGTTGAAAACAGAAAAGCCCAAAAACCTAAGTCAAAACATGTGCATTACAGTCGACTACAAAACAATTCTCAGGCACCTGTATAGAGACATGCACCTGCATTTTGTTCTTCAGTCGCCTGTTAAAAATCCAAAATGCACAGTAAAGGGAATGAAGAGTTGGAAGCCCTAGGCAAGATAAAGTAAAGTGTGTGAGCTCCAAGATAGTTCTACTACAAGGCTACATTCTAATCAAGGAAAATGAAAGCATAAAAATATTTACATTGTATTTATGCTTCACTTCATTCTCTTGAATGGCTTTGAAGTCTTTGAAGCTTCATTCTTCAACTTGATCATCCAATCTTCAATTCATTGAGCTTTGATTGATCTTAGTAGTCATCCATTGCTATTTGGTCTTAATTATTAGCTTAGGCAATGGATTAACTGCATGTAGGGGATTAGTCACAAGTATTTATGTTTGCTCATCATCAAAACTAAGTAGGGAGAAGTCCAATACTTAACACTTCTGATCGGCTCCCGCTGACAAATTCGAAATTTCGGATGGTCTGAGATCTTGAACACCACTCTCCTGTGTCGATAATCAATTGTGGCATGGAAGGTCCCTAGCCAGTCCATCCCAAATACGGTATCCAAACTCGGTATATCGATGACTAAAAAGTCGGCATAGAGCTCTCATCTACAAATAACTACGGGACAATCTAAATATCCACTAGTCGTCTACAACACACCACCTCCCATCTTAACGTTCCAACCAGTAGTGAGAGGTGAAACAAGGATAGCATGTCGATTGACATATCGTGTCGCCATAAAACAATGTGAAGCCCCGGATTCAAAAAGTGCAAGAGCGGGTTTGCTTGCTATTAACACCATACCTACGGTCACGAAACTATGTCTAAGCATAATCATACAATAAAACAAATTGGAAGATAATGATGGATTTGTAAATGTAATGACCTGGCCTGTAGCCTCGGCCTCCTCAGCTATAATGGTGAACGTCTGGCGCTTCAGGGGTGGAGCCTGTGGTCGTGCCTGCTGAAATCCTATTTGCTGCGGTAGGGGTCCATGCTGAGCATTCCCCACTGGAGCTATAGCTGGTGCAGCTTTCTGTGCTGGAGCTGCTAGTCTCTGTCTCTTCTGGGGGCAGTCTCTTGCAACGTGGTCATTTACTCAAATCAGGCACTGGTTCAATAGATATTGGCACTCAGACTTGATGTGCCCTGGTTTGTTGCAATAGTGGCAGACGGTTTGTTGTCTGTGCTACTATGGCTGCTGGGGATGTGGTGGGGTTGGCTTATTAGAAGATGTCTGCTGAGCTGGTCGGGCCACCTGTCGATTAAGAGGCGGAGGAGGTCGTCTCTGAGGGGCACTCACCTGTCGTTCTAGATCTTCCTTTTGTTGCATGTACTCATAATCTCGAGCTGCAGAGAGTATGTCGATGTGAGTCTTAAGCTTGTGCCCCACTTGTTGTTTTTGAATCTTTATATTTAGGCCTTCTTGAAAACGCTGAGCTCTGTCCCATGGATCAGACATCGCATTCTTCGCGAACCTGCAAGAAGACAACTTGTTAATAAATTACATGCATCTATAGGTCAACTTTGTAAGTTGAAATACATACTTGCTGAGTCTGGAGAATTCAACGTTATATTGTTTCATATTTATGGAGCCTTGTTTCAAGTTCATAAATAGGGCATGTAGTGCCCTCTTCGCGTTTGGTGAGAAATACAAAGCATTAAATTTCTCCTAGAAGAAGCTCCATGAAATTGGCTGAGTCAAGCGATCTTCCTCTGAATCCCATCATGACATGGCATCTACAACCAACTGTATCTTTGCCATGTCCACCCATGAATCTGGCGCTGCTCTTAGCATGGCAGCTGTGCAACGTAGCCATTCTTCTGCTGCAAGAGGTCCCTCTGTTCCTTTGAAAACTGGTGGACGCATTGATCTGAATTATTGTACTCCACCTTTCATCTATGTTCAGCTCCCTTTGTAAAGCTCTAACCATCTCTCGTAAAGTCTGATCTGAAATCTGGATCTTCGCTACTGGTTGCTCAGTATTGTTGTTTCCATTATTTCCATCGTCGACGTGATGATGTCCGCCATTGATATTATTGACAGGATCATTGAGGTTGGGATCGATGTTGTTGTTGTCAGCAGTCTCATTGTCGACATAGTCATTAAGCTGGTCCTCGGCGTCATAGTTGTTGTCATTGCCATAGTTGACATTCTCATGAACGGTGTGATTAACGTTGTTTGGGACGTTGTTCATAGTACAAGATCTATGCCCATCACTGTGATTTCCCACAAAATCTGCATAGGTAATGACTGGATTGCTCCCAGTACTCCGTCGACGATTGTATGCTTTCGACATTCTGTATTCCAAAGAAGGATGTCAGTTCAATTGTTCACTTACGAGTTTTTCTGCGTGCTCTATACTGTTCACGAGGTGTCTTGCGGGGACCTGCATGTGCCACCAACTTGTAACGCCTCATTTCCAGGTACCATTAAATTTCGTTATTATCTGTGCAGGTCCTGTAATTTTCCAGCGAAAGCAGAATAGAACTAACAGATAATTTCATAAAAGAGATAACTTTATTCATCCTTCAAAGAGGTACAAAAGCTTAACTAAGTAAGAACTAATAGTCTTTCATTCTAAACAATAAAGAAATCAACTAAACAAAAGTAAACACTCTCCTTACTACTCTGGGACTCAAAAATCAGCACACTCCATGGTAAATTCTGACTCCTCGAAAGCTGGAGCCTCCTCGTACTCTGGTTCAGTTTCTGTTGAGAAAACATTTGAAAGGATAAAGTAAATGATATTTACAATAAACAACAATTATAACTTTCATGCAACCCTAGTCCTAATCAAGCCAATAACACTAAGCACTAGACTGTACCTATTTAGCTAGAACAATTCATTCTTTTATTATACTCATAATGTAAAGGGAAAGAGTGGTTAAAGAACAACCTCAGGTTTCACAGGCGAGCTCACATGTGCCCTAAATTTATTAGTCCAAGATATCATTAAATGGACCCACTCAAGTCTTTTCAAATCTTTTAATAAGCGTAGTCTCCGCCACCCTTTCTAACTTTAATTACGAGTTTCTAAATCCCTATGTCATTCTAACTATTTCAGTGTCTGTTTCAATTATTCTCTAATTCTATACTTTATAAACTTTGTAGGAAGAAAAGTGCACAAAACTATAATGTCGACAACAACAAGTCCAATGTAACAATATTACACAAACAATGACTTTATTGCACAATTCTAAAAACAATGTTTATCTGCTAACTGTAACAATTCCATATATCAATTCCTACAATGAAAGAAAACTATTTTTAATATGTTCTAAAACTGTTCTAAAATAATCAATTCATTCAAACATTAAAACTAAAACGAAATTGTTTGTGAAACGAAACAATTCAACCATAGAATCAGATTCGTATTTATTGGCATCCATGAAGGGTTTTCTAGGGTCTACCATGCTCGAGGAAACTTTCCCCAAAAATCTGAAAATAAGAACAGTGAATCCAACGATCCATGTGTCACAGTAATTAAAGATATCAAAACCCCACTGCAATTTAACCACCATAATGTAAGTAGAAAAACCCAAATGGAACACAATCTATAGAACCCTCATGCCAAATAAAATCCAACCGTTCAAAAACTGCAGTCGTGAGAAGACATCTGCAAGGGGGGTCAGCTAACAGAGTCGAAGAATGGTAGGGATAAAGACAGCCGACAGATTATCGGAAATGAAAACCCCCTCGGCGGCCAATCCTAAATCCAAAAACCCTAAATCAGTGGGACGGGGCTGCGACAAAGTTGTCGCCTTGCTCTAGTGATGACATAATTTAACATTAGGGGAGAAATCCCTTTTAAAATTAGAAGAATCATCATTTCCTAGAAAAACCCTAACTTTCGAAACAAATCGAATGCATAAAGAGCAATAATTGAAGTTTAAAGTAACAAAGGTTTACCATGATCGTAGAAGAAAGCAAGCCAAGAAAACAGAAATCCAAAAACCCAAATCGAGCTTAATCGGAAAACTTTGAGGAATAAGACAATAATTTTCGCACACACAAAACCCTAGAACTGGGCGTGATTAAATAGAAAAGAGAACACACAGAAAATAAATGAGAATGAGATCTTATCATAGGCAAAATCCCGAAGATTTTGGGGCGCGGGATTAAGGATCAAGTTGGTTAGGGTTTTCAAAAACCCTAGCGGCGTTGCCATCCGCTGCTTTCATCGTGCGTGTGAGAGAGTAAAGGGGAATGGGTTGGGTATCCATCGTGTGGGTGGAGAGATATCGGGTGAGGGTTTTTGAATCGAAGCCGTCGGGTTGCTGCTGCCTTTCGCTCGCGTCGTTCGCCTGCGAGAGAGGAAACACACAAAGGAACATAAGGTCTGGGCTTGAGGGGATCAGGTGAGGGCTGAGAGAGAGATAGATGTTCTAAGTTTAAGTTAAAAGAGGATGGGCTGGGAAAATGGGGCTTGCATGGGCTTTAAATGAAACAGATTATTGCAGTTTTAGTCCAATACTAGCTCATTTGCTCTCATCCAATCAATTTAACTCCATTTTTAAATTGATTTGAAATTGATTCTCCTAGATCTATTTTAGTCCAACACAAACTCCATTGCTCTCATCTAATCAATTTATCTGCTCTTTGATTTGATTTGAAATTGATTCTCCTAGATCCACTCGGACTCTTTCAAAATTGATTAATCATTCGATTTGTTTCATTGATGCAATGAACTTGATCAATCTTAGGATAAGTAGGACTCCTCAAAATTGATTTGAATCTTCAATCAAATCTTATCTTATCTCCTTGATGCAATGAACTTGATCGATCATAGGATAGGTAGGACTCTTTTGAATTCAAATTAGATCTTTGAATTTGCACACCAATCTCCTTATCCATCAATGGAATTTGTAGAAAATGTTGACCAACTCAAATGCCATTAATCACACGATTGCCATTGCTCCTTCTTCTGCACATAAATTACAAGCTTTCCATTGACCATATTCACACGTTTACCATTGCTCCTTCTCTTGCACATAAATTACAATCTTGCCAGTATGCTTTCCCTATTATGCTTTCCATGTTTATTTGGCCCTGAAAACACTTAATAAACACATCAAAAATATTCATTAAGGTTTGTTATCATCAAATAAGAAATCATATATCGTTGTATCCTACACCATTGTGTCCAACATGTGTGTGTGTGGTCTATATGTGTGGGGGGGGGGTGTGTGGGGTACGTGTGTGTGGTTTGTGTGAGTGTGGTCTATGTGAGGGGTCTCTTTGTGTGTATTCTATGTGTGGTCACACACACACACACACACACACACACACACACACACTCTCTCTCTCTCTCTCTCTCTCCCCCCCCTCTGTGTGTGCGCACGTGCACGCGCGTGTGGTCTGTATCAAATTGAACAAGAGATATGTATGAAATTAATAGTTGCACCAAGTAAAAATATATTAATCTTATTTCCTATTTTATGCGGTTGTGTGTACTTTCATTTTGTCACATTATTAGGGTCATCATGTGTACTTTCATTTTATCACATTATCCGGGTCATCAGGGATCCATACCTCGGTTTTTGTTAGTAAATAGCATTTATCATGTGTGGATACATGGTACATATTGATTGTGAAGTTTAAAATCGATTTGTGCATTCCTGATGTCTATGATAATGAAGGCATGCATGTCACATGTGGTTATATGGAAATATCTTCTCTTCTGGGCATGTTTGTACTTAGCTCTATAAATGTGGTATTTATACTGAGGGAATTATGTCGTGTGGTGTATAACTACATACCGGTTCAGGAGGAGATATTGAATGGAATTTGAGATCTGAACTGAATTCTAGGTTAAGATTTGGGTTAGGGTTAGGGTTAGGGTGGGCTTTAATAACAATAGGATGATATATTGATAAGATGGGAAGATGCAGAGGGGTCGAAAACAGGTAGCAGTGGACACACAGATACATTTGACTCAAACAGTCTCTTATTTATCATAATACATATATGATATATATGTATATATCATATGTACCATATGTATCATAGATGGTACCTATGTGGTGCAGTTGCAGCCCTAATGTTCTCTTCAGCACAATCTGATATAATAAAAGTCACCAACAAACCTAGATTATTTAACTAAAAAAGATCAAAAATTAGTTTTCCATACATGCATCAAACTTAGTTTGCCATGCATGTGGATCAAAATCAGACATGAGCTTGTTGCATATGTTCTTTATCATGACAGTGGTCCGAATGTCAACGCCCAACTTGGACTCATCAAACTCCATGCTGGAGTTGATAAAAGATCTACTCTTAGCCTTTGCTACGTTTTCATGATCGAGACACAGACTAAAACCAATTTTTTAAACAAATTTATCACCAACAGTCTCAATGCTAGCTACAGATAAAACCTCCAGGTGCTTTTTTGTACTCACATAGCAACATAGAACCATTTGGAAACTTCAGTAGATCTGAAATGTAAATCGTATGATATTTGTTAAAATTATGTTACTCAAGACAGTATCGCTTATGATTTATCTGAGAAGGAAAAAACAGTATCGACTTTGGTAGATAAGAATTTCCTTGCTAAGGAGGCATCTGCAGCCATTGATAGATGTGGTGTATTACTCAAGAGAATATACCGCATCTGTCAATGGCTACAGATGCCTCCTCGGCTAGGAAACCCTTATCTACCAAAGTCGATATTGTTTTGTCCTTCTCAGATAAATCATCAGCAATACTGTCTTGAGTAACATAATTTTAACAAAAATCATACGATTTACATTTCAGATCTATTGAAGTTTCCAAATGGTTCTATGTTGATATGTAAGTACAAAAAAGAACCTTGAGGTTTTATTTGTAGCTGGCATTGAGACTGTTGGTGATAATTTTGTTTAAAAAATTGGTTTTAGTATGTCTCAACCATGAAAATGTAGCAGAGGCCAAGAGTCTAGAGTAGCTCTCTGATCAACTCCAGCATGGAGTTTGATGAGTCCAAGCTGGGCTGCAACTGTGTCCATATATAGACATATGGTACTTATGATATATGTGTGTGTTGGGGTGGGGGTGGGGGGAGGTGTGTGTATGTATATATGTGTTTTTTGCAAGGTAAGTTAGTATGTATATATAACAATGTTTGAAATACAATGTGGTTGTTCATAGAGTACAGAGTTCAATGACTAGAGGAGAGGACACACGCGTCGTCACCCTAGAACATTTAACCCAGTACCATGTCCAAGACCACAAATATGTACAATATTCAAATCCAACAGAATAAAAATAAAATAAAACACAACACTCTAGCAGGCCGGGCCAAGTGCATCACACCGGATGCAGCACAAACAGCCTCACTAAGAAGCATGGAAGTAGGGCCAAACACATCACACCGGATGCAGCACAAGCAGATTCGGTGATATTAAGCACAAGCAGCCTCACAAAGAATGATGCCCATAGGTTACGCAAGACATGGCAGCTCAAGAAATGCCGGCCAGAGATCACAACGCACAGTAGAGCAAGCCGCACTGGAGATAATTCAGACCAAAGTTAACAAGCCGCAGACATAATTATTCAGGCCAAATAATTCAACCAACATCCCAAACGCCCCAGTTATCAAATGCTTCTTTGGCTGCGTCTTCAATGTCTTCATATTTACGCATCGCAATGCGTATGTCCCCATCAATTGCATCAAACAGAGCAATTTTAGATCTGGATTTGTTGTCAAAAACGTGCTTATTGCGCTCTTGCCATAGGTGCCAAGTTACAGCTGAAAGAACAGTTTTCGCAAGGGTTGCCAGCGCACCCTTTGCATTAAATTTAGACATGTAGTAGCATCCAACCGAGCTCAGAGAGAGTTCAGTAGGGCCGACACTTCCAAGCTTCAGCAACGACCTCCGCAATATGTAATTTGAATAGGGGCACATAAAGAACAGATGTGAATTCGTTTCTGGACAATCATCAGCGCATAGAACACAAGTATTAGAGACCTGTGGACACTAAGCTTCCAGCCGATCTTTAGTGAGGAGTTTGTTCTTCATAGCACGTAGCAAGGTGATCGAAAACTTTGGAATGTACTTACCGTACCAAATTAAATTTGAGAGCCGGAAAGGCGGGGCTTTGTTACGAACAGTATCCCAAGCCTCTTAAATGAAATTCGAGCCATTCTTCCATTCCCAAAAATCTGAACCCGAGGACAGTGTAATATTTTGAAGAAGAGGCAGTAAACCTTGAATTTCTGGAGTATTAGCCCAAGAGGATCCATTCCAGTAATCACTTACTCTCCTTTTGCTTGCACCATTAGGGATCGGATACAGAGTTTTTAATGGGCCGCAGGGTAGCCAATTATCGTGCCAAAATAGGGTATCTTGACCATCCCGAACCCTTCTTTTGATGATCTTTTGAGAATGAATTCTACAATGAAGCAAGAACTTCCAAGTTCCAGACTGTGTGGCCGCAACTTTAGTTTCATAGAATGTAGATGTATCCTTGTACTTTCACCGCATGTATTCTGCCCAAATGCCTTTAGACCCGAGGAGTCTCCAAGTAAGTTTAATGCCTGCTGCAAGATTCAAATCAGACAATAAGCGTAGGCCTACACCACCTTCCTCCTTCGGTCTGCAAGAATCACTCCAGGCCTATGCCTTAGTCTGACCCCATATGAAGTTTCTACATATAGATGTTAGGGTTCGCAAAACGGTAGCTGGAATTCTATAAACATTGATCCAATAGGCAATCATACCGTAGATAACTGATTTCACAAGCTCAATACGCCCAGCGATGGTAAAAGCGAAGAAGTCCAGCCACTTAGCCTTTTCCTGCACTTATCAATGAGTCGATTATACATGTAAGCTTTGGGATATTTGGAAGACAATGGGAGGCCCAAATATGTTGTGATAGTGGATGTTTGAGTAGCTCCAAGATAATCCACAAGCTCCCCTTTGCATTTAACCCCCTTGCTGAACATGGATTTGCTTTTATCCCAATTGATGTCTAAACCTGTGAAATTTCGGAATTCTTCAAGCAAACTTTTTAAACCCCTGAAAGATTTCCGATTGGCACGGCAGAATACAAGAAGATCATATGCAAATAACAAATGTGAAATAGCTCCCGCCCTCCTCATAGGCTGTATACTTCCTTTAATCAGAGATTTGGCGAGAAGGAGTGAGAAAGTTTCCATGACAATGACAAAGAGATAGGGTGAAAGTGGGTCACCTTGCCTAAGTCCCCTGTTCCCACCAAAGAAGCCCACCGGGGAACCATTAACCATAACAGAAAAGGTGGCAGTGGATATGCATTCTCTGATCCATCCAATGAATTTACTACCAAAACCCATCTGATGAAGAATATAATACACAAACTCCCTGTTCACGCTATCATATGCTTTTCTGAGATCAAGTTTCAGGCAAGCTCTCGATCCCATAGGATTACTGAAATCTCTGATTTGCTCATGGGCAAGCAGGGCACAGTCAGAAATCAACCGCCCCTGGAGGAAAGCAGACTGGTTTGGGGATATCAACTTTTGAATAATTCTCTGAAGCCTATTGCATAAGATCTTGCTAATAACCTTGTAAATCACATTACAACAGGCGATGGGCCTGTAATCGCCAAGATTTGAAGCATTAGAGCCTTTAGGAATTAGTGTGAGGAAGGTATGATTTACCTGCTTGAGCAAAGAGCCAGATCTGAAAAAGGATTGGACTGCACTGACAACATCTGCGCCTACAAGATTCCAATTATGTTGAAAGAAAAAGCCATTGAATCCATCAGGCCCAGGGGCTTTGGAGGGGCCGATCTGAAAGACAGCTTCTTTGATTTCCTCGGTAGTGATACATCGTTCAAGCCACCTAGCTGTATCCTGCTTAATCTTCTTTCTGGGAACAAGTTTTGGGAACACATTCATGTAACTGTTCTGATTAAATAAGGATTCATAGTATTTTGATGCCTCCTCTTTTATGTCCACATAAGATTTGCACAGTACACCATTCACATCAACCAAGTGTTTTAAGTTATTGCGACACTGTCTAGATTTCATCACATTGTAGAAGAAGCTGGTATTCCTGTCACCCAAATCCAGCCAATCATGTCTGCTTCTTTGACGATACATCTCCTCTTCCATATCAAGTAAATTGGCCAGCTCAATAGAAAGTCTGTGCTCTTTTTCCTGAAGCATAAAATCTGAGTGAAGTCCAATCTCCTTCCTAGTAGCTTCAAGCTTAGTCTGACACGAACGAATAGGATTAATAGCATGATGGTGACTTGACCAGCTTTTGAGATCAGCTTTCAAACCCCGCAGTTTGATTGCTAGCCGAAACATGGGGGTGCCTTCAGGATCATGTGCCCAGCTTGAATCCACGATGTCTTAGTAACCTGGAAAGTGTTTCCAGTGATTGTAAAATTTGAAAGGCTTTGGGTCAGCAAGTACCTGAAGATGAAGGTTGACAACCATGGGAGAATGATCACTGGTCAGCGGATCCAAATAATCAAAGTAGGAATCAGGCAGCCTGTTGATCCAGTTCTCATTGCAGAGAACCCTGTCCAACTGAGCTGCAATCCGACGGGAGCACATTCGTTTATTGCACCAACTTAGTCTCTGGCCAGTACTTTTAAGATTCTGCAACTTACATTCAATTCGACAATTGTTGAAATCTTGGAGCTTGCTAGCCTCCACCCTACGCCCTCCCACCTTATCAGTGGTGTATAATATGGAATTAAAATCTCCACCAACAAGCCAAGCCTCATTGGCCATTAGTACTGCATCTCTTTTCAGATTCTCCCATAGTAATTTCCGCTCTGAAATGTGATTGCTTCCATAAATAGCAGACAGTGCAAATCCAAATCCACCAACATTTTCACAGCGAGCAGTAATGTGCTGAATCGAAACCGAAATAGTATTCATTTGCCACACCATAGGATCAAAACCTATGAGTATACGCCCCCCTCCATGCAGGTGAAAATTATCCAGCTTTTTCCAATTCTTGGGGATGCAGGATTTAGAAGAAATTGTCTCAACCTTTAGTTTAGTTTCTAGTAGAACAATGACTGATGGATTTAGTTTTTTTAATATGCTCTCTGAGGTCCCTGCGCCTCACAGTATTATTTAAGCCTATAGTATTCCAAATCAACATAGACATATATATTTGACGAATACTGCAGAAGTAAGCTACTTACTTCAATCTGCTACTCCGCCTGGTAGCAGTGCTGGTGCTGGGCACATCGGTCTTCCTACACTTAGAAGATTCAACTTCTCTAAGAATAGCTAGCCGCTCTTCATCCCATTCGGGATTGTCATACAGGGGATCCGCAGGAAGGCATAATGAGGAATCATCCTCCAAGTGTGGCTGCACGGCAGTAGATGGAATGCCTGAATTATGAATGTTGGGAGGTAGATTGGACTGCTTAGCAGAAGCCTAGATCTTGCTCTTTAGAACACGAATGAATTTCATCAGGTTGACAAAGGAAGGAAGACTTCCCTGAATTGTCAGAGACTTCGCAACCAGTGGTGGTGAAACCCTCCCAGAATGGCCTCCTTCATCACTAGTGGTGATTAAATCATCACTTTGAATTGGTGCGGTATCAAGAACCATGGCTGGTGCAGCATCAGGTAAGGTAGGTTCGATGGTGAGTGCAGTGGTTTGATTGGAAGTGCCCGAAGACTCCCCTCGGTTGCGCTGCAGCAAATCCACAGAACCAAAGGATGATTGCCCAGGCTGACAGACAATGGCATCAATGCCTTTCCCCTTATTTAGTAAAAACGATTGCTTAGCCATTATAGGACATTGCAGATCAGAGTGCCCAAAGCACACACAATGTGTCACGCCCCGCTTCCCAAAAACATGGAGGCGAAGCGTGAGAAGGTCCGCTCAGACTTGAAGCTACAAAGCCGCAAGTCCGATAAGCGTCAATCACTTTAATCTGCAGGTCCTTGCAATGCGAAACGAAACAAAGATAACAATAACGAAAGAGACAAAAGAACATCTCAGAATATCCATAATAATAAATCTCAACAACGCAGGAAAACCACCAGGCTACAAATAAAAGAGTCTAAAAAGAGGCCTAGCATGGCCAATAAAAGTACAAAGTACGAAAACAAGGAAAAGGTGCAAGCACCGACATCTAACAGCAACCTAAAGCAAAAGCAAGTAAAATCAGTCTCTAAGACTGGTCTCCGGTGTCCTCGAACTCCTCAACGAACGTAGGCTCGGGCTCAACGTCAGCAAACACCTCGTCTTCAGCAACTGTCTCTGGCTCAGGGTCTAACATGTGGCACCCAAAAGAGCAAGGGGCACATGTCAGCAAGTCTGGAAGACTTGTGCAAGTGAAACTGAAAGGTGGTAAAAGTAAAGCAACCTAGCAGTTCTAGCATGATGCAATGACATGGCAGTTTAAAGAAATGAGTGCAACAAGTAGGGTAAAGTAAAGTAAAGTACGAGCATGGCATGACATTCACAAGACAAGTACAAGACAAGAAAAAGTAAGCACCTCGTGCACAGAGATTCCGTCTTTTGGCTAGAGTGGCTGCGCGGGCCAACTCCTAAGCTCAAGCGAACGTTTATCCCTACCCCTCCACGTGTGTCGAGCCAGGGCCTTACCCCCGAACGGTAATGCTCGCTTCTGGACCACGAGCCAGGAAGTGTGTAAACAAGTATGGCGTAGGGGTGCACCTAGCCCGGGACAAGCAAGTACAAGTATGTAGCGTGTGCTACGAATGCAACATTCAATGCATGGATGACATGACATGGCAGTTAAAGTAAAGCGTACAGGTAAGGAAAGTAAACGTGACAGTTTAGCATGCATGAACAACAATTTTAAGGGGTTGGATCTAGCTTCGTTGTCAAGCTAGATCATTTAGGTGACGGATCTAGTTTCGTTGTCAAACTAGATCAAGTAGGCGTCTAGCCAGCTATCATTTCACTGACTAGTCTCTTTTACGCTAAAAGCAAGTAAGTGGCCTAAAAACATGGCCCTACACAAGAGTTGGCAAGTTTCACTTGCCTGCAACTATCACGTCAAGAAAACACCGTCCAACGAGTCCAAAGTCACGATTCCTACGTGCACAAGTCCACCGGCCTACATCCGTTTTATTAATCTTGATTAGTGGATTCTAAAACATTTAAAATACTTTAAAATACTGATTTTTAGTCTTGATTAGCATGCAATTGGGTTGGGGGTCCTAGGGGTGCAAAACGTTACCTCAACACGAAGCGAAAGCTACACCGGCGTCGGGTAGCGACGCCGGGGGTTGGAATAATAAAATCGCGCTCCAAGTCCAGATCCCAATTAGATTCCTCGCTGGAAATTCAGAGAAAATATCCCGGGCGACGATTCCAGATTCCAAAGCTCGTACGTGCGACGACGGGCTACGACGTGCGACGGCGACGTACGCGGCAAGTCGTCGAAGAGAACGTACCAAAGTGGGGCCCACAGTAGTCCTAGGGGCCTTTGGGGGACCCACAATAACTCTGGAGAACTTGGGGGGCCCACGGAGGCAAGCGGTGCGACGGATGCGGGGTTGCGACGAGTGGCCGTCGGTCGTACACAGCCAATGCGGGGACTTGGCTCGGTCAGACACGGTGGGCGGCGCTGTTGCAGCGTTGGGGCGTGCAGCAGCTCGGGATGCGGCGTTTTCCTTCGGTCAGACCGATGGAAATCCTCGGTCGTTCGCTTGGAAGCGGGCGGGACAGCGTTGCAACGCTGCAGCGCTCGGGCGCTCGGTCACAGCGGGCGGGGCCTTCGGTCGGGCACGGAGCGGAGCGGGGCGACAGAGCGGGCGACAAGCGGGTCGGTGCGGTGCGGAGGGTCGGGCGGTTCTCTCGGTCAGACCGAGAGGCCCTCTCGGTCAGGCGGGGGAACGAAGCGGCGGTCGACGTTGTGTGCGGAGCGGAGCGGATGCGGGCGGGACGGCCGGTCAGAGCGGGTGGATGCGGGGGATTTCCTCGGTCGTGCGGGGTGCTGAACGTCGCAACGTTGCGACGATTCGTCGCAACGTCCAAGATGACTTTGGAAGATGCTAGGGCTAATTTCTTGTGAAAATAGGACTTGCTAGGGGTTGCTTATATAGTATAGGTGGGTTGACTTGGTCTAGGGCTAAATCTAATAGGATTAGAATTCAAAAAGATTTGAAATTTGAATTCAAACTTCTCCAACCCAATCTAGGATTTGACCTGGTCCAAATGAGCTGGAATTTGGCTCAAAAATTCTTTAAAACGTTTAAAACTCAAATAAATTTTATTTGGCCGAAAATAATTTATAAATTAATTATTAAAAATAATATAAAACTTGTAAAAATTATAAAAGTGGTCAAATAAACTCCAAAAATTATAAAATAAATATCGTGGTGTTCGTGGCGACGAATGTGAGCTAACTAAGAAGACGGATCTCAAATTCGACGTCGGACGACGAAACTAAAAATAGAAACGTCTCCCGTCAAAAGTGAAAATCGTCACGTCTCATCGAGTGAGTTTAAATTGTGGGAAAACGACTCGAGAAGTGTCGTTTCAAGATAGTGCCACTATTTAATACTCTCAGAGACGTTCGCAACGGCATATCACACAAAAGTATTCAAAATCAAACAAAGTCTAAAATAAACACGTGCACGGCCAAAAGCACGTGCACGAACAACGCACAACGAAAAGTGGTCGTTACATCCTCCCCACCTTAGAATAAAGTCCGTCCTCGGACTTTCTAATATAACTAGTCGCTCTAGTAACTACCCCAATCAAGCCATATTATAATTTAACCAGGTATAGCCATTTCAAGTGCTTATATATGCACTAGATAGTCAAACGTTAATACTACTAACACGTGTATATATACATTCACATACGTCGTATACTTATACCTATTATTATTATCACACCTAGCCTACATATAGTTTCACCAGCACATTGCTTCAACCATTATAAGTATCCCCTAATTACCTACAGCCTCTTAAGTACTTCTACTCTAAATCTCACAGGCATCCTTAGTATGGTATAGCTACCCACACACCAAACTATAACTACTAACATACAAACAACTTCACACATCATGAATAACTCCGAATATATATAACACTCAATAAGCAACCATTAATATACCATGGAGGGTACGCTCATTCAAGCCAACATATGCGGAATTTGAAAACCGTCGTACTTCAAAAGTTGAAATCCTCGTTTGGAAGAAATATTTGGAGATCGATAAGACGTGTTGTTTCAAAATAGGTTTGGGTCGAATATTCATAATAAGAGAAAATGGTCTATTGGTTTTAAAGAATCATTAAAAGAGGAAGTAAAATCATTTACACGAATATTGAAGGCGTAGTTTAGAAAATATTATACGGCGGTAGTTTAATATAATGTTTGCGAAAGTCAAAGAAGGAAATCAAGTAACGGAAGAATTTAAACTCATGTTAAATGCCTTCAAAACTTTTAGGTCATGGAAAATTTTAAAATAATCAATATTGAAGCTGCTTTTCAAGGGAACCAGGATTTGCAAAAATGAAAAAAACTGATTTACACAAGGTCCTTAGCATACGAGCACAACGAACCTGGTACAGCTATAAAAATAATTGAAATTCTATTTAGTCTTGAAATTTTCCTAAAAGCTCGTAGGGGAAGTGGAAAGATAATATTAATAACTTGGTCGTAAAATTATCAAAATTGATAGTGAAGCTTTAAAATCAATTCGTGTGGGGTCTAAATCAGAAAGTGGTTATGAAATGGTAACTTTTACAAAAGTCTAAAATAGGGAAAACGGTGAGCATAAAATCGACTTGCTGAAATCTGAAATCCCATGTGATTGGAAGGTATATGAATGGCATAAATTAGAAGGGAAAATTACAAGTTGAATGCAAGTACGGTTTAGAATAAAATTAGTATATGAAAGAAAAATGTATTTCCATAGGTGCGAAAGTGTAGGCTGAAAAGCATTATAACTATTTTCAAAAATTTCGACAAAAGTTTTAAGAACTTAAATCAACGAGGAGCATGAAGTATAAGTATATATACATATTAGAATTTGAACACATTTAAAACTTAGGGAAAAAGGAAATCAAAAAAAGAAAATGCTTGCAGAAGGTTCAAAATTTTGCAACGGAGAGTTTCAAAAATTGATGACGATAGTCATGAGGCGATCTCGGGAATCGGGGCAAGGGAAACAGTCAGATGTTCAAAACATACATACGCTTAGGATATGAATCAGGAGGATCTACGGGAAAACTCCTACGGTCGCCCAACTGAAGCTTAGGACTTGGCGCTTGGTCTTTCTAAAGGAGCTAGGCGATAATGGAATGCGCTCAGCTCGGTCCATAATCGATGAACCCAAACGAACGACTAAAGGAAATTCTAGAACTCTAATATGGTCAGGGGTAGACAAGGACCACTAAAGTAACTCCTATGACGATTAAATCGATTCCCAGCAAGGACTCTATTTACCAGTCTAACAGTCAACCCTATTTGCAAACAATCATATGCAAGCATAATTTAACAAATCAGGACTATCTAAGGGCAGAAACAACTAGGTCGGGAGTTACCTGCGATAACCTCATCCACAGTCTCGCCCTCCACTGCCGTCATCAGGTAAGCCTGCCTCCTCGGCTGCACGGCCTGCTGAAAGGCCTGCCTCTGCGGAGGAAGAGGCGCTCCACGACCTGCAGGTGCAGGTGCTCTCTGTTGCAACGGCTGTGCGGCAACAGGATCCTTCCAAGGTATCTTAGAGCTCGGGCAGTCCTTCACAGCATGAGTAGGATCTCCACAAACTAGGCACTGTCCCAACATCTTCCTACACTGATCCTTGAAATGCCCGGTCTTGCCACAGAAATGGCAAGTCTTCACAATAGGCCCACCTGGCCTCTTGAACTGCACTGGCTGGGTAGGCTTGACCCCAGGCCTAGACGGCTCCATAGGCCTCTTCCCAGCTCCAGAAATCAGTCCTCTCTTCTGCTTTGCAATCTTCTCCTGTCTCCGAGCAGCTACCAGCAACTTCTGATACGACTCCATGTCCGACGTAGACACCAGACTCTGCAAGTCTAGAGAAAGACCCTGCAGAAACTTCTGAGCCTTCTCCTCAGCATCCTCTACCATCTTTGGCGCGAAGCGGCTCAATCTAGTAAATTCCTGGTGGTACTGGTCCACCGTCAGACTCCCTTGCTTCAGCTCAATGAAGCGCTGCACCATCTCCCTCCTAGCAGCCTTCGGAAAGTACTCCTCATCGAATCTAGACTTGAAAGTGGCCCAAGGTATAGGGCTCACCAACAACTCCTCCTCGGCATCCCACCAATTTCGGGCATTATCCTTCAGCTGCCTCTTCACCAGATCAACCCATCCAGCCGGGTTGACCTTCGACATCTTCAGATTATCCTCGGTGTTCCTGATCCACTCCTCTGCAGCCAACGGTCCTTCAGATCCATCAAAGTACGTCGGGCCCAGCTCCCGGAACTGCTTCGCTCCTGGCTCATGGCGGGGAGCACTCTGAGTGTTCTGGAGCATGCCCTGCTGTACCTGCATCATCTGATGCATCATCCTCATGATCTCAGCATTGGTGGGCTCTCTATCAGGTACCTCAGCACGATTGGGCCCACTGCCAGATCGGGTCTGTCGTCGTCCAGCCATCTAATGACGTGGAAAATGAGCAAACAAATTAGACTCAAAGCTTAATGACTTGGATGTTGCAATTTATTTAATGGATATTCCGTTTATTATCGTTGTTCCGTTAGTTCGCAATTGCAAGATTGGACCTGCATGGGCCACCAACAAAACCTGTCACGCCCCGCTTCCCAAAAACGTGGAGGCGAAGCGTGAGAAGGTCCGCTCAGACTTGAAGCTACAAAGCCGCAAGTCCGATAAGCGTCAATCACTTTAATCTGCAGGTCCTTGCAATGCGAAACGAAACAAAGATAACAATAACGAAAGAGACAAAAGAACATCTCAGAATATCCATAATAATAAATCTCAACAACGCAGGAAAACCACCAGGCTACAAATAAAAGAGTCTAAAAAGAGGCCTAGCATGGCCAATAAAAGTACAAAGTACGAAAACAAGGAAAAGGTGCAAGCACCGACATCTAACAGCAACCTAAAGCAAAAGCAAGTAAAATCAGTCTCTAAGACTGGTCTCCGGTGTCCTCGAACTCCTCAACGAACGTAGGCTCGGGCTCAACGTCAGCAAACACCTCGTCTTCAGCAACTGTCTCTGGCTCAGGGTCTAACATGTGGCACCCAAAAGAGCAAGGGGCACATGTCAGCAAGTCTGGAAGACTTGTGCAAGTGAAACTGAAAGGTGGTAAAAGTAAAGCAACCTAGCAGTTCTAGCATGATGCAATGACATGGCAGTTTAAAGAAATGAGTGCAACAAGTAGGGTAAAGTAAAGTAAAGTACGAGCATGGCATGACATTCACAAGACAAGTACAAGACAAGAAAAAGTAAGCACCTCGTGCACAGAGATTCCGTCTTTTGGCTAGAGTGGCTGCGCGGGCCAACTCCTAAGCTCAAGCGAACGTTTATCCCTACCCCTCCACGTGTGTCGAGCCAGGGCCTTACCCCCGAACGGTAATGCTCGCTTCTGGACCACGAGCCAGGAAGTGTGTAAACAAGTATGGCGTAGGGGTGCACCTAGCCCGGGACAAGCAAGTACAAGTATGTAGCGTGTGCTACGAATGCAACATTCAATGCATGGATGACATGACATGGCAGTTAAAGTAAAGCGTACAGGTAAGGAAAGTAAACGTGACAGTTTAGCATGCATGAACAACAATTTTAAGGGGTTGGATCTAGCTTCGTTGTCAAGCTAGATCATTTAGGTGACGGATCTAGTTTCGTTGTCAAACTAGATCAAGTAGGCGTCTAGCCAGCTATCATTTCACTGACTAGTCTCTTTTACGCTAAAAGCAAGTAAGTGGCCTAAAAACATGGCCCTACACAAGAGTTGGCAAGTTTCACTTGCCTGCAACTATCACGTCAAGAAAACACCGTCCAACGAGTCCAAAGTCACGATTCCTACGTGCACAAGTCCACCGGCCTACATCCGTTTTATTAATCTTGATTAGTGGATTCTAAAACATTTAAAATACTTTAAAATACTGATTTTTAGTCTTGATTAGCATGCAATTGGGTTGGGGGTCCTAGGGGTGCAAAACGTTACCTCAACACGAAGCGAAAGCTACACCGGCGTCGGGTAGCGACGCCGGGGGTTGGAATAATAAAATCGCGCTCCAAGTCCAGATCCCAATTAGATTCCTCGCTGGAAATTCAGAGAAAATATCCCGGGCGACGATTCCAGATTCCAAAGCTCGTACGTGCGACGACGGGCTACGACGTGCGACGGCGACGTACGCGGCAAGTCGTCGAAGAGAACGTACCAAAGTGGGGCCCACAGTAGTCCTAGGGGCCTTTGGGGGACCCACAATAACTCTGGAGAACTTGGGGGGCCCACGGAGGCAAGCGGTGCGACGGATGCGGGGTTGCGACGAGTGGCCGTCGGTCGTACACAGCCAATGCGGGGACTTGGCTCGGTCAGACACGGTGGGCGGCGCTGTTGCAGCGTTGGGGCGTGCAGCAGCTCGGGATGCGGCGTTTTCCTTCGGTCAGACCGATGGAAATCCTCGGTCGTTCGCTTGGAAGCGGGCGGGACAGCGTTGCAACGCTGCAGCGCTCGGGCGCTCGGTCACAGCGGGCGGGGCCTTCGGTCGGGCACGGAGCGGAGCGGGGCGACAGAGCGGGCGACAAGCGGGTCGGTGCGGTGCGGAGGGTTGGGCGGTTCTCTCGGTCAGACCGAGAGGCCCTCTCGGTCAGGCGGGGGAACGAAGCGGCGGTCGACGTTGTGTGCGGAGCGGAGCGGATGCGGGCGGGACGGCCGGTCAGAGCGGGTGGATGCGGGGGATTTCCTCGGTCGTGCGGGGTGCTGAACGTCGCAACGTTGCGACGATTCGTCGCAACGTCCAAGATGACTTTGGAAGATGCTAGGGCTAATTTCTTGTGAAAATAGGACTTGCTAGGGGTTGCTTATATAGTATAGGTGGGTTGACTTGGTCTAGGGCTAAATCTAATAGGATTAGAATTCAAAAAGATTTGAAATTTGAATTCAAACTTCTCCAACCCAATCTAGGATTTGACCTAGTCCAAATGAGCTGGAATTTGGCTCAAAAATTCTTTAAAACGTTTAAAACTCAAATAAATTTTATTTGGCCGAAAATAATTTATAAATTAATTATTAAAAATAATATAAAACTTGTAAAAATTATAAAAGTGGTCAAATAAACTCCAAAAATTATAAAATAAATATCGTGGTGTTCGTGGCGACGAATGTGAGCTAACTAAGAAGACGGATCTCAAATTCGACGTCGGACGACGAAACTAAAAATAGAAACGTCTCCCGTCAAAAGTGAAAATCGTCACGTCTCATCGAGTGAGTTTAAATTGTGGGAAAACGACTCGAGAAGTGTCGTTTCAAGATAGTGCCACTATTTAATACTCTCAGAGACGTTCGCAACGGCATATCACACAAAAGTATTCAAAATCAAACAAAGTCTAAAATAAACACGTGCACGGCCAAAAGCACGTGCACGAACAACGCACAACGAAAAGTGGTCGTTACACAATGGCTGCATCGTGGGGGCTCCACTTCGTACCTTGCATCAAAAGAAAGAGTGGACCCATCATCAAGCTCCACCTCCACCGTAGTCGGTAACTCCCTTGTAGCGTCAACCTCCACTAGACATCTGGCATAGGTGATGCGCTCTAATTTAGCAGTTGCACGGTCCAAACACAACGGTTTGCCCACTACCGAGGCCAGGATATTGAGCGCCTCAATGTTCCACATATTGACGGGGACACCATGCATCTGCATCCAGATTGGAACTGAGGTGAGTATGTCTCGGTCATGGCGTATGGCCGTGGTCCAAAGCTTCAGCACAACCAAACGACCATCCAATAGCCAGGGACCCCCATGCAGAATCCTCTCACATTCCTCTTTGGACTCAAATCTGAAATAGAAGAAGCCGTTTTCTTTGCTGAAAAGCTGAATCCTCTGCCTTGGCTTCCATAGTCGTTCCATCCAAGCTTGGACCTGCCCAAACAGTGGCGTGGCACCTAGAACGTACCCAACCAAGGTTGATTTCCAGTGCTCAGCCCCCTTCTCCAAGAGGGAGTCCGGAACACGAGCAACCCGACTTCCATCTTCCCTAACTTTCGGAGGGACAAATTTCATTCCTACGCCATCGCCATAGGATCGTTTATTAGAGCAAACCTCAGACCAACTTAGTTTAGTAGCAGCTGAATTGAAAGATAGTTACTGATCGACTCTCTTAGGAATTCCGACGAACACCTCATCAGCCTTCCCGTTCGAACAGATCTTAGTTGCGCCAGTGCGGGTGTGGCAGTCCCCTCCCTTCCGCAAAACGCCATTGATGGCACTCCTCAATGGCCGATGCAGGTAGCGCTCCCCATGCTCCTTGGATCTCCTCGAAGGCTGTGGACGCTGATTTGCCTTCCGACGACGAACAGTACGCCATGGCTCCTCTTTCCTATCGGGGAAACCCCCAGATCCCAAATCGCCGTTGCCTGTGAGAGCACTAGCCCTGCGAATAACCGCCTCCGATGGATTAGAGACCGCCGCCGATGGATCAGAAGCTGGATCAGAAACCGCTGCCGCCAATGGAAACGCCGTCGCCGATGGATCAGAAACCCTAGGACAGTCGCCAGTATCGCCAATCTCCCCTCTCCGAAAATCACTCCCCATTTTTACTTACTTGGGACGAATAGCTTATTCAGTGAGAAATTTTCCACAGCTGGCTCTGGTACCTGGAAATTCCTCCTTCGTAATCATAGCACATCCCAGAAGTTAATTAAGCGTGTTGTTAGAGATGGTACTGCTAATTCTTTCTGGTATGATAATTGGTTGCCATATGTGCCTCTAGGCCTCCTTCAAAATACGGTTCTACAGGTGCTGTTAAGCCCAAAGAAACGAAAGCCTTGCCAGCTAGACGACGACATTCCAAGAAGCAACTTCCTATGGGAGGGTCCCCTATTGATGAATCACTCGAAAGTGAAACAGAGGTGGTGTAACCAAAGAATTCATTACTAATCACCTTAAGCAGATCTTCAAGTGATCATCGCGCCCTAATTGGCCACAAAAGCGTGATTAGCCTCTAAAGCCTGTTTTTCCAAGCAGGTGACCGGTTAGAGGCCTTAAGAAATAAAGAAGAGTAGAATCGTACCATCATAACATAAGTAGTCTTCCTGCAGCTCGACCATGCCTGTTGTTGAGCGTTTTTCTGTCAAGGTCGCCGGTTTCGGAGGTTTTTCCGTGAGCGGTCTAAAAACTATATGAAGCAAGAAAAGCACGAGTTAGACGGAGCCGTATGACGCGAGAGTCTCACGTACGGTTCCTTTGAGAAGGGTGTGATACCACCACCTATCAGGCCCGACGAGTGGTCCACGGAGCTGCATCCCTACTCACCCGGTCCATGCACATCGCTCTCTCTAGGAGGTTGGCCGCCTATCCTAGATCATCCCATTTCCAAGAAGATCCCGGGCTCGATCTGGTTTAGTATCAAGGTGATTCTTTTTCTGTTCCTATATATATGGGTCCATGCAGCATTTCCACGATATCGTTATGATCAATTAATGGGACCTGGCCAGAAAGTGTTCTTGCCTCTATCATTAGCTCGGGTAGTACCTTCAAGTGATGAAAAGGCATTGGTTAGCTCCTATTGGACTGCAGATGGCTGGAAGAATGTTCCCCACAGTCACTCTCTCCTTCCCAAGCTGTAGTCAGTTTGCATTACACATGGTCCCGATACTTGGGAATGGATTCCTGGTGCTTTTTGCTCCTTTCGTGATGCTTGGGATGGTTTTCGTTCTCAAGGTACTCCTTTCGCCTACTATAATGTTGTCTGGCATAGCAAGCATACCCCTAAATAGGCCCTTACCCTCCTTCGTGCTTTTCATGGTAAGCTCTTAACTCGAGACATTCTTCACAAGTGGGGGCTCACTTTTTGCCAGAATTGCGTATTATGTGATGAAGGTGCAATAAAGAGTATTAATCACCTATTTTTTGAGTGCACCTACAGCCGTTATATTCTATGCAGGTGCCTTCTTAAGCTTAATATTACGGATCCAGTACCATCTTCCCTTCCTGGGATGGGAGACCTTATTCTCTCACTTTATAGTAAGAAGGATAGTGTGGGCATCTTAGCTAAAACAGCACTGGCATGTATGGTGTGGCACATTTGGAAGCAGCGCAACAGCAGGGGTTTTGAAGGAACTGGGGTGGGAAAAGCAAATCTATTTGAGACTATTGTGGCGGACGTTGGTATAGCCTTGCATGACATGGATAGAGACCAACCTTTTGCGGTAGTCCCCTTTGCACACTGGGGATTTCCTGATATTTGACTCTATGTATAGATGTGTTTTTGGACCTTTTGTACATACTTTTTCATATGGGGTCGTCCGGGGGGGGATAGCTTGTAGCGGGTGATGCTGCTTGTGCCCTATCACCTCTCTTTCTACACCCCCTTGTATTGTGTTGTAAGGTTGACTAGGATCCATTCAGATGGATCCATCTAAGTCAAATTTACATCTAGAAAACCTAAATAGAAAATCTGTTCTATTCGATTTGATCTAACATGTCTAAACTACCTCCTAACAAAATTTCAACTAATTTGGACATCATTTTCACATGCATCAAGTGGTGGCAAAATCAATGTTTTAGAATAGCCATAAAATCGGCTAATTTGGTAACCAATTGATGCATAGGCAAACCATGTCCAAATTAGTTGAAATTTTATTTAGAGATAGTTTAGACATGTTAGATCACATCTAACGAACAGATTTGCTATTTAGGTTGTCTAATTTTAAATTTGACTTGGATGGATCTGCATATTTGATCCATCCGAATGGATCCTAGTCAACACACACACACAAAACATTTGACAACTGTTTTGAATTGCTTTGCTGACTAGGACAAGCTGACTAAGACAAACAGGTTATAGAAGGATGGTTGAGATTTAAGCTTAGGAAATTAACAGTTAAGATGAGAGTTTGTGAAAATTTTGGGAGGGAAAACTTTTGTATTTTGGCGAAATTTTTGGAGAAATAAATCTTCATTTATTTTGTGAAATTCGAGATCTTTGAATTTAAGAGGTCTTGAAAGTTGAACAGCCATGCATTTATTGGAATTAATTTACAATATTTATAACAATATATTACATTTGACAACTGTTTTTGCATTGCCTTGCTCACTAGGACAAGCTGACTAGGACAAACATGTTGATAGAATAATGGTTGAGATTTAATCTTGGAAAATCAACGGTTGAGATCAGAGTTTGTAAAAAATTTGGGAGGGAAAACTTTTGTATTTTGGAGGAACTTTTTGAAGAAATAAATCTTCATTTAATTTTGTGAAATTCGAGATCTTTGAATTTAAGAGGTCTTAGAAGTTGAACATCCATGCATTTATGTAATTTAATTTACAATATTTATAACAAAAATAATGAAAAGTAATATTATTAATGAATTATATGTTGACTATTCAAATCATCCTTATCTATCTGGGCTTTGACTTCATCGAGAAGAAAAATAATGCACTTACAAATGGGATAACAGAACGTCGTAATTAATACACTTACACTGGGCCCCGCATGACGTCATTATTAGGGCCCCCGTACGCTGAAGGCGCGCCATCGATGCCTGTTAATTTTTTACGCTAATTTGTTATTTCGCGCCTGTTAAATTTTTAAGCTAAATTGTTATTCCGTGCCAAAGGCGTTCGCGTCGAATTTGTTGTTCTACGCTAATTTGTTGTTCCGCGTTGAAGGCGCCTGCGTCGAATTTGTTGTTCTACGCTAATTTATTGTTCCACGTCGAATTTGGTGTTTCGTGTCGAAGTCACCTGTGCCAAATTTGTTGTTCCGCACCGAACGCGTCCGTGCCGCTAAATATTTTTACGCTAATTTGTTTTTCTTTTAAATTTTGGCTGTGGAAATAATTTTTTGGGCAACAGATATTTCGCGGGAAAAAAATCTTAAGTGAACTGTGCCTGCGTGCATGGGTTATGACTATATATATAGGGATTAATGGCTATCATACGCCATATGAGAGCTTCTCTCATACTCCCTCTCACATAAAGCACCCAAGTACAACCAAGTACAAGCACATGTGGGTTGTACTTGGGTGCTTTATGTGAGAGGGCGTATGAGAGAAGCTCTCATATGGCGTATGATACCCATTAATCCATATATATATATATACTAGTCATAACCCGTGCCCGCGGGCACGGTTCATTTAAGATTTTCCCCGCGAAATCTTTTTTCCCCAAAAATTATTAAAATTTAAAAGGACAACAAATTAGCGTAAAAATATTTGTCGGCACAGGCGCATTCGACACGGAACAACAAATTTGGCACATGCACCTTAGACACAGAACAACAAATTCAGTGCAGACGCCTTCGACGCGGAACCAAAAATTCGGTGCGGGCGCCTTCGACACGGAACAACAAATTAGCGTAGAACAACAAATTTGGCATGGACGCCTTCGGCGCGGAACAACAAATTAGCGTAAAAACCCGTACATGTGGGCACGGTTTGAAATTTTTGTTCCCCCAAAACCCGTGCCGGTGGGTACGGTTCAAATTTTTGTTACCCAAAAATTTAGCGGAACAAATTCGTGCCCGCGAAATCTTTGTTCTCCAAAAAATATTAAAATTTAAAAAACAAAATTTAGCGGCACGGACGCCTTCGGTGCGGAACAACAAATTTGACGTAGGCGCCTTCGACAGGAACAACAAATTCGGCGTGTGCACTTTTGGCGCGAAACAACAAATTTGGCGTGGACGCCTTTGACGCAGGACAACAAATTAGCGTAAAAACTTCGGCGCGGGCACATTCGGCGAAGAAAATTATTCTCATTTTGTTGCACCATGCATCAAGGTAGCGGTGGGTCTCACGT
The DNA here is from genome assembly GCA_030789695.1 of Scilla litardierei. Taxonomy (NCBI): domain Eukaryota; kingdom Viridiplantae; phylum Streptophyta; class Magnoliopsida; order Asparagales; family Asparagaceae; genus Scilla; species Scilla litardierei. The sequence continues at coordinate 344,210,055 of CM061142.1, read as the reverse complement.
TGAGGGAAAGATCATTCGATTTGCGGAAGCATTCGATCTCCATGATTAAGTGCAAGTTATTTTTTCCAAAATGCATTAATTGTGTGCCTTTTCTATTCCCCAGAAACTTTTATTCCCCAAAAATATTATTTTTCCATAAACTTTTATTTCCCAAGAAATGTTTTTCCCTCCAAAACTTTCCACAAAATCTCATCTCAACCATTGATTCATCAAGATTAAATCTCAGTCGTTCTTCTATCAACCATTTTGTCCTAGTCAGTCCTAGAATTCAAAAAAGGTTGTCATATATATATATATATATATATATATATATATATATATATATATATATATATATATATATATATATATATATAGAGGGAAATGTGCCTAAGAATGACCTCGGGTAGAGATACCTGAGCACACCCCCGCTGTTCGGGATTTGTGAGTATTTTTTTTTGAAATTTTTTTTTGCAGTAGGTAGATATACTTGTTATGTAGCTCCCCACAAAATTTCAGCTCGATCCGACACCGTTTGAGCCTCCGTTCATCGATTTCAAAAACGTTGCGCAAAACTGTCCAGAATTTGGACAGTTTTGCGCAACGTTTTTGAAATCGATGAACGGAGGCTCAAACGGTGTCGGATCGAGCTGAAATTTTGTGGGGAGCTACATAACAAGTATATCTAACTACTGCAAAAAAAATACTCACAAACCCCGAACAGCGGGGGTGTGCTCAGGTATCTCTACCCGAGGTCATTCTTAGGTACATTTTTTGCATATATATATATATATATATATATATATATATATATATATATATATATATATATATATATATATATATATATATATATATAGCAAATAACCCGTGCCCAAAGGGCACGGTTCATTTATGATTCCTCCCCTCAAAATCTTAGATCCCCAAAATTTAGATCATCCCAAGAAATTTAGTTCGTCCCAAAAATCTTAGTTCCTCCCAAAATTTAGTTTTCTCCAAATTTATGTCTGCTTTAAAATTTGGTACCCTTAAAATCCCAGGAAAACAATGCAAGCTGGCTGTGAATGAAAGATTCTGTAAATTTCAACTTCCCGTAAGACATGCAACATTAAAAATATCTTTCCTTAAATATCTTTCCCTAAGGGCACGGTTCATTTAAAATACCCCCTCCTCAAAATCTGAGATCCCCGAATTTTTAACGCACATAAATAAATAAACTACAATTTTGTTATTTATGACACACACAAAAATTTAGTTCCACCAAATTGTATTTCCCTCGAGAAAAATTAGTACCCCAAAAGTTTTAGTTTCCATCCTAAAATTTAGTTCCTCTAGATTTAAATCGTGTCCTAAGAGCATGGTTCATTTAAAATATTACCTCTAAAAATATTGGATCCTCTAATTTCAAACAAACAATAATAATAAAAGCACAATAATTACTATGTAGTTCAAAAAAAATTTAATTCCCCTTAAATTTAATTTCCTTCATTTAAAATATTCCATCCTCAAAATCTTGATCCTCATATTTTAAGCGAACAATAATTAAAATGCAATAATTGATATTTAGGTTCCTCCAAAATTTAGTTCCCTATGAGAATTTAGTACACCAAAAAAACTTAAAAATTTTAGTACCCTCAAAAAATTTTTTTCCCCATGGAATTTGGTTCCCTCCATTGTTTACCTACTTCTCCATAAAAAAAAATTTCTTAGTTGCATTTAATTTTCAAAGTTATATAAAGTTAGCTAGCATAAAACATGATGGTAACCAAAATTGTTGCATATGACTATCACTATTATGAAATTATCAAGTGGATAAGAAAGTTTCCAATTGTTTATAGACCACACATAAAAACAGTTTATCACCTTACATCAATTGGTACTATAATTGTATTTAGTGAACAAATATAAAGCTTGCTATGAATAAATTAGGGGGTCTTTTAGTACTCATGAAATTAAATTCTACTTTGTTTTTATAAGAGCTCCCAAAGTAATCAATCTCTAGATGAAATAGATAATCTAAATCTTGCTTCCAGCTTAAAAATGGACCAACTTGTGACATCCTAAAAATTATATCAAACAGACTACTACGACAATCTAAAATCATTTCCTTTATGGAATGGAGATTCAAAGGTACATATATAAACCCGATGATAAAAGAACAAACATCATTCACTCCCAATAACCAAATACATCCAAATTTCATTTCTTTAGACTAAAAACAACAATGATAACCATCAAAACTGTAAAGAGTACATCTCTAGCGCTTAAGGGCGTGGACGACATCCATAACCGCCACCGTCTTTCAGCGTGCATGCTCGGTGCAGGTGATGGCGCCACAAATGATGTTCTTGAGGAAGATATTTGAGGACCATATGCGTCTCCTCGCAGATGAGGCCAATGTTCATCTTCATTTACCCATCGCGAGACATGCAACAGGTCACAGGCTTAGTAATACCCCGGATGTTGTCACGAAGAAATTTCCAGTGGCACTTTGGTATGCACTTTCCCAATCACTTTCCTCCCTTCCCACGGCCAGACAGTTTCCTGACAATGTGCTCGATTGAAAAGGTCAGAGCTTTCAATGCAGATCTTAAAGATGCAAGAGGGTTGAAATAGTCATCACATGAGATATTAAGCATTTCTTGATCAATCACAAAAATATGCATATACCCAGAATGTGCATGAACGCAGATAAATGCATTTCTTGATCACTCACAAAAATGTGCATATACCCAAAATCTCACTCTCTATGCTTCTAGAAACAATATAACAGTACAAAAGTGTAAATTTCTATAAGAGATATTAGGCCTTTTAGTAACTCCATTGGCTTTAATACTAAAGCAACACAAATCTTCAACTGGAAGTTAATTAATAAAGATGGGAGCTAATTAGATACATGGCCAGTCAAATACTTGCACATGGAAGAAGAATACCGAATCAAAAATAACTATAAATATAACAAAATGTGCAGACAGAAAATAATAAACATGGGAGCTAATCATGATACATAAACAGCCAAAAAATAGATGAAGAATTCTGTTTAATGCAAAAAAACAGAACATAATCCTTCTCTCCCAAACAGTATCATAAAATTCCTTTTTTAATGGGTAAAAGCTCCTTTTTCATGTACAAAGAGTGCATGCAATCAAATAAACAAAGGGTCATACTTCATAAAGTTTTTGGAATTTCATTGCACAAAGCATTCATCTACTACTTCTTCTCAGACAACAAAACATAATCCCTCTCCCCTAAGCTCAGATGGAACATTTCTACATTAAATTAGCAATTTTCTAGCATATGATGCAATGATGAGAAATACTCTCCTTTCTCTCCAGTGGCTTCGTCTTTAAGCTGTCGATGCACACAAAAATCATTCAAAACAAAAGCATCATATCCAAATCACTGGATCAAAAAGATTAGTGACACATCGTCAAAAAAAACCAAATCCTAAAATAATACCACCATTTGAGTAGTCCCTAGTTACGTTCACAGTCTGATGGGATCATAGCAGCTGAATCAAGTAAATCAAGTAACCAACTACACAAAACGATCAATACATAAAAGTAACACATCAGTAACATTCTAATGTCTAAATGCCCTATGAACTACAATGTTATAGATAATGTAGGTATTCTAATGTCTAAATAATCTAAACAAAACTGGATTTGAGAGTGGGTTCATAAGCAGAGCAAAGCTGCTACTTCTGAATAGTCTAAACAATTTTATTGAAAAAGTAGGTATTCTAATGTACTATTTTAGGATGTCCCTGGATGAGAGTAGACCATGATCACCTTCCTGTGCCGCTATTGCACACGGAGGGTGTTAGTAGCCATTAGGGTGCCGGTTTTGGTTGTATGTGCATGGTGTTAATTTAGATATTGGAGTGAACAGGATTCTCAACTTTATGGATTCCAAATACACAAAAATATTCAACATTCTTCATTAAGAAAGGAAGTCAAATTATGTCCTTGCATCTAAGAATCAAATGGAGTAGTCTTATCCATTCAATTTCAAAGTTACGCCTTTTGTGGGTCAGAGAAATGATCAAAAAAGAAAGTCCAAATAATCATATCAATTCCAAATATCACATGTTGGTAGTCCATTAACAATTTACAACCCAATACAATGCATCAGTTTCCCCTTCTTAAAGGTCATATAGTTAACCCAAAACCACCGAAAGTCCATGTGCAGTAGCAATTTCAACACAATTCCAACTATTGAAAACAAAAAAAATCAACATTTAAGCTAGAACAATGAAGATACCAACCTACATAGACACCAGCATCGGTATCAGCATCCTGATTCTTCTTCAATTTCCTCTCCAAACCTGTTAACTAATATCATTTTCCTTCCTAAATTGCTGCAATAAGAAAAAAACATCATTTCACTCAAACTAAATATCATCAAACCAATTGGATAGACTCACATGGAACATAGATGCCAAATAATGGAACACATCTTCCCTCTCACCAGTAATCATCAAGAAGACATTACTCTGACATTACTCTGCAAAACAATAAGAAGACATTAATCTGCAAAACAATAAAGAACCTTTCTACATTTTTTATTCGTCTTTCCAAATGATTAATTGACTCTCCCTGTTTCATTGAATATTGATTACACTTTGCTCCAATCAAAAGATGGATTTTTATTACATTTTATTTCTATAGATGAAAAGAAACCAAAATTCTAATAATTGAAGTTAGATCAGCATACATTTCACATAGACAATATGCTAAATTTACACAAATTTTCACTCATAACTATTATATGAACTTACTGTTTCTATTCGAGGAACAAATTGATGCGTCATAACGCTGCACTCGAGAATGAATAGCTAAACATTAATTTCTTAACAATATAAAATTTCAAGAACAAATAAATTAAAAAAGCAAATTCATTATATACAACAACCTGCAAATTCATTAAAAAGCAAATTCATTCTGTCAGGATAATTTGTTGTATCTGTTGCTTCAAGACCTTCAACAGATAACAGATACGACAACCTGAAGGTCAATACTCAAATTCGTTTTTCTTCATTCATTTTTTAAAATTTTTGATACTTAATCACGTCTCTTCTTCATGTTTTTGTTTATATTACTTGGTTGATTTTGCATGGAAAATGAGTCATTAATTAATTAATTAATTATATGGGTGTGATCTGATTTTCATTAGAAGACACTCTTCTTTCCCTGTGATTGGACAGGACATAGGCATGTTCCATATGCTTTTTGGTGCTATGGGAGATTTGGGGTTTTATTATGATAATGAAAGATGCATAGGCTGCTGCTAGATTGTGAGAGAAATAATACAGAAAGTATTTCTCAGTTGTTGCAGGTCGGTGATGCTCAGATTGTCTTTAAAGAAAGGGAGAAGTCTCTCCAAATGTTATGCACTCACTCACTGCAGTCCTGACCCAAAACCCAGCAGTCCACATGAGGCTTACATGTGGGTTTGGGCTTTTGCCTCTCTCCTCCCAAAAAATATGCTATACACTGACCACCAAATAATGTGCTATATAGGTTTTTGCCTATATTGAATCTAGGCTAGTGGATTAGTAATACTGACCAAAATCTAACATGTTGTTTGAATGTAGAACTAATCCTGTTATACACAGAATATAGGATCATGACATGCACCAGAATCTAACTATTGTTTGAAATTTGCATATCATCTGTCATAAATTTTTCATATGAAATCACTAAATTTGTGGCCAAAACAGAATAGAGGATGCTAAACTCATTGGAATTCAATTTTCATATACATAGAAAGCACCAAAATTGAATATATTAGGATGCAACAAAATTCAATGTAGCATATAAGGTTTTTTTGCTTAGGACCAAAACTGAATACAGGATGTTATATTCAATGCATATCAAGATGAAAATTCCTATATTCTATGCATATCAGGATGAAATTTCCTATATTCTATGCATATCAATAGAATTCCAAGTAATTACCCTTAGGTCTAATTCAATTTTGATAGAACAACAGCTTAGATTCCATCAAGATTTTTTTTCAAATGTAAATTGTGACAATTTGAGGACTCTAAGCTGTGTAAAGCTTTTAGGATCAACCTAAGGGTAATTAGTTTGTGAGAAAATTGAAATTAACAAAGAAAATTCTTACACATGAAAGATAGAGATCCCCTAAATAAAGCCAAAATTATGCATTAAATAACCACTTAACTACAATCTGGAGAAAATACAGATCATGCTAAACAAAAAATACTGATCACTGAACAACGGTATTCAAAAGTCCAATAACATAACTCAAAAGATCAAACTTTAACACAAACCCATTTCTCCCCAGAAAAAATTATACAATAAAAGTCCACAACAAAAATAATGGAGTTGATGCAAACACCTGGCTATAAGATCATAAGATGCACATGAGTACATAGAGACACTTTTCAGGCTCAGAACAGCCATCCGTGGGCAGTCAGCTGATAGTGGTTGTTTTGTTATAATTAGGATTACATTATCAACTTTAATTTTTAATTAATGGTGCTTCTGTGACATATTATCATTATTATTCTTGTTAGAATTTCCAACAATGAAAAAAAATGATTCCACATAACAATCACATTGTCTCTACTACCCAGTGGTCCCAAAATGATACCCATAGTTGTTCTATTTTCCTCTTTTGATGACAGCCAAAGTTATTTAAAGTTTTCTCCAAGTGATTCTTCTTTGATTTACATCATCGGCTAGGAGTCTAGTATTATTTTTTTCTCCCCGTTACAGCTCTTGTAGCCACTTGTCTAATTGTTAGAAATGGTTTTAATCTAGAAATCCATATTGGAAACAGAAACTGTGCAGAAAAATCTGTCATATGCCTTAATTTGCCTACAATGTTTCCCTAATCCTGTATCCATCTCCATGTGCCCAACCACATACGTAACGTGATTTTTAACCCGTTGTAACTTAACATTATCCTCTATATGAAACTTTTGAAATCTAACTAATTATTGCATTGGCACAAAGAATATGCATAGAACCACTCGATGTACATCATAGAGCTTGTAAAATTGCACACTGTGAGGTCCATGCTCAAAATGACACACTGTAAAATTGCACACTGTGAGCTTGGTGCAGCACTAATTAACTTTCGGTTAAAAAATGGTTGCCAGAAAAGCATAAAAATTAACAAAAAGCATGCCGATAATATTTACAAAACTTGCCTTTTGATTTTTGGGATGCATATGTTGTTAAATTTTCTCCAGCAGTTTATTTTTCTTGATCCCATTGCTTGATCCCATGTTTGCAGTAAGGCTTCAATGTCAGGAAGTTAAAGCAATAATTAGGGTCTGTCCAGTTGTTCTGTAATGTGTGTTTGTAAATTGTAATTTTTGCAGCAAAATGTAGCAGTATACTCCAAATTGAAATGACAAAATATTTGATATAATAAGCAAATTGTTCTTTAATTGCCAAAATGGTAAAAAATTCCATTCAGAGTATTTGCAGTGTCCAGATTCAAATTAAAATGGACCATCAACTCTACAAATGCCATTTTCAAATTTATGCAAATGCCATTTTCAACAAATCTTCGTGCATACTCTACGTGCATCAACACTGTATGACAAATTGGATGGAAATGCCATTTTCAAATTTTGGATGTTATATTCTATTTTACAAATTGGATGCAAATGCCATTTTCAACAAATACTGGTGGAAATTGTTGATACTGTGAAAATGCATTTTCAAATTCAGTTCAAATTCATGCGAGGCAAACTAAATGATGGCAAAACCCAATTGAGAAAAATAAATGCATCAAGCTAAATAGTTCAAGTCTGTAGTCATTGCCCTGGAAAATTGTCCAAACTTCACTTGTTTCGTCCATGCGAGGCAGCAAAAAATTAACTCCAGTAGGTCTTGGATCTATGTTTGTCCAAAAATGAGTTTGATTTATTACGAATTTAATATCATCATATAATACCAGCTGAACATATTAAATATCTTCAATGAAAAATTTGAGAATGAAAAAATCAATTTGAGAATGTACCTGCTCGAAAAACAATGAAACTATCAGATTCTACTATAATTTTATCTTTAAATCAGTTGATTTCTTTAAATTTAGTTATATCAGATTTTTTTAAAAAAACAATGAAAAAATCTGTGATTGCTAAATCCATGAGTATAGCTCAAGTTGAGAACAAATTTTGGGGACACAAACCGAACATAAAAACAAATTGAGAATACCCATGAGTTTAGATCAAGTTGAGAACACAAACCGAATGACGCTTGTTGTGAAATCTTGCGAGGAAGGAGGCGGTTCATTTAAGATATTGCTGCATCGTGCGAAATCAAGTCATAACCTTGCGAGGAAATAGTTATGAAGTTTTAAGATCTTGTGAAATCTTGCGAAATCAATTCCAGAATAAATCAATTTGAGAATGTACCTGCTGGAAAAACAATGGAACTATCAGATTCTACTATAATTTCATCTTTAAATCTATTGATTTCTTTTAATTTAGTTATATCAGATTTTTTAAAAACAATGAAAAAAATCTGTCGTTGCTAAATCAATGAGTTTACCTCAAGTTGAGAACAAATTTTGGGGACACAAACCGAACATAAAAACATATTGAGAATACCCATGAGTGTAGATCAAGTTGGGAACACAAACCGAAGGCCGCTTGTTGTGAAATCTTGCGAGGAAGGAGGCGGTTCATTTAAGATATTGCTGCATCTTGCGAAATCAAGTCATAACCTTGCGAGGAAATAGTTATGAAGTTTTAAGATCTTGCGAAATCTTGCGAAATCAAGTCCAGAATAAATCAATTTGAGAATGTACCTACTGGAAAAACAATGGAACTATCAGATTCTACTATAATTTCATCTTTAAATCTATTGATTTCTTTTAATTTAGTTATATCATATTTGTTAAAAACAATGAAAAAATCTGTTGTCGCTAAATCAATGAGTTTAGCTCAAGTTGAGAACAAATTTTGGGGACACAAATCGAACATAAAAACAAATTGAGAATACCCATGAGTTTAGATCAAGTTGAGAACACAAACCAAATGTCGCTTGTTGTGAAATCTTGCGAGGAAGGAGGTGGTTCATTTAAGATATTGCTGCATCTTGCGAAATCAAGTCATAACCTTGCGAGGAAATAGATATGAAGCTTTAAGATCTTGCGAAATCTTGCGAAATCAAGTCCAAAATAAATCAATTTGAGAATGTACCTACTGGAAAAACAATAAGACTATCAGATTCTATTATAATTTCATCTTTAAATCTGTTGATTTCTTTAAATTTAGCTATATCAGATTTTTTTAAAAAACAATGAAAAAATCTGTTGTTGCTAAATCCATGAGTTTAGCTTAAGTTGAGAACAAAAAATTACAATTAGTGAACTGCAAGGCAAAAATGAAAGTTTTTTCTCCAAATGCAAGATAGAGGATGATTTCTATAAGCTACCGGGACATGCTAGTTCATTTCCTACAACATTTATTGGTTACAAAGATATAAGCAAGGAAGGAATATATGTACTCAATAAGCAGACCTAAATCAACATCAGAACCACACAAACAATGGAATGAACATAATTACGATCCAATTCGGGGTAAACTAATCGAACTACAGCACAATCTCTTCCACTACATCAACATCAGGTCTGTTTGGCATATTTAAATAGTGTTTCACCTAGGATTTCAAGCTAATTTGAGAGCTAATACCTTAGAGCCGACTGTGCAGATCCTATAGCAAATACAGATGGCAAAATCAAAGAGCCGTGTGAGTTATTTTGAGATATATGTATGAAGTTGGCAAAATCAAAGAGCCGTGTGCAGATCCTATAGTAAATACAGATGGCAAAATCCCAGAAACCATCGACATCCTATATGAAGACAAAAAAGGAGAGCCATGAAGATGAAGATGAAGAAGAAATATGATTTTGTAATCAAAAATTAAGAGAATAGAGAAAAATTGATGGAAAAGGGGGAATGAAATTAAAAACCTCTCTGATCTGCCGTGATTAGCCGTCGTCAACTTGTTCTATCCCACATCAGCCACTAAAAAGCCCCATAAAAAATAAATTAAAAATTAAAAACCATTCAAAGCAGGTTTCAGGTCTGTTTGGCATATTCACCTAGGATTTCGAGGAAGTGGGCGGTGCCATTTGTTCCGGGCGCCGATGGAGGATGTGTAGGCTGCCGACAGTGGCGCCGTCTGGGTGGCCACGCGGATCCCGTTCGGAATGATCCGAGCAGCCGAGAAGATTCGTGAGATATGAGATGGATTGAGGGTTTCAAGGTCAGATTCAGAGAATAAAACACCATTTTTGCTGCAGAATTGAGAGCGTGGAGAGAGAGAGGATAGAGGTTTCATCGTACCTGGAGATTTAGGGCAAACAATATCTGAGAGATAAGCTTCACCATGAGATTCTTTGTGATTCAGCTGGCCGATGCTCCACTATGAGAGGTAAGGGTGCCGATTCTTTGTGACAGCTGGCCGATGCTCCACCGTGAGAGATAAGGGTAATGATGTAGGATGATGCTTTTGGGGGAGGGAGATGGAGAGAGAATTGAAGAGGCTATGGGCTGTTGCGTTTGCGAGGGGGTTATTCTGTCCGTATTCTACAGTCGAGAGAGAATTTCTCTTATCGATGGAGTTTCGTTTCCCCCAAAATTTACTTTCCCCCCCAAAATTTTGTTTCAAACTCAAACTTTCAAACTCAATTTCTCTAACTTATCCAATTTCTCTTATCTTATTCAATATCTCTTATCTTATCCAATTTCTCAACTCTTATCCAAAAACTCTTATCCAAAAACCCATGATAACATCCCTGTTTTATAATATAGATATATATAGATATATATAGATATATAGATATATATATATATATGTTGACTAGGATCCATTCGGATGGATCAAACATGCGGATCCATCCAAGTGGAATTTAAAGATAGACAATGTAAATAGAAAATCCGACTATTGGATGTCTTCTAACATGTCTAAACTAGCTCCAAACAAAATTTCAACTAATTTGGACATGTTTTGCCCATGCATCAAGTGGTTGCAAAATCGATGTTTTTGAATAGTTATAAAATCGGCTAATTTTGCAACCATTTGATGCATGGACAAAACATGTCCAAATTAGTTGAAATTTTGTTTGGAGCTAGTTTAGACATGTTAGAAGACATCCAACGGTCGGATTTTCTATTTACATTGTCTAGCTTTAAATTCTACTTGGATGGATCCGCATGTTTGATCCATCTGAATGGATCCTAGTCAACATATATATATATATATATATATATATATATATATATACTAGTCATTACCCCGTGCCCATATGGCACGGTTTATTTAATGGTTGAATTCACCGTCAAACAAATTTCAAGTTCCCCCAAATTTTAAGTTTTCCCCCAAAATTTCAAGTTTCCCCCCAAATTTTGAATTTCAAGTTTCACCCCAAATTTAAATTTCAAGTTCCCCCCAAATTTAAGTTTTCCCCCAAAAACAAACTCATCCCAAATTTTGGCATTTGTCCACCTAGGACAAAGGTTTGTCCTAGTAGGACAACATTCAAATTCTTCATGTTTTATAGAATATATATATATATATATATATATATATATATATATATATATATATATATATGAGAATATGGGAAATGAGCATTCGGTGTAGGAAATTTCCTACACCATCCCTATAGAACCACAATTTCTAATCTTTTTTTCAATGATCAACGCCGTTCATTTTGATATTCATATCATAGATGATGTACTTACCGAAAATCAAGTGAATACAATGCTATTTTACCATTGATCCAATTGTTTTACAAATTCAAAATTTTTAGAACAATAGAACATTTTGTAATGGGCTGATCGAAGGTCAAATCCCCCCTATGGTTCACCCATATATGGGGTTTTAGGGTTTTAGAATGTGTACAACAATCCTATACAAAATATTTTTGAAAAAATTATGTGGCATACGATTTTTTTGATGGGCGATGGAGGAAATTTCCTACACCGAATGCACACACACACACACACACACACATAGAGGAAACGGGAAATAGGGTGTCACAGGAGAGAATCCTCTCTTGTGTCGGTCAAAAACTCCAAACTCCACAAGTTTTTTTGGAAGATCCGATCCGTTTATCTCGATCTCCACCCTCTAAAACCCCTATCCACCAATTTTCAGTCAGATCCGAGGTGTTTTGCCCGTTCATCCACCATTCACAAAAGTTCTATTCATGTGAAACCATTAAATATGGGTCGGATGGATGAACGGGCAAAACACCTCGGATCTGGCTCAAAATTGGTGGATAGAGGTTTTAGAGGGTGGAGATCGAGGTGAACGGATCAGATCTTCCAAAAAACTTGTGGAGTTTGGAGTTTTTGACCGACACAGGAGAGGATTCTCTCCTGTGACACCCTATTTCCCGTTTCCTCATATATATATATATATACATATATATATATATATATATACATACATATATACATATATACATACATATATACATACATACATACATATATACATACATACATACATATATACATACATACATACATATATACATATATACATACATATATACATATATATATATATATATATATGAGGTTAATGGGCCAATGCTGACAGCGCTGGAAATTTTTCCAGCGATGTCCGCATTGTGGGCACTCTAAAAGTATTTTTTTAGAAATTTTTTTTTGCAGTAGTTAGATATACTTGTTGGGAAGCTCCCCACAAAATTTCAGCTCGATCCGACACCGTTTAAGCCTCCGTTCATCGATTTCAAAAACGTTACGCAAATCTGTCCACAGTTTTGTGCAACGTTTTTGAAATCGATGAACGGAGGCTCAAACGGTGTCGGGTCGAGCTGAAATTTTGTGGGTAGCTTCCCAACAAGTATATCTAACTACTGCAAAAAAAATTTACAAAAAAAAATACTTTTAGGGCGCCCAAAATGCGGACAGCGCTGGAAAAATTTCCAGCGCTGTCACTCTTCTCCATTTTTCACTATATATATATATATAGAGAGTTATAAACGGGCTTTTGGTGGGCCTACCCGTTAGTGGGTATCCACTCATTATGTAACCCTACTACTATAAATACAGGGCTATGGACTCCATAGCCACTACGTTTACAACACGTTATTAGCACGCTCAAGGCTGAGCCGAACTTCTGCCGACGGATGGACGCGACGCGAACGGGCTTCCTTCACCGAACGTCGCTAGATCTGGCAGGTAGGATCTAGAGGTAACTATCTCTCCTAGATCTAAAATTTAATGTGCACATATGTTTAGATCCAATCTCTTGGATCAATTCTTTAAAGAAGTTTTCATCGTTTTTATTGATAAAAATCTATCTTTTTCAATAAAAAACGACTTTTTGGAGATTAAAAAATGATTTTTTTACTAAAAATTGGATTTTTATCCCCAAAAATCATTAAACCCTAGGGGATCTATTCGCCGGAGTGCGAACCCCCTAAACCCGCGCCGCCGCCGCCGTCGCCCCTTTGCGGCGCCCCCCGCCGCCTGCAGCGGCGGGAGCCCCCCGCCGCCTGCTGCGACGGGCGCCCCCCGTCGCTGCGACGGCGGGTTCGCCCCGTCGCCAGCAGAGGCGGGGTCGGCGATGGGCGACCCCGCCGCCTGGTGGCAGGCAAAACCCGCCGCCTGCTGGCGACGGGAGCCCCCCCGTCGCTGCGATGGCGGGTGACCCGCCGCTGCAAGCAACGGGCAAAACCCGCCGCCTGCTGGCGGCGGGAGCCCCCCCGTCGCCTGCTGCTGTGGGAGCCTCCCCGTCGCCGGCAGGGCTCCCCCGCCGCTCCCAGCAGTGGGGCTCCCCCGCCGCCTGCGACGACGGGGCACCCCCGCCGCTCCCAGCGGTGGGGCACCCCCGCCGCCAGCGACGACGGGGCTCCCCCGCCGCCTGCAGCGGCAGGGCTCCCCCGCGGCCCACGATGGCGGGCCCCTCTGGCCGCCTGCAGCGGCGGCCCCCCCGCGGACGCCCTTAGCGGCCCTCCGGTGTGTGCGCATGTCCTGAAACCCTAGCTGCCTGAAGCGGCAATACGTGATCGCTCCGGGACGTGACCCAAAAGAACGGTTGTAGTTTTACCGCAAGTGCACGGTGTAGCAGCGAGCGGGATATCGAACACATGGAGGACGAATGACTGTCACAATCTGGCTATTTAAGAAGAGAAATTTGCCTTTGGTGATCCTGTCACAATCGTCAGACAAATGCGCGAAATATCAAATCAAATAAAGAACGTCTAGGGAATGGGGAATCCCCGCTACACACCGTACTTCATAAATGTGGTTCATCGGTATCAAAATTGCTAGAATGAGAATTCGGATGAACTAGTTGCAACTGAATGTAGAACCAAGCTCACGCTCTCGCGCTGTTGCCGGTCTATAGCTATCCTAGGGTCGGGTCCAATCTCTTGCAAACCCTACCCTAGGGAAGCTAGCATTAGGATCAACATCATCGTCCAATCGCGCACCGAGCCCAATCTCTTGCAAACTCGGTCCACGATCTAGATTAGGATAGTTCCTACCCGTCCAATCTCTTGCAAACGGCTATCGGTATAGAATTGCAACCGGGAATCCTAGTATCGGTCCAATCTCTTGCAAACCGATACTTTGAAAAATCCGACTCCAACCCAATTCAGATTTCTAGGGCTTCCTATCAAATTGGGATCCAATCTCTTGCAAATCCCAATTGAATATGAATACCTAGCAATCCGTAGTAAATCGATCCCGATCTAATCTCTAATAGCAATTCTAGCTCAATTTCTACCAATTCATCACAAATATGAAAGTGGGCTTGTAGGGTTCATCCCCACGCCCCAAGACGTGGAGACTACTCACAAATCATAGCAAGATCACAAAAATAATCGTTGAGATAAGCAATAGAATTCATCACAACAATGATATAAACAATAAAAATAGAATTTTTAAGGAAAAGAGATGCAAACCAATGTAGTTCTTCAATTAATCCAACAAAAATCCAAGTTTTGCTCCTTCTCCAATCACAAGAATAAAGCTAAAAAACTAATCTAAAAAGCTGCAAAAAATCTAAGAGAGAGCTCTCTAAACTAGGGTAAAAACAGGGTTTAAATAGCCCCCAAAATCGTCCAAAAATCGTGACCAAAATACCCCTGCACAGCCTGTTTTTCGCAGTTTTCGCTACAGGCAGCGCATCGCACTCGGCCGAGTGACAAAAGTCGCTCGGCCGAGTGAGAAACCCTGTAATTTTCCAGTAAGTCAGGGCCTTCAGGGGTCTCTACTTCGGGGGCGGCTCGGCCGAGTGAGTTGTCGTCACTCGGCCGATGACTTCACTGCACTCGGGCGGACGGGATTTACCACTCGGCCGAGTGGGTCTTCTGAAGTTCAGGCAGCCGAAAAACAGTAACTTCGATGTTTTGGAAGGGCTTCGTCTGGGCGCCAGTCGGGCGGACGTGGTATCGTCACTCGGCCGATGTGGTCTTCGGTGCTCGGCCGAGTGCACATAGAAATCGTGTCTGAACTGGTCGGCCGAGCAGTGTCTCGCTGGTCGGCCGAGTGGCTCCTCCACTCGGCCGAGTGGGACACAAAAAATGCCCAATCTGCTTGTTTTAGCCTCCTCGTCGCTCCTGCGACGGCCATTCTTCTTCCGCTCCTCTCCAATCAGCAAAATACCCCTCGGGGAGGTCGTCGGTGGCCGTCTAGAGTAAGCACATCTCGAGATCACTCCAAATCGCGCCAAATCACCTGAAATGCGACAAAAACAACAAATCGTGAAAAGTATCGCAATATCGTCGATATATCGTGAAAAACATGATTTGGGCGATCTAAATGGCATGCAAACATGCGGAAAAAAGGTGTAAAATAAGGAGTGATCAAAATCCCCCAAGCTTGCCTCTTACTCGTCCTCGAGGAAGATAAGTAAAAGGCGAACCCGGTGGATTTGGAAAACGAAAACGGCGAAAAACGGAAAAAGAAAAACGAAGAAGAATGAAAACGAAATGAAAATAAAGAAAGAAAGAAGCGAAGAGGTAGGATACTAGATCATTTTCTCAGGACGTGGGTTTCACTTACTCTTATAGCATGCACCGAATGAAAAATACATGTCAAAGAATTTTATTTTGATATCATAGTATAATAGTGCAAATAGAAATAGAAAACCCACGAAAAACGATATAATCATGAAAAACGGAATAATTTTAAAATTAACGTCGTCTGAATCATTTAAAGCGGTATACAAATCACAGATCATACACTTTTCAATTGAACGCTTTCTATCAGGAGTATAAGAGTATCACACTATAGAATAGAGAGAATAGAAAAGTATGGATTTCATGAAATGAGTGCTAGGCTTAGATTTCTGGATTTCGTAAAACTAAAATAATCTCACCGAGTATAGAATATTACTTAGCCTAGGTTGTCGTGCAATGTCAAGTAGTCACTCTCTCACACATCAACGGATCCCCTCCCCCAAGCTTATCTATAAGCGTGGTGGCATAAAAATGTTTACATCCCCATTTTATATATAGCTCCAAAGGTAATAAGAAGAAAGAAGAAAGAAAGAAAGTGAGATGGGATCTTTTATTGAGGATTTTTCCTCTTTTTCTTTTTTTTTTCTCTTTTTTTTTTCCTTTTTTTTTCAATAGGCAATATATACACAACGATCCCAACTCAAAGAGAGATAATGATATACAAGAATGTTTTTCTCTCTTTTATTATATATATATATATATATATATATATATATATATATATATATATATATATATATATATATATATATTTTGAATAAGAAAATTGGTGCTAGGAATTAATAGCGGGGGAAATGCCATAAAATAGAATCGCTAAGGGGAGATTCACCATGATTTTAAAGGTAGAGAAATGATGTTCAAGATTTGTGGAGAAAGAAATATATATAACTCTCGGTTCACTCTATAAGACATGCACGACAACTTCAGCAGGGTAATCTAATCTACTCAGTTTCGATCACAAAAAAGCTAACTAATCCAGATATATCATAGCTAACATCATTCAATCATCCTGAAGTGAAGTGTACAATTCATGCATATAGAAGTGATATAGGAAAAGAAAGTCAGTACTCCAGATATAAGCATTCAATGCGTGAATCTTGGTGTGTTTTCTGTGGTAGCATACATATGAATATTCAGGCTCAGCTAATAATAAAATTTCATCCATTTTCATGCGAAAAAAGTGTGGGTTACTATCTCTAAATGCAAAGCAAGTCATAGCATACGATATCAGAAATAAAACCTAAGACATGACAAATATAGCATGCATATAGAATAAGCTAAATCCAACGTCATCATCATCATAGAAAAGTCATCTCTAGCATGAGATGAAAAAGAAAGAAATAAAGATGAAGGAAAAATAAAAATATGCAATGCGGCACACAGGAAAATAAGAAAAACGTGATGCATGGTAAAATAAGAGAAAAAATAATGAAAATGAGTGCAAAAGTGAAAAAACGGTGTGAAAAACTGAAAATAAAGGTGGCAAATCGAAAAAAGAACGTGAGAACTCACTCCCCCAAGCTAAATGGCACAGTGTCCTCAATGTGCAAAGTGTGGCACACCGAGAGACAAGCGATGGGAGGGGCAAGTGAGGATGCATGCATGGAAAAATGAAAAGAAAAAGGTAAAATAAAGAAATGAAAATATGATGCGGACATGATGCATGCACAGATAGGAGCGATACATAGTTAAAAGTGTCACCAAAAACTCTCCCTCTCTCCCAAAATAGATATAAAAAGATATGATCAAAAAGAGAATACCATAATAAGTGAGGGGAGGGGGGGACAAAAAGTGCAACAGGACCCAGCAGAAACGGGCAGCACAACGGCAGGAATAAATCAAGGCATCAAGGGTGCCTAAGAAGGTGGTGCTGCGCCGTCTCCGTCCTGAGGCGGAGGAGGAGGAGGTGGTGGTGTAGGCTGCTGAGCTGGGGTGGGCGTGGAAGTGGAAGCAGGTCTAGTGTGTGTGGGAGTGTGTGTGGGAACCTGCTGGGTGGGTGGGGGTACACGCGGGAGACGCTCCAGAACCTGGGTGAGACAGTAATGGATCTGGGGGATCAGCTCGAAGCGTCCAGCCATCGCAGAGACGGTGGAGGACAGGGTCCTAAGGTCACCTCTAAGACCACTCACCGCCAACTCAAGAGCACGTATGCTCTGCAGTACAGTGTCGGGCGGGGGTGGTGCAGAGGGACGCACCGGTCTAGGCTGTGCAGGGCGAGGCTGGCGTACGCGAGTAGAGTATGTAACGGGCTCAGCAGGGAAGGGGACAAAAGGTGCCGTGCCTGCAAATGTGGACCTGGCCTCAGTGTGAGGCCGGGACACCGGCTGGTGAGAAGTGGAGGCAGCGGCAGCGAAAGAAGTGTGCAAAAGTGGCAGCGAGGCGGCCAGAGAGGTCAGTGGCACAGAAGTGTGGACAGACGCCACGACACTCTCGGAAAATACAGCGGCAGTGGAGACAGAGGGCTCTCCGCACTCGATTACGGTCGGCGGGCGCTCGGGTGGGGCAGAGGAAATCGGCTCAGCAGACAGAGGGCCGGCGGTGGTAGTGGGTGTGGTGGTGACAGTGGTGACAGCCGCGGAAGTGGTGGAAGTGGTGGAAGTGGGCTCAGCTGAGGTACTCGTGACACTGACAGAGGTGGAGACAGGGGTGTCAAGAGCGGCAGAAACATCAGGAATAGGCTGAGGTGCCACTGGGTCAACGGGGTCGGCAGCAGGCTCGGCAGGGTGTGCAGCAGGGTCTGCGGGGGCAGCGTGGGCAGCGTGGGCAGCGTGGGCCTGCTCGGCCTCCTCGGCCTTGAGCACGTAGGCAGCGGGGATGAGAACATCCATCGCAGGGAGCCAGTCGATGTGGGCTGGTGCAATCTGAGTCCGAGCAGGGCTCGGGAGAATCATGTAGTCGGCACCGTAAGGGCCGTGCAACCAGACCCAGTGACGCTCACCATGCAGACGAAGCATCTTCATCCGGGCCATAACGTCTATCGACAGAGAAGTGGGGCCCGGGACCCGTCGCAAGTCGTCAGGTAGGTCCTCGCCGGTCATCATGGTAAGCAGGGTGATCAGATCGCCGCAGCATATCGGTGAGCGAGCGCCCACCGATACAATGATGCGGTCTAAAAACCAAGCCGCAATGTCGATCACGACGGCGGGGACAAGCTCGTCTCCATCCCTAGATAGAGCTCTGGGACGTGTCATCGCATAGAGCATGTAGAGCTCTGGCGTAGACATCGTGCCCGGCTCATATCTGGCCAAAAAGGTGGTCGCCATAAGGCGCTGGGCTATGCGGAGGCAGGGGTGGACAATGGCCGAGGCCTTGGCCCTACTAGGGTCAAAGGCAGCGTGGTGGCCCATAATCCAGGCCCAGAAGGCACCGGCGTCGAAGGAAGGTGGGGGGATATGGGTGGGGCCGTAACCGCGATCGGCTCCGGGGACAGCGGGCCACGAGAAGAATGCTCTCATCATATCGAGAGTGACCTGGCACTCTCGGTCCATGAACCGAAATGAGCATCCCTCGTCGGTCCGGGAGATCGAACTCAGAACTTCAAGTGTCGGGCGGGTGAACGTGTCCGCCGACACCTGAAGGAAGTCGCGCCAACCCACGTTGTTGTACAACGTGAGTATCCCCTCTAGTACCCCCGGCGTCCTAGGTCAGTGAGGTGTGCAAACCTGGAGGGTACGATCGAGCGCTGGGAGATACGGTCGAAGACGGCGCGGTGTGCGTCGTCTCGAAACGTAATCCCGAGCGGCCCGACCAGTGGAGCCGGTGGTGGTGGCTGTGGGTCGGCAGGGAGAGGCTGTGCGGGCTGTGGGTGCACTGCAGGCTGTGTGGGGTGTGCGGGACCTGCAGGCTGTGCTGGGTGTGCGGGGTGTGTGGGGGACGGTGGAGGAGAGTCCTCCACCTCGTGAGAGGGGCCGGGCTCGTCCGACCGCTTCCGCTTGGCGGAAGCTCTCGTCGAACGCGGCCGTGTCCGGGGCGGCATATCGGCCCCGAGCGCGCGCCGAAAAACGTGAAAAGTGTGGCGTGTGCAAAAATAATGGAAAGAGAGTACCCCGACACGCCGCGAGTGCTAAGCAGTGGAAGCGTGCGAAGTCAGCGCCTCCGCGAAGTTCGAATCAGCCCGTAGAAGCTCCCCTGAGCTCCCCTAAGCTCCAATAAGCAACCTGCGCATGAAAAGGCGATATCAGTGAGTAATAATCAAAATGTATGGAGCATTAGGGGTATAATAGATATATTTAGGAATTGATTTGGGTTAGGGGGCGTTTAGCACATGGATCCTCAAGAAATACTCGAAAAGAGGAGAAAACGGGCAATAGGGGTGATACCGGAGGTGGCCGGAGCAGCTGCCGCCGGCGGCGACTCGGGCGAGTCGCGGCGGTGGTCGGCAGGCGGTGGCGGGCCGAGCGGCGGCGCGGGCGAGTGGGTCGGGCGAGTGAGGTGCAAGCGAGGGCTATCGGGCGAGGGAAACGAAGGGTCGGGCTCGTTTGGGGATTTTTGCGATTTCGAAAAATGCGCCCCCCCTCGCCCTTATATAATAAAAGTTACGACTCGGTCGAGTGACTAGGCCACTCAGCCGAGCGGGATCAATGAAAATTTCTCCTCGCTTACGCTGCGGTCGATTGGCTTTGCCAGACTCGGCCGAGTGGAGTAAGTCCATTCGGCCGAGTGACTCAAGCTACTCGGCAAGACTCGCCTTAGGAGGGTATCCGTTTTACTCGGCTGAGTGAATATATATACTCGGCCGAGTAGCAGTTATATCAAAATCAAGAAAATAAACAGAGAGTTGGGTACAGCAGACTTCCCTCGTTCGTGAGCGGCTCGGCCGGACGAACTTATGTACTCGGCCGAGTGACTAGTATACTCGGCCGAGTGAGCCTTGTGTTCTGCTGTTTGTCTTCGTTTTGGCTCTAAACTCAGTCTTTCTTCCTCCAATCGATTTCATCTTCCTCCTAAGTGTCGAGCGCCTTCTTGGGGTGCTCCTTGTCGACTCGTTCATCCTCCTCATGATGGATCTATCTATCTCCTCTCCTGTCAAGAAAAATAGGACCCGTTATCACAAAATTTTTGGGCGAACGACTCAAAGCACTAAAAATTTCTAAAATGAAAATAAAGGAAAAGTAAAAATAAAGCAAAAACCGTCGGTTTGCCTCCCGACAAGCGCTTGTTTAAGGTCGTGAGCTCGACCCCCTATAATTTTCAATCAATGCGGGATGTTTGGTGCATATGAGATGCACCCATCAAACTTTCCGGGGAGGACGCTTGGATTGGGAAGTTGCGGCGTAGTGTTCTCCCGCGGTGGTCTCTCGTCTCGAATAGTGTTGGGGGGAGGCTCCCCCAAGCTAGCATTTGCTCCGGTCAACGGCTTAACCGGTGATGCCGATTTCCGTACCGGCGGAGCTTTCTTCGGAGACTTTAGTTTCGAGAGCTTGCAGAGCTCTCGAATCCTTGCGACATCAGCGTCGCCTTCATCATCTTCAGCAGAGAGGTCGGGGGAATCATTTTTCTTCTCATCTTGGCCTAAATCCGGGCCTTCCTCAAAATCTTCATCGAAAAGAGCGCCAATTGAGTGAGGGATCGCCTCTTCAATCACCTCATCAAGGAGGTCCATGTAGTCAAGTTCCTCATGATAAGGCATGTGCTTCATGGCCTTAGGAATGTGGAGCTCCACCTCGATGTTTCCGACGTTTAAAGTTAGGGTACCTTCGCGCACGTCGACGATGACTCCGGCGGTGGCTAGGAACGGGCGTCCAAGTATCAATGAAGTGTCTCCCTCCTCCTTAACGTCCATGATCACGAAGTCACATGGCAAGCATATTCCCCCCGGGACTTGTAGCGGTATGTCTTCGACAATCCCCACCGGCCTTGTTATCCGTCCATCGGCTAATTGAATGCGCATGTCGGTGGGTTTCAACTTTGTCCCGGTGTTTAGCCTTAAGAACATGGAGAGAGGCATGAGGCTCACACTAGCCCCAAGATCAACCAACGCCTTTTGAAGAGGAACGCCGCCCAAAGTGCAAGGAATCCGAAAACTCCCCGGATCTTTAAATTTTGCCGGCTCCTTCTCTCTCTTGGTGAACCAAGAGCCCTCCTCGGCTAGCATGATCTTCTCCTTCCTTTTCCTCCCCGAAATCAAGTCCTTCAAAAATTTAGCATACGTGGGGATCTCGACGATGGCGTCAAGGAAGGGAATGTTAAGGCTAACTCCTCTTAGGTACTCGAGAAATTTTGCTAGCCTTTTCTCCATTTTCGCTCTAGCGAGCCTTTGGGGGAATTGGACCGGTGGCATGAAGCGCCTTTCCTCAATCAATTGCTCCGCTCTAGATTTCTCTTTGTCTTGTGGCTCCTTCTCCTTTTCAACTTCAACTATCGGCTCAATTGGCTCCAAGCTTTCCTCCACGGGCTCCTCAATAGGAATCATGGCGGGGGTGGTGTCCTTCCCGCCTCTAGTAGTAACGGCAACTACGGCATTGATGTGGCCCGTGTTGCCCCGTGGGTTTTGCTCCGGTTGCGCCGTCAATCTTTGAGTGTTCCGATTGAGCAACGCCAATTGCTCTGATATTTGAGCCACAACGGTATTAAGGGAGTCTTGCCCCGCCTTCAAGCTAGCGTTTACCTTATTTTGCTCGACCATGAACGCCTCCACTCTAGTTTCGAAGTCGGATCGTTGTGGACCTTATGGAGGGTTTTGATTTTGATTCCTCCACCCTTGGTTGTATCCGGGAGGCCTATATGGTGGAACTTGTTGCTTTGGTTGAAATTTTTGTTGTGGAGGCCCCCTCGGTGGATAGTATTGTTGTTGGGGTGGTGGTGGTCGAGCTTGTTGAGGTGGTTGTTGTGGCGGGTTCAAAGCTCCTTCATTGTTGGCGTAAGAGAATCCGGGATGATTTCTTGTGGCCGGATTGGCCCAATATCCTTGGTTCCCCGCAACATATTGTACTTGCTCCAAGGATCCTTCTACTTGCTCTCCTCCCGAGTACATGGCTTGAGATTGGTCTTGCCAATCACACATTTGGTTTGTCGGCGCGGAGGTGGAAGGGGTCCCTTGGGGCTCCGTGATGAACTTCTCCAATCTCTCCACTACCTTGTGGAGAGAATCAAACTTGCTCGTAAGCTCCGCTACGGCCTTTGCCTCGTAGATGCTAGTTGGCTTTAAGGAGGACGTAGAGTGTCCTCGCTCATCGCCCCATTGTTGGTTATTTGAGGCCATCTCCTCAATTAGGGCCGTAGCTTCCTCGGGAGTCTTTGACAAGATATCACCATTCGCCGCGGCATCAATAATTTGTTTGGTCCCCGGTTGGAGACCGTTGTAGAAGCTATGAACTAGCTCCCAATCTTCTATACTGTGGTACGGGCATTGATGCTGCAAATCCTTAAAACGCTCCCAAGCTTCATAGAGCGTCTCCTGGGGTCCTTGCTTGAAGGACATGAGAGCGCTCCGGATCTTCACCGTCTTGGATGGAGGATAGAACTTATCAATAAATGCACTCGCCAACTCGTCCCAAGAGGTGAAAACTCCGTCAGCCTGCGTCCTCAACCAATAGAGTGCCTTGTCCTTAAGCGTGAAGGGGAAGAGACGCAGTCTGATAGCATCGATGGAGACCCCCAGTATCTGAAATGTGGCGCACTTCGACAAGAATAATTGGATGTGGTAGTGGGGGTTCTCATGGGCGTTCTCATGAAATGGGTCTTGTTGCATCAAAACCACCAATCCAGTCTTTAGCTCGAAGTTCTTGTCAGCCGCCAACTGCGGCACGACAATGGACGAGGTAGTAGAAGAGGTCTTAGGCCGAAGCCTATCGCGAATAGAAATTATCCTCGCCATCCTTGCCGCCAATTCTTCAGGAGTTTCCGGGTTGGTCATATACCTCCCTTCCGGATTTTGTCTCTTTTCCGCTCTAAGTCTCCGTGCGGTACGTTCGATCTCGGGATCAAATAATAAGGCTTCTGGGTCCGCCGTAGATCTCGTGTACATGCACAGGGAAAACAGAGTTTCAAAGAAATGATTAGTACCGTGGAAGGGTTAGGTAAAAAAAAGAAATAAAAATAAAAGGAAATAAATAGCTAGGATGGTGAGATCAAACGCAATCGCCTCCCCGGCAACGGCGCCAAAAACTTGATCGCTCCGGGACGTGACCCAAAAGAACGGTTGTAGTTTTAGCGCAAGTGCACGGTGTAGCAGCGAGCAGGATATCGAACACAGGGAGGACGAATGACTGTGCTTGCTTCGATCAACCTGGCTATTTAAGAAGAGAAATTTGCCTTTGGCGATCCTGTCACAATCGTCAGACAAATGCGCGAAATATCAAATCAAATAAAGAACGTCTAGGGAATGGGGAATCCCCGCTACACACCGTACTTCATAAATGTGGTTCATCGGTATCAAAATTGCTAGAATGAGAATTCGGATGAACTAGTTGCAACTGAATGTAGAACCAAGCTCACGCTCTCGCGCTGTTGCAGGTCTATAGCTATCCTAGGGTCGGGTCCAATCTCTTGCAAACCCTACCCTAGGGAAGCTAGCATTAGGATCAACATCATCGTCCAATCGCGCACCGAGCCCAATCTCTTGCAAACTCGGTCCACGATCTAGATTAGGATAGTTCCTACCCGTCCAATCTCTTGCAAACGGGTATCGGTATAGAATTGCAACCGGGAATCCTAGTATCGGTCCAATCTCTTGCAAACCGATACTTCGAAAAATCCGACTCCAACCCAATTCGGATTTCTAGGGCTTCCTATCAAATTGGGATCCAATCTCTTGCAAATCCCAATTGAATATGAATACCTAGCAATCCGTAGTAAATCGATCCCGATCTAATCTCTAATAGCAATTCTAGCTCAATTTCTACCAATTCATCACAAATATGAAAGTGGGCTTGTAGGGTTCATCCCCACGCCCCAAGACGTGGAGACTACTCACAAATCATAGCAAGATCACAAAAATAATCGTTGAGATAAGCAATAAAATTCATCACAACAATGATATAAACAATAAAAATAGAATTTTTAAGGAAAAGAGATGCAAACCAATGTAGTTCTTCAATTAATCCAACAAAAATCCAAGTTTTGCTCCTTCTCCAATCACAAGAATAAAGCTAAAAAACTAATCTAAAAAGCTGCAAAAAATCTAAGAGAGAGCTCTCTAAACTAGGGTAAAAACAGGGTTTAAATAGCCCCCAAAATCGTCCAAAAATCGTGACCAAAATACCCCTGCACAGCCTGTTTTCCGCAGTTTTTGCTACAGGCAGCGCATCGCACTCGGCCGAGTGACAAAAGTCGCTCGGCCGAGTGAGAAACACTGTAATTTTCCAGTAAGTCAGGGCCTTCAGGGGTCTCTACTTCGGGGGCGGCTCGGCCGAGTGAGTTGTCGTCACTCGGCCGATGACTTCACTGCACTCGGGCAGACGGGATTTACCACTCGGCCGAGTGGGTCTTCTGAAGTTCAGGCAGCCGAAAAACAGTAACTTCGATGTTTTGGAAGGGCTTCGTCTGGGCGCCACTCGGGCGGACGTGGTATCGTCACTCGGCCGATGTGGTCTTCGGTGCTCGGCCGAGTGCACATAGAAATCGTGTCTGAACTGGTCGGCCGAGCAGTGTCTCGCTGGTCGGCCGAGTGGCTCCTCCACTCGGCCGAGTGGGACACAAAAAATGCCCAATCTGCTTGTTTTGGCCTCCTTGTCGCTCCTGCGACGTCCATTCTTCTTCCGCTCCTCTCCAATCAGCAAAATACCCCTCGGGGAGGTCGTCGGTGGCCGTCTAGAGTAAGCACATCTCGAGATCACTCCAAATCGCGCCAAATCACCTGAAATGCGACAAAAACAACAAATCGTGAAAAGTATCGCAATATCGTCGATATATCGTGAAAAACATGATTTGGGCGATCTAAATGGCATGCAAACATGCGGAAAAAAGGTGTAAAATAAGGAGTGATCAATACGCGCGACCAAAAACCCTAACTAGGGTTTCGCCCTGAAAATTCATTATTTTCAAACGTTTTTCAGATTTAATTCGATTTGTTTCGTTATAATCTGGACAAATTACATATAATTTCATTCAACGCTTTTTATTCGGATTATATGATTTTTAAACGTTTAAAAATTAGGAAGATCCTGCGACCGCTCTACCGTTAGTTAACTAACCTAACGGTGTATGACGTTGCCTAGTGGTCCAATAATTTTTAAACGAAAGATCTTCATTTTCCATTATAAACTGCCTGTGATGATTAAATTACCTGTAATGAATAAACTGCCTGTGATGATTAAATGCCTGCTGCATTTTATCTGCCGGCGACGAATGTTAATATTTGATGTGGTTTTGGATCGGCTAGTTATCACCATTTTCTTTTTCATGCATTCCTTTTTGAGAGAAAAATATAGTGTGGATAATTTTGTAATATTACAAGATCGGCGGACGCCTCAAGAAGATGAAGGACCATTCCAGAAGAATAGGGGCCCCACGGGGGTTCCCGAGTTGTACTTTCATTTCTTTTTGGGACTGTATGGACTGTAATTAATTTGGTGATTAGCCGATCCACACAACAAATATCTGTGTCTGAAGTTCTTAATTATTTATTTCTCTATGAAAATATCTAATTATTGCCTATCTTTTAACATGCTAGAGTGATAAATGGCCAAAATTGCGAGCGTCGATTTCGACGTTTTGGATGCTTCAGGCAAGAACTACTTAAGCTGGCAGTTGGACATAAAATTCCATCTACGAGCACAGGGATTGAGCCACGCCATCGCTGTAGGCGAAAAGGTTTCTGATATAGATAAAGCGAAAGCAATTATCTATATCAGACACCATATCGATCGGACCCTGAAGGCCGAGTACCTCACAGTGGAAGACTCGTATAAGTTATGGACCGCCCTCGAGGATAGGTATAAACATCAAAGAGATGTTATACTTCCCCGAGCGCGATATGAATGGGAGAACCTCCGTCTCCAAGACTTTAAGTCTATTGCTGAGTACAACTCGGCACTCTTTAGCATCACCTCACGCCTGAAGTTGTGTGGTGAAAAGGTGACGGAGGAGCGCATGTTAGAGAAGACGTATACATCCTTCCACGAGAAGGATGTCATACTAATGCAACAGTATCGTGAACGAAAGTTCACGAAATACTCAGAGCTTCTCTCATGCCTTCTGATGGCAGAGCAGAATCGTGACCTTCTTCTGGCCACCCATAACTCACGCCCTACCGGAACTGCTCCTGCGCCTGAAGCGCGTCACAGCTCCTCCCAGAAGAAGAGGAGCAACTTCAAAGGCAAACCCCAGAAGGGTAAGGCGATGAAGAAGCAGGCTAGAGGACCCCCTCCCAAAAGCAACAATGAGGGGAAGAAGAAGAAAAATGTGTGGAAGAGAAAGGACGACGGCCAGCCATCTGCCCCCAGAAAGGACTGGGAAGATAAGTGCCATAGGTGTGGCATGACTGGACACTGGTCCAGGAATTGTCGGACTCCACGCCACCTACATGACTTGTACAAAGCGAGCCAGAAGCAAGCTGAGACAAACCTGGTGGTTCAAGAAGACCTGGCACCAATCAGGTTCATCGCTGAGGACTTCTCAAACGATGACCTGCTCAACTGAGGACATTATCTATTTTCTATGCATTATAGCTTTCCTTTTTGAGAAACTATTTATCTGCTTATTTTATTTCTAGCATGTTGGAGTACTTTTTCAGAAATTAATTAATTATCAGTAGTATATCTTTTTTGTGTGCCTTATACTGCGATATTTTCTCTTAAACATAGATGGACTTTAAATGCCTAGTGGATAGTGCCTCTACGCACACGATCCTCCAAGACATCTGCTTTTTCAAAGCATTAATAAATACGATGGAACCGTAAATACAATTTCCGGTCCATCAGGTATCATTGAAGGATCAGGGGAAGCACAATTTATGCTCCCCAACAAAACACAACTACTTATAAAAGATGCGCTTCTCTCTCCTAGCTCGCATAGAAACCTGTTAAGCTTTAAAGATATCCGCTTAAATGGATACCACCTTGAGACGGTGAGAAAACAAAACAGAGAATTCCTATATGTAACGTCTCATAAAAACGGTGCTAAAAACACCGTTGAGCGTTTTGAGGGACTCCCGTCGAGTCTCTACCACACAAGGATCAGAGCAATGGAAGCAAACACACTCGAGCACCAGAAGTGCCATAATCAACCAGAATTCAAACTCTGGCACGATAGACTAGGACACACTGGAAGGAATATGATGCGTCGCATCATATCCTAATCCCGTGGCATTAACCCGAAAAGCCTGAAACTACTTCGGAACGGTGCACCTCCTTGTCCCCCTTGTCACAAAGGGAAATTGATTACGAGACCATCCACCCTGATGGTGGACTCTGAGTCTCCAAGCTTCCTAGAGAGAATACATGGAGACATTTGTGGGTCTATTCACCCCGCAAGTGGACCATTTCGGTACTAAATGGTACTGATTGACGCATCTTTGAAATGGTCGTATGTGTGCCTCCTGTCCACCCGCAACGTAGCCTTTGCAAAGCTACTGACACAAATTATAAAGTTGCTGGCACATTTCCTAGACAACCAGATCAAGAAATTGCGTCTGGACAACGCTGGAGAATTCACATCACAAGTCTTCCTAGACTACTATCAAGCAACCGGCATAGAAGTTGAACATCCTGTAGCTCATATACACACCCAGAACGGGTTAGCCGAATCTCTTATAAAGAGACTACAATGGATCGCTCGACCATTGTTGATGCAATGCCAGTTGCCGGTAAGCGCATGTGGACATGCCATCTTGCACGCTGCATCGCTAATAAGATTACGACCGTCAGGTAGTCAATCTTATTCTCTGATGCAACTTGCATATGGGGACCCGCCCGATATCTCTCACTTGAGGATATTCGGATGTGCTGTCTATGTCCCCATAGCACCACCATAGAGAACCAAGATGGGTCCTCAACGGCGTCTTGGTATCTATATTGGTTTCGACTCACCATCGATCATTAGATACCTCGAACCCCTTACATGGGACGCCTTCAAAGCACGTCTAGCAGATTGTTAGTTTGATGAAAGTACTTTTCCCAAAATAGGCATTAACACACAGAAGCCAGAAGCTTCAAAGACCATTTCATGGGACACAAAGACTTTATCCCATTTTGATCCACGTACAAATCAATGTGAAGACGAGATCCTGAAGATCCTTCAAATTCAAAACACAGTTCACATTTTACCGGACAAATTCACCGACAACCAGAAGATTGTCAGATCACACGTCCTTGCTGCAAATACGCCAGCTAGGATTGACATACCCAAAGATGGATGCAATCCACCTGCAGCAGAAGTGGCCGTACCTCAATAAAAAAGACGACGACCCCCAGGCTCCAAAGATAAGACCCTCAAAAGAGGAAAAATCCTGGAGCAATAATAACGATACCACCACAGGATGCTGAGCTCAGCCCAGCTAGCTCTCCCCTCCTAACAACCCCTGAAGAGGAAAATATAGGAGAAATATCATTAAATTATGTACGTACTGGGGAGGTACTGGACAGAAAAAGCACAATCATCGATGATAACTTCGCGCTCATTATTGCCACTCACATCACTGAATACGACGATGAGACCGATCCACGCTCTCTAGCAGATTGTAAACACAGAGAGGATTGGCCAAAGTGGAACGAGGCAATAGGAGTAGAGCTGGACTCACTCTCGAAGCGCAAAGTTTTTGGACCTGTAGTCCTAACACCAAAGGGTGTTAATCCTGTGGGATATAAATGGGTATTCGTGAGAAAAAGAAACGAGAATAATGAGATCGTGTGTTAGAAAGCGCGCCTTGTTGCACAAGGTTTTTCCCAACGACCAGGAATATACTATAACGATACCTATTCCCCGGTCATGGATGCGATCACTTTCCGTTTCATTATTGGCCTATCCACAAAGGAAGGCTTGGATATGCAGCTCATGGACATTGTGACTGCATACCTATATGGAAATATAGATAATGACATCTATATGAAAATCCCAGATGGATACAAACTACCGACAAAAATGACAGAAAGACCTCGGGACGTCTACTCTGTCAAATTCCAGAGATCACTGTATGGTCTAAAACAGTCAGGTAGAATGTGGTACAACAGATTCAGTGAATTCCTAGTGCAACAAGGATTCACAACAAATGAAGTCTGCCCTTGCATCTTTATAAGAGCAAATGGAACAGGATTCGTAATTATTGCGGTCTACGTAGACGACCTGAACATCATCAGATCTCCTGAAGAGATAGGTGAGATATCCAAAAGTCTCACACAGACTTTTGAGATGAAAGACCTTGGCAAAACGAAGTTCTGCCTAGGCTTACAAATCGAACACTTAAGCAGAGGAATCCTGTTACACCAATCGACATACACAAAGAAAGTGCTGAAAAACTTCCTTATGGATAAATGTCATCCGCTTAGCACACCAATGGTTGTTAGATCATTGGATGTTGACACAGACCCCTTCTGACCACTGGAAGAGGGGGAGGAAACACTGGGTCATGAAGTACCCTACTTAAGTGCAATTGGAGCACTCATATACCTGGCAAACTGCACTCGTCCCGATATAGTGTTTGCAGTTAACTTACTAGCCAGATACAGTTCTGCGCCCTCAAAGCGCCACTGGAACGGAGTTAAGCAACTTCTGCGCTACCTCCAAGGGTCTGTGGACATGGGACTATATTTCAAGAAAGGTGTATCCTCTGACTTGGTCGGTTATGCAGATGCAGGATACAGGTCCGACCCACATACTGCAAAGTCACAGACCGGTTTCGTGTTCACGTACGGTGGGACGGCCATCTCATGGAGATCCGTGAAGCAGACATTGACAGCAACCTCATCCAACCACTCCGAGCTCATTGCGATCCACGAAGCTAGCAGAGAATGCTTTTGGCTTCGATCAGTCATCAACCATATCCTCAAGACCACCGGCCTAAAGACGGGAGATCTTGGACCTACCACCATTTATGAAGACAATGCTGCCTGCATCGCTCAACTACGAGGTGGCTACATCAAAGATGACAGGACGAAGCACATTTCCCCCAAGCTCTTCTGGACGCATGAACAACAAGTGGACAACCAGATCGACATCCAGCAGATCCAGTCTTGCAACAACCTGGTAGACCTGTTCACTAAAGCTTTGCCTCGCAGTACCTTTAGAAAACTTGTACTAGGAATTGTGATGAGACAGTTGAGAGATTTACAAGCCTAAAGCTTGTACTTATCAGGGGGAGTTAATGTAGTGATGTACTCTTTTTCCTTGGCTACTTGTTTTTTCCACTGGGGTTTCCATAGCCAAAGGTTTTAACGGGGCAGCCACATCAACTCTGGATCCAGAAGTATCCACCCCTGATGTTATCCATCGATCAGGGGAAGTTACAGAGACTTGTACTCTTTTCCCTTAGCCACTGGTTTTTCCCACTGGGTTTTCCTTGGCAAAGGTTTTAACGAGGCAAGTACTCTTAAACTTAGGGATCCAGAAGTATCCATAGACCCATGATCAGATAAGCTCTATGAACCCTGAAGCGTTCATCACGGCTTACAACAATGGATGGATAATGGGAAGTGTTATAAATGGGCTTTTGGTGGGCCTACCAGTTAGTGGGTATCCACCCATTATGTAACCCTACTACTATAAATACAGGGTTATGGACTCCATAGTCACTACGTTTACAACATATATATATATATATTTGGCGAGTAAAAAAACCTTTATTAATATCACGGAAATATGGTACAGAAACTAATGCCTGGTAGTAATAGTTATAGTAGAGAGAGAGGGGAGTGGACACAAGCGCCGTCACCCTCAACAAAATACTAAAAACTATACAACCCGACAACTATGTACACAAGATACGATAACAAATCAGAATTGTACTTATACATCAGATCATATCATACATCCGTGAATCCCCAATTGTTAAATTGGGTGGAGTCTGATGCGTCATCAAAGTCCAGCTGTCGCAGGGATGTTCTTACATCCGCTTCTATTTCATCAAAAAGTTCCGTCTTCTTCTTGTGATTTCCTTCAAAGACCTGCTTATTACGTTGCTTCCATATGTGCCATACTATAGATGAAAGCGCCACCTTGGCAAGGATTCCCACCGGATCTTTCTTATTATACCGGTTAAGAATAAGATCACAAACCCCCGTTATAGAAGATGGCATATTCCCTTTAAACACCATTTTAGCATGCTCCTGGATAGGATATAATTAGAGAACTCACATTCAAAAAATAAATGGGGAATAGTTTCGACCTCCTGTTCATTGCACATCACGCACATTGATTCCGGTATTAATCCCAACCTGCACAAGTATTCTTTCACTGGGAGCTTTCCTCTAAGGGCCCGCAACAATGTGGTTGCCATTTTCGGGACGCAATTCTTAACCCAAACAATTTCACAGTAAGGGAAATTGGTACCTGCAATTCGTGCGGCTTCCCAGGCTTCACGGTAATTGAAATGTGAACTGGGGGACCAGTGCCATTCATCATTGCCTTCCCCCAGTTTAATAGCTTGTAGTTCATGCCAAATACTTTGAATTTCAGTTTCATTTTTCCAACCAAGACCTGACCAATAATCAGCCACTCTGAAATTTTCTGAGCCCGCAGGAGGTTCCTGGATTAGATGAAGTGGTCCTAATGGGTGCCAGTTATCGTACCAGAAGGAAGTTGACATACCGTCTTTAACTATGCGTTTGATGAGTTTTTGTGAGATATTTCGGCATTTCAGAATGAACTTCCACGATCCCGACTGGGTAGGGGTAGCTTTGGCCGTATAGAAACCTCTATCAATGGCACTATAATGCTTCTTCATATATTGAGCCCATAATCCTTTAGTAGAGAGGAATCTCCAAGTTAATCTGATTCCCGATGCAACATTTAAATCTTCAAGACGCCTGAGACCCACTCCCCCTTCTTTCTTGGGGGTACAAACATCATGCCATGCCCAATTATTGAAATTTCCCCAGACAAACTCCTGCAGGCCGAATTGATAGAGCGGATAACTGATGGGGGGAAACAATACGCTTGCATCCAGAAAGAGACCATTCCGTATATAACCGTACGCACCAATTCAATTTTTCCAGAGATGGATAGAAGTGAAGAAGACCAACCCAAGAGCCTTTTCTTGCATTTGTCTACCAGCCTGTTGAATAAAGAGGGCTTCAGGTAATTTGAAGATAGTGGCAGACCCAGGTATGTAGTGAAGGAAGATACCATTTTAATGCCAAGCTCCCCACAAAGGCTACCAGGATTACGAACCCCCTTGCTGAAAATTGCGGAACTCTTCTCCCAATTAATCTGTAGCCCCGAAAATAGTTTAAATTTACTCAATAATTCCTTAATGCCATTAAAAGAATGTGAGTTAGCCCGGCAGAAAATCAAGAGATCATCAGCAAACAACAAATGCGAAATGGATCCATTCCTTCTCATAGGTTGTATGGTTCCTGAAGATTCCGATCTTGCAATGAGCAAAGAAAAAGCTTCCATAACTAGAAAAAATAAGTACGGTGATAAGGGGTCTCCTTGCCTCAATCCCCTAGAGGACTTAAAATAGCCTTCAGGGGAACCATCCACCAGAATTGAAAACATAGGCGTAGAAATACATTCAGCAATGTAATTCACAAATATATATATATATACATATATATATATATATATACATATATATATATATATATACATATATATATATATATATACATATATATATATATATACATATATATATATATATACATATATATATATATAGATATAGAGGAAAGTTAGCGTGATATTATATTGATCAAATGTACAGTATACAAAAATAGCACATATAGACATGTGGTCTCAATAGGGAAAGGATAGGGCACAAGCGCCGTCACTCTCCACTATCAATCCCACATCCTAAATGTAGCTATACATAGTTTGATAAGATCATAAAACAAAGGGACAACTCAAAACTCAACTCAACCCGTGTTCATGAAACCCCTGCTGGAATATATAGTTGATTCATCTTTCGTAGCAGGATCTTGGCTATGCAAAAGAACTCTGAGGTCAGCAGTAATCTCCTCAAAAAGGCAGGTCTTGCTTTTCTTTTCCCCTTCAAAAATTCTCCGGTTTCTTTCTCTCCAAATGTGCCAAACAGAAGCTGCAAGGGCGGATTTAGCAAGTGTGTCTAAAGCACTTCTCCCTCCATAATGATGTAAGAAAAACTTCCCAATCTCATTTAGTCTTGGAGTAATCTGTTTAGCAGCATGTAGCTTTAGCAATGTTCTGCTCAGAATGTAGTTGGAGAAGCTACACTCAAAAAACAGGTGATCTATGTTCTCCATTTGGTTGGAGTCACATAATACACAGTGAACTGGGATGTGCGTCCACCATCTACCAATCATGTCCCTGGTAAGCAATTTATTTTGAAAAGCACGAAGTAAAGTAATAGACATTTTAGGCGAGTGATGATTATACCAAATTAATTTGTAGTAGGGAAAGCGAGTCCCATGATGTCGCACTCCATTCCAAGCCTGCTTAAAGTCAAATCTCTCACCTGGCACCCAAATCCATTGGTCAGGACCAGAACTCAGTTGTTGTTGCCTAAGCAAAGGCCGAATAGGGTCTAGGGCCGCATAATTAGCCCAAGATCCATCTGTCCAGTAGTCTCGAACCCGCCAGAATTCTGCACCTTGCGGCATGTCACACAGATCACAAAGCCGGCCTCTAGCAATCCACGGGTCAAGCCAAAATAAAGTGTCCCGGCCATCCTTCACGTGCTTCCTGATGAGCTGGTGCGATACCTCCCTGTACTTGAGAATTCTTTTCCAAGTTCCGGATTGGAGCGTATTTCCTTTTGCCGCATTAAAATCTGAAGTTGCCCCGTATCTCATCCCCATATATTTGGCCCAAATACTATCTGAGGTGAGATACCTCCATGTTAATTTTAAACCCGCTGCAGCATTCAAATCTCAAGAAGTCTGATCCCAACTCCGCCTTGTTCTTTTGGTTTGCATATATCTTCCCAAGCCCAAGCTCTAGAAGACCCAAAGATGAAACGCCGACACATTGAAGATATGGTTCGCACAATTTTGAATGGGAGATGGAAAGCATGTATCCAGAAAGCTACAATCCCGTAAATTACTGTCCTCACCAATTCAATGCGCCCTGCTATAGATAGCATGGCAGAACTCCATCACAACATTCTTTTCTTGCATTTGTCCACTAACCTACCATAGTTAGCAGTTCTTGGATATTTGGAAGAGAGCGGCAATCCAAGGTAAGTGGATATAGTGGTAGCAATCCTGATCCCCAACATGTCCGCCAACTCAGTCTTGTTATTCGCCCCCTTGCTAAACAACCCAGTGCTTTTGTCCCAATTAACCTGCAGACCAGTGTATGAATAAAATTCTTCCAACAAATCTTTGAGGCCAAGGAATGATCGCTTATTTGCACGGCAGAATATCAGTAGGTCGTCTGCGAACAAAAGGTGGGAAATAGAACCTGTCATACGCATAGACTGAATTGTTCCCATGTTAATAGCCCTAGCGATCAGGATAGAAAATGCTTCCATTGTTATGACAAATAAGTAAGGGGAGAGTGGGTCACCTTGGCGAATACCTCTATTCCCCTTGAAATAACCATAGGGGGTCCCATTTATCATAACCGAAAAATAAGGAGAAGTTATGCAAGCTCTGATCCAACCAAATAATTTCCAGGAAATCCCAACTGCTTCAAGAAGTAGAGAATAAAGTCCCTATTGACACTGTCGAATGCTTTTCGCAAATCTAATTTTAGACAGGCCCGCCCACCCATAGGATTGCTGAAATCTCTGAGCTGCTCATGTGCAAGTAGTGTACAATCAGTAAGAAGCCTCCCCTTCAAAAATGCAGCCTGGTTAGGGGAGATGAGTTCATGTATGACCTCACTCATCCTGTTGCAGATAATCTTGCTGATAATCTTATATAGCACATTACAACAGGCAATAGGCCTGTAGTCCCCTAAAGAGGAAGCATTGGCATTTTTTGGCACCAAGGTAAGAAAAGTGTGATTTACTGCTTTAAGGAGCGAACCAGAAGTAAAGAAAGATTTTATGGCTAACGATACCTCCTTTCCAATTAGAGCCCAGTTGTGCTGATAAAAGAATCCATTGTATCCATCAGGTCCTGGGGACTTGTCAGACCCAATCTGAAATACTGCGGTCTTGATCTCCTCATCTGAGATCCTCCTGCTCAGCCAAGTAGTAGAACCATCAGTTAATATTCGTTTAGGCACAAGTTTCTGGAAGGGGGTCATATAGTTGTTCTGATTATACAGCTCTTCAAAGAAAGTAGGCGCTGTTCTTTTCAACTCTTCATGGATACAGATGCGGCCCCCATTCATGTTGACCAGATGATTTAGGTTGTTATGACTGATCCTAGCCTTCATCGCCGTGTAGAAAAATTTTGTATTCTTGTCTCCCAAAGTTAGCCAATCTTACCGACTCTTCTGCCGAAACATATCTTCTTCTAGTCTCATAGCAATAATCAGCTCCTTATGCAGGCGACATTCTTTCTGTTGTAGGGCAAGATCCATATGCAAGCTAGGGTCATTACGGGTCTCTTCTAACTCCTTCTTAAGTTTCTTCACCATATTAGCAGCATGAAAGTCTCTCGCCCAAGCACGGAGCACAGGCTTCAGATTCTTTAATTTCTGAGTCAGTCTAAACATCGGAGTTCCCTTCACCTCATCCGCCCAACATTTCTCCAAAAGATTCTTGTAACCTGGGCAATGGCTCCAATAGTTAAAAAACTTAAATGGCTTAGGATCAGAGATAACCTGGGAGTGTAGCTTCACCGTCATTGGGGAGTGATCACTAGTTAAAGGATCCAGGTATTCAGTATAGGTCTCTGGCAGCATATGGACCCAAGTAGAATTACAAAATACCCGATCTAGTTGCGCAGCAATACGATCATTCCCAACCCGGCTATTGCACCAGCTTAGCTTGTTTCTCGTGCTTTTCAGCTCCTGTAGTGCGCATCTCCTTATGCATTCACTGAAGTCTTGCACCGTAGACTCCCCAAGCTTTCTACCCCCCCCACTTTGTCCTTAGTGAAGAGGACACTATTAAAGTCCCCCCCACCAGCCAAGCAGAATTGCCAATCAGTGATAAATCTACAACTAAGCTACTCCACAACTGTTTCCTCTCCAATATAGTGTTGCGCCCATATACCGCCGTAAGTACACAAGTAAACCCTCCCACATTCATACAAGTAGTAGAGATGTGTTGATCAGAGCAGGATAATGTGGTAGCCTTCCAAACTGCCGGATTAAATCCCATAATGATTCGCCCTCCAGGAGCCAAATCCGAATTATCAAAAGAACACCAACCCTTGGGAATCCCAGATTTATTGCAGTTAGATGGTGCCTTGAGCTTAGTCTCCAATAAGATAATAGCCGAAGGATTTATAGAGCTTATTCTATTCCTCAGGTCTCTTTGCCGCACCTGATTATTCAGACCCCTGGTATTCCAAATAAAAACGGTCATTAATTACAAAAGCTGGATTGGCCAGTGCCATTAATTGATCCCTGAGTCCTAGCACTCCTCCTGATTGTAGCGGAAGTAGCTGTGACAATCTTCTTCTTACCGGCCTTAATGTCTGCCTTGTGCCGTAGCTGGGCCTCCACCTCTAACTCCCATTCTGGGTTGTCAATAGCCAACCCATCAGGCAATCTATCTATGTCTTCATATATAGGGCAATCCGACAGAGAAGGCAATCTATGAGCTTTCAAAGAAGTACCCGGATTGTTAACCCCCGCATCCTACACGGAAACTCCCACCTCCACGGAATCACCCCCAGCCACAGGAGCATCCGCATGGCCCTGAACACCCATAGCATGTACAGAAGCACCGGATTCAAATTCCCTCTCTTCAAGTTGCTTGGGATTAGCAATAATTCCTTCATCAGAGTGCAGATTAACCTGGGATTCAGCTTGCTCCCTATGAGTATTATCCGAGTTGTCAACCCCAACAGTTTTTGGCTCAACCACCCCGCATGATTTGACATCAGCGGGTTCCAAGTCCTGTACTGCTGAATGCCGCCCAACAACCTCTTCAGTACAGATGGAGTCAATAACCACATGACCCTGCAAGTTAGTGGTGCCTGCACAATTCTGCAGTAAGTGCCCCTTATTCATAGCTTGTTTAGTGATTAGAATATTGGGATCAGAAGTACCTATCACATTATTCACCGTCGCCTCTTGGATTGAAGGGAGCTTAATCTTCTTAGTGGAGCACTGGTCATCCGTATGGCTGAAACATACACACCCACTGCAACGAGGTGGCTCACCTTCATATTTGGTGTCTATGATCACAATAGAACCATCATCCATCTCAACATCGAAGGATGAAACAAGGGGATTTGCAGCATCAACTTCAATAAGACAACGAGCAAAGGAGATTTTCTCTAAAAAGGCCGTCGCTTGGTCAAGGCAAATTGGTGTGCCTATAACAGAGGAGATGATGTTAAGACCCTCCAGATTCCACATATATAGTGGCACTCCATGCAGCTGTACCCATATTGGGATCGAAGATAGGATATTGCGGTCATGCTTCAAATCAAGGCTCCATCTCTTGAGAATGACTAGTCGGCCATCTAATAGCCAAGGGCCTCCAGCCAGGATTCTATCACATTCTTCATGTGATTCAAATCTAAAATAGAAGAATCCGTTTTCCTTACTATAAATTTGCACCCGCTCCCTTGGCTTCCACAGTCTCTCCATCCAAGCCGCCATCTAACTATAGTAGGGTATATCACCCAAAACGTAGCCCACAACAGTGTTTTTCTATTTATCTGCTCCCCGCTGCACAAGTTCCCCAGGGAACCTGGCACAGACCGTACCATCATCTTGCAACTTAGGAGGCACGTGGGACATGCCCAAAGCAGCCTCGTAAGTACACCGGTTAGAACATACATCGCTCCAAGACAGCTTTGCACCAGAAGTAACAACGTTTATTTGCGGCTTCGCTCTTGGAGGCAATTTATCAAACAGTTGGTGGGGCCACTGCTTCTGAAACAAGCTAGCCC
This sequence comes from Scilla litardierei, assembly GCA_030789695.1. NCBI lineage: Eukaryota > Viridiplantae > Streptophyta > Magnoliopsida > Asparagales > Asparagaceae > Scilla > Scilla litardierei. The sequence continues at coordinate 344,171,038 of CM061142.1, read as the reverse complement.
CAGCAATGGGCAGGCTCTTAACAGTTGGCCTGCAGTAGAAACCTCCTCCTGCGTTGGGCCTCCTCCGGCTAGGGAGAGCACCGTCACGATTAGCCCTCCTGCGCACGACGCGCCATCCATCACCTAGGTCGTCCCCAACCTTATCGCGCCCAGCATCTCCTTGAAGGTTATGGCCCCCTCCGATATGATTTGAAGATTTCAGATCCTCCTCTGACCTAGCACAGGCTAAAGAGGGTGGCAGATCCCGCCTATTGTCCCCAACACGAGGCGGTTGAGAAACGCTGGACGGATCCAGACCAAAAGACTTCCTCAGAATTCCCGGCGGCTCTCCTTGCCCTCCATCAATGCCAAACGTAACCTTGCTTGTCTCCTTCCTTGGATCTCCAGAATTGCCATCGCCGACAGAAGCAATCTCCATTTTCTTTTGCGTTGTATTTGCTTTGCTCACTAAAACATGTTTCGGTTCTCGTTTACAACACACATACACACACACACACACACACACACACACACACACACACACACACACATAATAGATCGTTTTCGTTTCTCTCTCTTCCTTTTCCTAGAGAGAGAAGCTCCGGGGGTTTGTGTGCGGTCTTCACCGCCGGCCGCTTCTGCGGCGGGCTTCGGCGGATCGGCGAGGGTTCCTTTGAGCCTAGGCATGGATCGGAGCAGAGATCTGGTCGCTGAGTGCTTCTCGACCGAGGCTTCTCGATTCAAGCGGTTCTTCATCGAATCGATTCGTCTTCCTGAGCGTTTGATTTGATCTGTTGTTCTCGAAGGTACTAGATCTTGATCCTTGAGCGCGGACCTGAAGGTGTGGATTGGGATCTCGTCGAAGATTCTGATCCGGCGGTGAGTTCCTTCACCGTCTCTATTTTCAAATCAAGGCTCTCTACCTCTTGCTCACTTGATAGATCTAACTCTAATCTTTTGGATTCACTGGAATCTTGATCTCTGGTTGCTGGATCTGTGCCGCTGTTTGGTGGAGGTGCTTCTTGCCTGTATCTGACGTTCAAGCGGCGTCGATCTTTGTCGAGAGGATTGAGAACTCTGGTGGAGTTCTCGATCCGGTGGTGAGTGATTTTTTCATCGCCATTAATCTGATCTGAATCTTGATTCTTGAGCTGATCTTCCTTTTTGATCTAATCTCCGGTATGGCTGATGCTTATATTGCTGGAGCAAACATGGCTGACAATGCAGGGGAATGGCGAACAGTTGTTAATAAGAAGACTTACAATGCTATGTTTAAGGGGAAGGGGGTTAGAGGCGACTTCAAGTCTTGTGTGCAAAGCGGTGGTCCACCGAAGGATGGTGCTCAATCCTCTGGAATCAGGAAAGTGTATGAGAGGAGGATGCTGAGGCCTGCAGTGGAAATCAAAATAAATCCTCATGCGGTTAAGCAATCGTGGTTGGAAGTATGCACAAGCAAGCGGAAGATCTCAGATGCGCTGTAGATGAGTTATATTCCGCCTGAGTTTGATGAAACAGGGGCTTCTATAGATGTTCTTCCTCAAGAAATCATTGATGAAGCAGCTAGGAATTGGGAGAATACTCTGGTTGCTTACGTCCTCGGTGATGTTCCATTCTACAGCCAGTTGAAGGCCTGGGCCATCAGAACATGGAAGAAGCCGGGCATGACCGTCTTCTCCCGAGAAAACGGATTCTTCTTCTTCCGATTCAAAGAGAAGGCCGACAGCGACGCTGTGCTTTACGGTGGCCCTTGGATGTTCGACGGGCGCCTCGTCGTGATCCAGCGCTGGGCTTCGGACATGGGGTTTGATCGTGATATGCTATCTTCCGCCCCCTTGTGGGTTCAGCTCCCCAACCTCCCGCTGAAGTTCTGGTCCCTGAAGATCTTGAACATTATCACTAGTGTTCTTGGATCTCTGATCTGCTTGGATAGAGCTACGACTACAATGGAACGGATGAGTTACGCCCGCTGCTTGGTAGAGATATCGGCGCAGTAGGAACTTCCCATATCTGTGAATGTCCAAGTTGAAAACGGTGAGATATTTGAAGTTGAGGTTAGGTATGAAGTTACCCCGCCGAGGTGTGTCAATTGCAAATGCTTTGGACATCTCATCCAGCAGTGTTCATCCATGGCTGGCGCTGTGAAAGTTGCTGCTGAGGGCTCCAAAGTTGAGAAGATCGCTGAGAATGACGCTGCTAAGAAAGTTGCTGATGACCCTGGAGCGAGGTGCACTCCTTCAGGCGGTACTGTAAGTCTCTCCTCTCTAGATTCGGGTTCTTCTTCTCCGAGCATTGGTGTGTATGGCGGTAGTCTCCCTTCTTCCTCAATTGATATTCTGGGGGGTCAAGGGGATGTTTATAGTTGTAATATTCATGTTGAGGAGACTGGGAAATGTACTAAGGATGTGGATGCTTGTATAGTTGGGAGGGATGACTCGGTCTATAATCACTTTACGGGGGGAGGTAGCAAAATTGATGCTGTTGAGCCCAAGGGGGTTTGTAATGCTGTTGATACAGCTTTGGAGCCTGCTGAGGCTTGTAATCGGGACGAATTCACGAGGGAGGCTGAGTCTACTGATGCTTGTAAAAGAGCTGACTGTAAGGAGGGGGGCGATGTTATTGTAAATGATAGCATGTATGTAGGCGGGAAGGGCATGTGGGATGCTGTTAAAGCAGCTGATGCTGCTGCGATGAGGGCGGATGTAAATTCACTGGCTGCGCCCAGTACTAGCAAGTGTTGTAATAGGGTTGGGGATGTGGCCGTTACGCCTGGAGATAAGCAGCCAACTCGGGGGGGGGGGGGGGGGGGGGGGGGGGGGGGCAGAGGCGGGAGCAAAGGAGAAATCGCCATAGGGGATGAATCTTCACAGGTCCGGGTTACTGCTGAGAAATTGTTGGGAAGTGATCAAGCCCATGGGACTGGGATGTATGTGAAAAGGCTAAGCTAGATGCGCCTAGCATTGAGGGGACGAGAAGCTGTAGGATCCTGTCAAAACAACGTTAGGATTGATAAATGAAGTTGAGACTTACGCTTGCGTACGCGGCACCGTAATCTCGGAACTTCGCCCTCGGATTCGCCACAACGGTCGATACTTCGTCACGGAGGATCGAAGCAGAGTTTCACTGCCTAAATCTCTAACTAGAAGAGGATTTTAATGGAAGGGAGAAGAAGAACATAAGGATGCCTTATGCAAACTTATGGCATGGAAAGTATGAATGAATGCCTTACCCTTGGGTCCTATTTATAGGCTTTAGGGGTAGTTATTGTAGGAAATAACTAAATATAAGCTTATTAGCCTATATTAGCACATTCATTTATCTTCTTCTTTATCCACTTATCAAGTGCCATTTTGCACTTATAAAGTGGCTTTTTCCACTTATCGAGTGGTCCTTTTCACACGAGAAAAGGTTCCCTTCGCGCACGCCTTCGTGCACGCGACATCTGAGGTCTGTATACCCTCATACATCCCCTCATGGGTGTATTTATGTCATCCGTATCCAACATCTCCCACTCACACTTGAGGGGATTGTAAGGAAACATCTTTTCCTTTAACTCTTCTGTTTGTCATACCGAGAAATAGGCCGTGTGACCGTCATGCGCATAGAGTCCGCTGTTGTGCACTTGTTAGAGATACACAACACTCCTCGAGGTGCAAAGTTGAGTAGATCAATGCATTCTTTACCCTAGATTATTTCTTCACATTTCTTATACTTTATATTCAACAATTGAACCCCATCTGGATTGTAATTGGCTGGCCAGCTTTGAATCTTTAAAGTCCAAATGTGAATGCAAAATTAATCTTCCTCTTCCTGCGATCCTTTCGATCTTGACTTGACTTGATTTTCTAACATGCCCCGCCGGACCGAATTAACCATAGTCCATAAGTAACATGCTAAGATAGCAATCACCCAGTCAAATCTTAAGGAACCAATTAGAGTCCATAAGGGTAACGAGTTAAGACCCATGTGGTCTTTGGGTCTCACATAATAGTAAACTTATTTACTATTCTAACCCAATGGTCAAAAATGCATACGTAGTATGAATACGTATTACAACATCGCTCCTTTCCCAGGGAGTGTATGTCTCAACGATGTTGTAAGGATGATGATAAGACACCACAATGTCTGACTTTGAGTCCCTTTTTCTCCTCAAATAATCATTTGGACTCACATCCCGCATTTAGACAGATAGGATTTCAAAATCCTCTTAGATCTTCTGTAAGCATCCATATGATGCAGATCTTTCATGCGACCATTTTGTTTAAGTCATGACTCTAAATAATCCGTCTGATGATTTTGACTTTAAACAGGTCTCATCTCTATTCTATCCGTCTGATAGAATAAGGCGGTTGCTCATGTGAGAGAGCCAACCTCAATCTGTCTGACATACTAGAAAGTATAGCTGAGATTTCAAAAATGTACACAAACATTTCTCAAGAAATTCATATGCAATGTTTGAAAAAGAACTTATTCTTTTATTAAATTTGATCATTTACAAACATGGGAATTTATATTGGTACAACTCAGCTCTTACGCAATCCTTGAGATGATAAGTGTTTGTAAAACACATCTCTGGGGATCGTCTTCGTAAGCGGATCCGCTACCATCTCATGCGTAGATATGTACCTTATGTCTACCTTCTTGGTCTTATCATAGTCTTTTGCAAGTCTGAAGTTCCTTTAAGATACTGCATTATCCTCTTAACCGTTTTCCAGTGTTCTTGCCCTGGGTTGGGTTGGTAACGACTTACCATTCCAACGGCAAAACAGATGTCCGGTCTTGTACGCATCATAGCGTACATAAGACTACCAACTGCACTGGAATATGGAACTTTTTCCATAATTTCCTTTTCCTTTTGGTTCTTTGGACATGATTTCAGACATAAATTATCGCATCTGCTTATAAGAGTATCAATGGACTTGCAGTCCTACATATTCTGTTCTAGAACCTTCTTTATATAAGTCTCTTGTGAAAGAGAAAGAAGTTTCTTCGAACGATTCCTTGAAATCTTAATTCCAAGGATATATGCAGCTTCTCCCATGTCTTTCATCTCAAAACTGATGAAAGCCAAGCCTCGATATCCATCACAAAGCCCTTGTCATTTCCGGCTATTAAAATGTCATCTACATATAGAGACATAATAACGTACTTGCTCTTAATCCTCTTGATATATACACAGGTGTCTTCATCAAGCATGGTAAAACCATTTGATAAGACAACTTCTTGAAATCGTATATACCATTGCCTCGAGGATTGTTTAAGACCATATATGGATTTAAGAAGTTTACAAACCTTATGTTCGTTTCCTTCTTTTACAAACCCTGTTGGTTGTTCCATATAGATCTCCTCGTCCAATTCTCCATTGAGAAAGGCAGTCTTTACATCCATTTGATGTAATTCGAGGTCTAAGCAAGCTACCATTGCCAGATCCAGGCGAATCGAGGTAAAACGAACAACAGGTGAGAAGGTCTCTTCATAGTCTATCCCTTCCTGTTGCGTAAAACCTTTCGCGACAAGGCGAGCTTTATATCTGTCAATAGAGCTATCAGCCTTATGCTTGATCTTGAGAACCCATTTGTTCCCAATAGCTCTACGTCCTCTAGGTAAGTTAATTAAGTCCCAGACTTGGTTAACTTTCATGGATTCTAACTCCTCTTGCATCGCTTCCATCCATTTGTCTTTAGCAGGGCAAGATACGGCCTGTTTGAAAGTAGCAGGCTCATCATCTTCTTGTAGTAAAGGAATAAAGGTTTGCTGAAATTCATCCTCAAATCTTAGAGGAGCCAACCTTGTACAACTACTACGTCGTATATGAGATTCTTCAAGTCCTTGTTGACTCGAATTTAGATCAATTCTAATATCACTCCCACTTGGAATGTCGTTAGAATTGCTCCCACTTGGATCATTATTCCCGTATGGAATAGGATAATCGTCATTCGTATAATCCATTGGTGAAGGTTGAAACGTATTTTCGTTTTCACCAAGAATTCTCCCACTCGAATGAGGTAATCCTTCTTGATCATAAATCTCAAATAGAGATAAGTCCTGACTTATCTTGCCCTGTCTTGGAAACTCGTTTTCCAAGAAAGTGACATCCCTCGACTCAAACTCAATTAGCCCACCATTGTCTTCTTGACTAACAAAAACATAACCTTTGGAGTTTTCTGCGTATCGTATAAAGATACATTTCCTTCCCCTTGGCCCAAGTTTGCCATACTTATGGGAGGAAATATGTGCGTAGGATGCACAACCCCAAGGTTTCAAAATGTTTAAGTCAGGAGACCTTTGGTTCCACTACTCATAAGGAGTGGAGCTAACTGATTTTGAGGGTACGTGGTTTAAAATGAAAGTGGCCGTCAATAATGCATCACCCCAAAAGGTGATTGGCAAGTTAGCTTGCGCCATCATTGAACGGACCATTTCCATTAAAGTCCTATTTCTCCTTTCTGCAACACCGTTTTGTTGAGGAGTATAAGGCATAGTTACCTGATGTACTATGCCTTTTTCATCACAAAGTTCCTTAAAACTTGTTGATTGATATTCACCGCCCCTATCGGTTCGCAAGACCTTAATTTTGCGATCTAATTGATTCTCCACTAAACTCATATAGTTTTTAAAGCAAGCCAATGCTTCACTTTTGTGGGATATCAAATAGATATGTCCGAATCAGGTGAAATCATCAATAAAAGTGATGAAATAGGACTTCCCGCGTCTTGTCTTGACATTCATCGGACCACATATGTCTGAATGGATAAGCTGTAATGGAACCTCGGCCTTTGTGCCGGTTCCAAACGGCTTGCGACAAGATTTCACCACTAGGCAATGTTCGTAGGTCGACATTTCAACCTTTGAAACATTGGATAGAAGGCCACGTTTGGCATGTCTATCCATACGCGTTAGTCCAATATGACCAAGCCTTGCGTGCCAACAAATCACATCAGACTCATAAGTCTTAGAATTTGTAATAAGGAAATTTTCATTACACGAGGAATCATACATTGTACTCATTACAATAAATCCTTTAAATACAAACCCAGTACCAATAAAGGAATTATTACAAAACAAGTCCACTTTACAATTTTGAAAGAACTAGCTATAACCAAGACCCATCAACACGACCACATATATAATATTCCTTCGAATATCTGGAGCGAAGAGGACATCATGAAGTAGGAGAGTGCGGCCGTTGTCCAAGACTAGCTTGCAAGTCCCAACGCCTTTCACTTCAACACGTGTGTTGTTTCCTACATAGATCCACTTCGTCCCTTGGGGTATCCGATGATACTCCACGAAGGACTGTCTGTCCCTTGCTATGTGGTCGGTGGCACCTGAATCAATTATCCAAAATGGATTAGATTCCACAAGAAATATTGAACTAGAAACACATATGTAACTAGTATTACAAGTTACCTCGTCACTTCCACTCGTACACGAACGAGCATAGTGATCGAACTTGTTGCACTTGAAGCACTTGATCCTCTTCAAGTCTTTATTCTTGTGCCATTTCTTGTGCCCACTCTTATGTTTGGGTTTCTTGGTAGACTCAGGTTGCTTATTACGTTCATTAGTAGACTTCGAATGATCTTTCTGTTTCTTTCCCCCGTGTGAGGAACTAGCAACCATGTGCACTTCTGCACTAGGCTTGGCAGCCGCAAGCCGCTCTTCCTCTAATTCGAGGTGCTTGGAATCATCGCTGAAGGTCTTGATGCTCTCATTGTGAGTGAGATGCATCTTCATTTGGTCCCACCCATTTGGTAGGGAACGTATGACTCCTTGGATTTGTTGCTCATCAGTGAGCACATGACCTGCGTCCTTTAACTCTGAGATTTGATTTGCCATGTGTCGCAGATGTTTCCACATGGAATGATCTGGACGTTTCTTGTATGAATCAAATCTTATAGTTAAGGCGCGAAGTTTTGACACCGATGTGCCACCAAACTTCTCCTCTAGCTTGGACCATATGTCCATGGCTAGGTCATGCTCTCGGAAGATGCGCATTATGTCATCGGCCATACTGCTCAATAACGTAATGCTAGCTATCTTATTCTTCTGAGACCAAGCATCAAAAGCTTCCTTGTCTCGTCTGTATTGGGCCGTAGTGCCCAACTCGGGTTCAATCATTACGTTCTTTAGAGTTTCGAGCACTTCTTGCTCCTCTAAAACGTATTGTATCTTGATGGACCAAAGTTTGTAATTATCGCCGTTGAGTTTTTCACCTCTGTTTAACTCAGTGACGATATTCTTTGAAGCGGAAGACATTTTACTTTTAAAATGATGCAAAAGACACAAAACCAAAGGTTTGATCAAAAACATTGCATTGAAAATTTCTTAAAATATAATTCCCATTTGAAGTGATAATAGAATATCCCATTTGAATAGTTCTAAATTCAACTCCCACTTGGAATGATATTTATAATTTGATAAGTTACTTTCGAAAAATATTGAAGATGTTGTTATAGAATCGAAAAGGTTTCTACGATTCCAATCACCATCTAGAACAATCCTTCAATATTTCCCCCTCACTTATCAAACGATAGTACTCTTATAGTACTTCGCAGCGGAAAAGTGTATTTGAAAACGTATTTTTCAAAAAATATTTTGCAAACGTATTTTGCAGTATTTTGAAAACGTATTTTTCAAATGCATTTTGCAAACGTATTTTGCAAGGCCTATACCCCATTATAGGGTGTTATAGCCAAAACATTTCGATAATTTCCCCGGCCATTATCGGGGTCGTGCCGTGGCAAGGCCGAATTCATCTTCCTTTTGAAGTGAGAGTTACCATCGCAACTTGGCCAAAGCCGGATCCCCCCTTGGGAAAAATGCGATATTCCAACTTAGTACCCTTATGATACTAGTGAAATGTACGGTAATCCCTGGCCATTTACCGGGATAAGTCGTACTTGTACCAAGGCCGGATCCCCCTTTGGGGATTTTTCTGCAAGCCATCGTCGCCGGCTCCCGTATGGATCCAGGCGTTTCCCCCTTATTGGAGAATTTTGCTGCAGATGACTGCCGTAGGCCCCGTATGGGCTAGGCTTGTAGGTTGCCGGGGCCGAAACCATTGTCAAGGCCTCTGGCTAAATTGGTCGACCAATAATCCCGAATTGGTCGACCAATACCGACCAATGAGTTATTTGGCACCCCCTTGGCCAGGGCCTCTGCCCTGGCTGGGGCTGGCCAAGGAACGGCCAAGGGCCTCTGCCCTGGCCGGCCAGGGGCCCTGGCCCCTCGGCCAGGGCCTGGCCCTGGCCTCTGCCAGGGCCGGCCAGGCCGGCCCCTGGCCTTGGCCGAGGCCGGCCAGGGCCCCCTGGCCCTGGCCTGGTCTCGACCAGGCCTGGCCTTGGCCACGACCAGGGCTCCCTGGCCCTGGCCGGGGCCGGCCATGGTCGGCCCTGGCCTGGCCGGGGCCGGGGCCGCCATGGCCGGCCAGGGCCGGCCGGCCATGGCCCGGCCATGGCCTATTGGCCTAGGCCGGCCGGCCATGGCCCGGCCATGGCCTATTGGCCTAGGCCGGCCATGGCCCTTTGGCCATGGCCGGTCTCCCCCTTGCATGGGGTGGCCGCATGCACTCCTCCCCCTTGACGGGGTGGTCGTGGTGGTTTTTGGCCGTAGCCGGGCCCCTCCGCATGAGGAGGGGGGATGCGTTGCCTCCATAGCCCATTTGGCCGTGGTGATCATGCACCAAAATTCATCTTCTCCGATGTAGATAACTACCATCATCTTCCTCGATGAAGCACCTGTTCGTTGATGAAGCACCCGTTCGTCGAGAAAGTAGTTATTCTCTAATGGCTGTGTGACAAAAAATGAAAATTAACACACTTTAAAGTTCGTAAACTACGTGCTCCACATGAAGAGAGTTCACATTCCCTATGAATGGAGACTCAGCATCCATGAAGAGAGCGAGCTTGACGATATGAACGGTCGGTTCTTCCCGTCACGGAGAGTTCCTACCATATCCGTAATGATAGGAGACCCTAACGTGAAAAGAACAACCGCTGCGTTCTCTCCGTCACGAAGCGTTACTACCATATCCGTAATGGTAGGATACACATTCGTGAATGAGACAACGCCTCGTTCATCGGTTCGACGTGGCGGTGGTTTTGACCGGGGCGACCCCGTATGGCTCTGATACCAATGTAGGATCCTGTCAAAACAACGTTAGGATCGATAAATGAAGTTGAGACTTACGCTTGCGTACGCGGCACCGTAATCTCGGAACTTCACCCTCGGATTCGCCACAACGGTCGATACTTCGTCACGGAGGATCGAAGCAGAGTTTCACCGCCTAAATCTCTAACTAGAAGAGGATTTTAATGGAAGGGAGAAGAAGAACATAAGGATGCCTTATGCAAACTTATGGCTTGGAAAGTATGAATGAATGCCTTACCCTTAGGTCCTATTTATAGGCTTTAGGGGTAGTTATTGTAGGAAATAACTAAATATAAGCTTATTAGCCTATATTAGCACATTCATTTATCTTATTCTTTATCCACTTATCAAGTGCCATTTTGCACTTATAAAGTGGCTTTTTCCACTTATCGAGTGGTCCTTTTCACACGAGAAAACGTTCCCTTCGCGCACGCCTTCGTGCACGCGACATCTGAGGTCCGTATACCCTCATACATCCCCTCATGGGTGTATTTATGTCATCCATATCCAACAGAAGCATCACACGTAACGATGCGAGCTGTATCCTTAATGAAATCGGGGGGAGGGGCCGGGGGTCACTGAGCCTGATGGGCACTTGGCGCTCGCCCTGCTATGCTCACCCAACAACCCTATGATGGTATCCCGCAACACTAGCAAGCCTAGGCCGATTAACACTAACCCATTTAATGTCTTAAGGGGGGATTATCCTCGGCTAGGAGCTGCCTTGCTTAAGGATTCAAGCGATACCTTAAACTCAGATGATGGGCCCGATGATATGACTATCATCAATGAAGCTTGGCACGATGAACAAGTGGAGTTGAAACTCAAGATTATGGAAAAGAAAAAACTAAAGAGCATCGGGGGGATCTCCTTGAGGGGCACCCGTAAGAGCTCTAGAATTAACAAAGATGGTGAGCACCCCCCTACTTCCTTGCAATGACGTTACTCATTTGGAATACTCGGGGGCTTAACAACATCGCTAGGCGTAATGAGCTCAAATTCCGGGTTCGTAAGCATACCCCATCAATTTTTGGGCTTCTTGAAACCAAGGTTGTCGCCAAAAATGCCCCTAGAATTCTCAAATGCTTTCTAAAGAACTGGATATCTATAGACAATCGCTCCTCTCATCCGAACGGTCGTATTGTTATCATGTATAACCCTGACATTTGGAAGTGTATGGCTAATGAGATGACGGCACAACACATCTCTATGAAATGTATCAATGTTGCGGGATTTATCATGTTGGTTACCATCGTCTATGCCTCCAACTCTTATCATGAGCGTAGATCCCTTTGGAAGGACATCATGGTTGCGGCCAACAAATTTAAAAATACCCCATGGATCTTAGGGGGTGACTTCAACTGTGTTAGATACACCACGTATAAAGTGGGGGGTAGGATGATTGATGGGCACATGGTTGATGAGTTCAATGACTACATTAATGCCAGTGCTCTCATGGAGCTTAAAACGGTTGGCAATACTCTGAGTTGGACTAATCGTAGTATTGGGCAAAGGCGTATTACTGCCACCCTTGATCGCTCCTTTTGTAATAGCTCCTGGATGAATGCTCTCACTGCTTCCTATTGTGAATATAGCGCTGGTGGTACTAGTGATCATGCTATTCTCATTATCCATACCCACCAGGTCGGGGGTGATGATCCTAAGCCCTTTAAATTCTTCAATGCTTGGCAACGCTGTCCTGAGTTTCAAAATGTGTTGAAGGAGCAGTGGTACATCAGGGTTAGTGGTTGCCCGATGAGTAGGCTGGTGGCTAAGCTTAAAAATTTGAAATTTGAGCTCAAGAAGTTCAGGGCGGTTTTTAGAGAGAACAATGATGTCTCAAAAATTCGCATGGAGCTGGATAATATTCAAAATAATCCGGAGCTGTGTTCTTGTGCTGAGCTGCAAAAAAAAAGAGCATGGCCTTATTAATCAGCTTGCTGAAGCTATTGAGATAGAAGAGTCTATTCTCAAACAAAAAATCAGGCAGGATTGGCTTCACCTGGGTGATCGTAACTCTCGATTCTTCTATACCGCCATGCGGGCCGGGCAAAGCCACAATAGCCTTAGGCATCTTATCTCTATTGATGGTTCTCACAAAAATACTATTGAGGCGCTCAAATTTGATGCCCCCAAGTTCTACTCTAGCTTATATAATCAGAATGACTACTGGAGGGTCTTCCCTTGCCTTATCACCAAAAGAGTTCTTACTAATGATGCTGCTGATTGGGTTGAGAGAACCGTTTGTGCCGAGGAAGTCAAAAATGCCGTTTTTCAAATCGGGGCTGACAAAGCACCAGGGCCTGATGGGTTTAATGGGGGTTTTTTTATCAGAACTCTTGGGATATCATTGGCACAGATGTCACCGTTGCTGTCCTCAATTTCTTCAAATCTGGGAAAATCTATCGGTAGATTAACCACACTTTCCTTACTCTCATCCCCAAGAGTGCCAATGCTTCTGGGCTTGCAGATTATAGGCCAATATCTTGCTGTACCATTCTATATAAGATCATTAGTAAAATTCTTTGCAACCGTCTAAGTAGGGCGGTTATTGAGCTCATTTCTCCCAACCAAGCGGCCTTCCTCCAAGACCGGTTACTGGCTGACTGTGCTTTGCTTGCTCATGAGTATATAAGGGGCTTCACTAATCCTATGGGGGCTCGGGCCTATCTTAAGCTTGACTTACGTAAAGCCTTCGATAGTGTTAACAGGGAATTCATCTATTACATGCTGCATCAGATGGGCTTTAAACACAAATTTATTAGTTGGATTTGTGAGTGTATATCCACCCCCTCCTTCTCCGTGATGATCAATGGTTCGCCCTATGGCATGTTTCAATCTAATAGGGGGTTGAGGCATGGAGACCCGCTATCTCCTTATCTTTTTGTGATTGTTATGGAGGCCTTCTCTTTACTTATGGCCAAAGCCAATGCCTCACAAAATATTATGCCTATGAACAGAGCGGGGGCAGTCACTCATCTCCTCTTTGCTGATGACTTGTTGGTTTTTTGTCGTGCCAATTCTAAATCTTTTGAGGGAATTAAAAATCTGCTCACTAAGTTCAAATCCTTCACTGGCCTGGAAGTTAACTGGAATAAAAGTGCTGGCATATTAGTAAGGGGGCCAAGGGGCCTGGTAGTCTTGCTGATATTTTGGGTATTCGGCGTGTGCACTCCCTATCCACGTATTTGGGCCTCACTCTGTCCCATAAGTACCCTAATGCAGCCATGTACGGTCGTCTGATTGATAAATACAAGAGCAGGCTGCAGGGATGGTCTTCATCACTACTATCCATAGCGGGGCGTATTGAACTTGTCCGGTCTGTGATATATGGCATGGTTAGTTTTTGGATGCAGGCCTTTAGAATGCCTCAGTCCGTCCTCCGTTCTCTCACTTCCTTGTGCATAAAATTTATATAGGGGAAGAATCACCTCTGGGCATGGAATGATATGTGTGCCCCCAAACATGAAGGGGGAGTGGGAATTAGAAATTTCACCGAGCTTAATAACGCTTATGGAGTTAAACTGTCATGGCGCATGCTTACCCACAATGGTATTTGGGCATCTCATATGAGGAATCAGTATCTGAGCAATTCAGGGTTGTTTCGGGCAACAGCTCATCCCATGCAATCTGGAACCTGGAAATTCATTCTTCACTGTCGTGAGTTCACCAAAAAGCTTACCAAATGTGATGTCAGGGATGGTACTACTACATTATTCTGGTATGATAATTGGTTACCCTGTGGGCCTCTTTGTGATACTTATAATGTCCCGGCTGGGGAGGAGAGGAATATGGTTTGTGTTTACTGGTCTTCTGAGGGATGGGTGGATAACAATTCTCTGATGCTGGTCCGACATCTTATCAATATGGTGGTTTTATCTGAGGGCAGCGATTCTTGGTCATGGGTTACAAAGTCTCCTACTCTTTACAATGCATGGGATGGTTCTCGGGCTATTAAGCCGCTTTTTCCCTACTCAAGGTGGTCTGGTTCCAGGGGCACATCCCCAAGATGGCTATCACCTTATTACGAGCTTTCCATGGGAAACTGCTTACCCGGGATAAGCTCGTGCAATGGGGAGTGCCTACTTCACCTTACTGTGTTTTATGCTCTGATAATGTTCATGAAAGCATGGATCATCTATTTTTTGAATGCCCCTATACTAACTACCTCCTTTGCAAGAGTTTCCTTAAAATGGGGGTCACAACTACACTACCCTCTACTTTGGCTGGTATTGGAGACCTGATACTCTCACTTTTTCATGGGAAGAACAATGTGGGGAGATTGGCCAAAACTGTTTTGGCAGTGATGACTTGGCATATTTGGCAAGAGAGGAACAGAAGGATCTTTGAAGGAAACAATCAGATGCAGACTCTTCTTTTTGAAAATATCGCTGATGACGTCAGAATTTCCCTGAGGCAAGCTGATTGGGATATGGGCGCCTGTGCTCATGTCCCAGGTTACTCACATCCTTCTTCCATCCGTGAGCGTCTTGTATATTTTACATATGACTCAATAAAGATAAAGCATATTCTCCATATATATATATATATATATATATATATATATATATATATATATATATATATATATATATCTCTCTCTCTCTCTCTCTCTCTCTCTCTCTCTCTGTGTGTGTGTGTGTGTGTGTGTGTGTGTGTGTGTGTGTCTCTCTCTCTCTCTCTCTCTCTCTCTATTATATAAAACACAACTGTTTTTTAATCCTAGGGATGACTAGGACACGTCCCAATCATCAACAACGATTAGGATGCATCCACATCCTTTGCATCCAAAAGTCAAGATTTAATTCAAAAAATTGGGGGAACTTGGACTTTTGTTGGGAAAATCGAGAAGTTGAAATCTGGCTAGCATTTGGCCACTTCTCCCTCCTACTTTTTTGTTTTTTCTTTGGTTTTCAAACCCCCCACAATCACTACATTTGCGCAGAGTACCGCCCCTTCCCCTTTTTGCTAAAAAACCCTCCCATTTCACTTTTTACCCCCACACCCTACACACACCCACCCACACTTATGCACTTCCCCCCTCATTTTCGTGCCCCCCACAATCACTATATTTGAGCAGAATACTGCCACTTCCCCTTTTGCTAAAAACACTCCCATTTCACTTTTTACCCCCACACCCTACACACCCACCTACCCACACTTATGCACTTCCCCCCTTCATTTTCGTGTGTTTCTCTTTTGGCCAGGGTTAAATTTCTTTCCCAACACCCGAAGGCATCCGCGCCGAAGCTAGATTTTTGTTCGTTTAGATTTTGGAGGGGGAAATAATTTTTAGGGAGGACAAATATTTTGAGTGGATATCTTGAGGGCACGGGTTATGCGCCGATGTATGTATGTATGTATCTATGTGTATGTAATTAGTGGCATATATCCTTGGACAAAGCTCCCTCCCTCCGGCGATTGAGGGGAGATTCTAGGGCGACTTTGGGTGCTTTGCTAGGTTCTGCTAGGGCTACAGCCCCCCCTCCGGTGATCTCTCCCTCAGCTCGCCCCGACCTCTTCGGGGCTCCCCCTCTCCCCTTACCTGATCTTTTCCTCTGATATGTCATCTTCGAGCTCGGGTCCCTTTGTTTCCTATCAGCACTTGGGTGATGATGATAAATCTCTGCTAGCTGACATCAGCGTGGTTGGTGTTGGTGGCTCTACTGATGGTGGCGAAGCGAAAGAGCCCTGGATCCATGTAGCAGGCCATCAGCGTCCTGTATCTGGCTTAATTTTGGGCTCCTATGTTGTTAGGGCTGGTGATCATCGATCGGGGCGTGAGGGGGGCAGGGCAGGTTCCACGGGGCGTCTTGGTGGTCGGCAGACAACTCTTGCTCTTTCGAGCATGGGAGGTGGTCATCGTCCTCCCTCTGCTCATGTTTTTGGGATTTCTAATGCCCAGAGGGTGTTTGGTAAAATACCGCTTAGAAACCCCCCTCTATGCCTCGCTCATCCTATGTGACAACGACTTCCTACAGCGACATCTGTGCTCCACGGCCTCCCGCGGCTCCTAATTGTGGTCTTGTCTTCCTCTCCCAACCACGATGGATGATGGCTTTGTCATAGACATCCTCCTCTCTGACATTGTTAAGGTTGCGGGGGGGCATTGGGCCCATACCGTGGTTGGCTATGTTATCGGCCCATGCCCTTACTACGGCCACCTCAAATCCTAGGTGGCTCGTGCTTGGAAAACCAATGGCGAGGTCCATTTGCACACTATGGAAAATGTGTTTTTTCTTCAAATTCGACTTGGACTCTGATTGTGATGAGGTCCTTCATGGTGGACCTTGGTTAATGGAGGGGTGTCTCCTTGTTCTCTGGTGATGGGCCCCTTACATCGGGCTGGACAATGACTTGCTGATGTCTGTGCCCCTTTGGATTCTCTTTCCCCAACTACATATACAATTCTGGTCTTCTGTCATCTTGGGGAAACTGGCAAGCGCCATTGGTCAGCCGTTGTTCACTGATGCCGCAACGGCGAATGCCACGCGACTGTCCTATGCTCGCTATTTTGTCGAAGTGGATTCCAAATCCTCTTTCCCTCTTCTATCCTGGCTCGCCTTGTCGACGGCTCCATTGTCCCTGTGGCCATGTAATATGAGAGAATCCCTCCCATCTGTTTGCACTGTCGCTATTTTGGACACGATCTGTCGCAATGCGACGCCCCGGCGCGCCCCACTCCAACTTTGCCACCGTATGATGAGATTGCCCTCCAGCAGCCTGTCGTGCCATAGAGAGCTGAACCCGCTGTCCCTTCCTCCTCATCTTCTTGTGTCACTGAGCCTGCTACCTCGTCTGAGTTGGTTGTACACCTCCCCTTATTTGCTACTCTGGATGGTGATGTTGGTGTGTATTCTGCCTCTATGTTGGGTGATGTTAGTAGTTTGACTAACCCCTTGGGTGTTCTGGGTGATGTTTGTAGTTCGACTGACCCCTTGGGGGCCCTGGGTGATGTTGGTATGTCTTCGACTTTATTTTGGAAGTTGTACCGCATAGCCGTGATGACTATGGTGCGTTTGCTGTGTGTGATCTGGAGTTCTCAGCCTTAAGCCCCAATCTTAAATCCCCCCACATCCCAATCCCAAAACAAACTTGCTTCTTCCCTCTCCTTCTGGTTTCTTGCATCCTGCTACTATTCCAAACATGGCATACGTTGCTCCCACCAAAAATCAAAATCCTGTACCCCCGGAGGTCCAGCACCCTCCGGTGTGAAGACTAGAAGCCAAAACGCCCACATAGGTTGATTTATGTTGATATTAGCTTGGAATGTGAGGGGGTTGAATGCTAATGCTCATCGTAGGGACGTTCGTCATCATATTGCAAAATATAGAGCTTCGCTTGTGGTTTTTTTGGAGACCAAAGTTTGGGACCCCGCTGGGGATATTGTGTCTTCTTGTTGCCCCAAGGGGTGGGTGTCCTTTCATAACTATGCCCATGCACCTACGGGAAGTGTTTGGGTCTTATCGGATTCAACGGTTCGGGATTGTTTCATCACCTCTTCTTCGACGCATCACATTACTCTTGCTTGTACTAACTTATGTGGCTTTTCGGCGTCTTTCTATTTTGTCTATGCCTCAAACCTAGTGACTGATCGCTCCTTATTTTACACCTTTTCTCTGCATGTTTTCATGACATCTCTATCGCCCATATTGAGTTTTTCACGATTATTCGACGATATTGCGTTGCTTTTCACTATTTCTTGTTTTTGTCGTATTTCAGGAGATATGGAACGATCTGGAGAGAAAATGAGATCAAGGGACTTTCACGCACACCGGAGTCCCGCCCATGGCTTTATTGAGGAGTTAGCAGTGCTGGAAGATGAGCGAAAGAGGAAGAAATTCAATAGAATCGACGAGGAGGCGAGGAAGAGAAGAAAAGAGCCCAGAAGCAACTCACTCAGCCGAACAGATAGTTCACTCGGCTGAGTAATGGAGTGCGTTCGGCCGAGTGAAACAGATACATACTGCCAATTTTCAAAGTTCACTCGGCCGAGCAAGAAAGTTCACTCAGCCGAATGGAGAAGCCCACTCGCCCGAGTCTGACAGGGATTTTCTCCCAAAAAGCAGCCGACTTACTGGAAATTTGAGAAAACCTACTCGGCCGAGCAAGAAAGACCACTCGCCCGAGTAAGAAAGATCACTCGCCCGAGTCAGACAGAGCGTCAGACCCCGAATTTTTCCAGATTCTCTGTTTTTATTGGGCCTGTCACTCGGCCGAGTGACATTGTTGTAGAGATATGATGCCCTCCAGGCTATTTATCTCTGTGTGAATAGCACAAACATCTTTTTCGAAATAACAGTAATCTGTTTGGTAATAATTTATCTAAGTTATATTGCAATATAGTTAACATTAGATATCAACTTAGGTAAAGTCCTGAGACTTTATGCAAGGTCAAACAGGTATCAAGATGAGTATCTCGATCATGGAGAAATGTTTGACCGTCTGTAGCATAAGTCTAAAATGGTTCGTGGTCGTAGATGTTTCGAGACAAGGATATCGAAACATCGGATAGACCATTGTGTCTTATTCTTCACCGTTTAGCGGTGACGATGATCTGATGATCGTTCGACTTGGCGAAGTCAGAGACGAGACATCGGTGCTCATTAGAGAATGAGTTCACTGAACGATCCACAAGAGTTACCATATGGTTACATTGACCAATCTGTCAATGATAACTCTTAGTGATGATATGTTAGTTGGTCTTTTGACTTGAGGTCATTGTACGAACCTGTGCGTGAACAGTGCCACTTAGATCACTGACCTAACTTCGAGGCTAGGCCTGTCGAAAGGTTTTTGATTGGGTGTCACTTGAAGCGTACGAGGAGAGTAGTGGCCAAGAGAGGATTTGTCTCTCATGGTCAATGGGAGTTTGTGTCGTAGAGTTAGTTCGGGCTTTAGTAAAATCTCTGCGTAGAGTATGTTGGAAGAAGTCCAACATAAGTTGACTAAAGATCGATAGAAACTAACCGGAGTCAAGTTATTGGGGTTGACAGTTTAACCGTACCCTAGACTTGATCTACACGACATAGTTTAGACGAATAGACTACAACTACAGAAATCATCACAGACATGGTTAGGGTGGTCCCGAAAATTCTCATGTTGATGAGCTAACCACATTATGATGATTCTAAAACAGGGACGTCAGCCACTTCTCGTGGTCTTTGCCGTATAGGGCTTCGAGCCCAACCTGTAGTAGGGTCAGGCCGTAGGGTCACACAAAGAGTGCGACCTTCGTCTAGTAATAAGTAGAAATTAGTTAGGGAGAATATTTTGCATTTTTGATGCAAAGGATGGAATAATTGCATTTGATGCAATATGATAATTTAAGTCTAGATATGGGACTAATTTTCAGATGATGCAAAATAGATTAAACATGTCTTAAATAGTTTAAGACTATATTTAATAATATAAACGCAAAGAAAGGTTCACGGGTAAGACGTGAATGTCCTGATCTAAACCCAGGTTCGAACGGCGTCCAAATCGGACGTCAGATGCTCAAGATATGCCCAAAATAGCCTAATGGCTCAGTCTGGGTTAGACCAGGTTGACCCAGGCCAGACTAGGGTCTGGCCTGGGGACCTGGCCCGCCAGACTGGGCGCCAGGCCACTGGGCATGGGCCCGCGCCCAGGCCCAGGTGCCTGGGCGCTTGCCCAGGTACCCAGGGCGGTCGCCCTGGGCCCGCCAGGGCCGAGGTGCCCTGGGCGCTTGGGTGCCCAGGCGCCCTGGGCCGGACACCTTGGGCGCCCGGCCCAGGTGCCCGCCTGGGCACCTGCGTGCCCCCGCCTAGGCCTGGGCAGGCACCCAGTCATCGTTTTTGGGGCTGTGGGGCCCACTTGTTGGGCCCCACCAATGGGTGCAGAACCCTAGGTTTTCTGGACAGATTTGACGGCTGGTTTTATTCGAAAATCTAGTCTTGGGCTGAACTTTGGACACTCAATTAAGGGGTCAAAAGCCCTCCGATTGACGAACGGTTTTTTCCTATGCGTTCACTGTTGAACACCCTTCGAATTGATAGGTTGTATCAATCATGAAGCTCAACGATGAGTGAGTTAAAATTCACGGAAGTTTGCACTTTGTGAAGTGCAAACTAACTTGATTTTAATTAACTCAAATTAATAGTCCCACATCAGATTTTGAGTAAAGGGGAGCAGTCAGCCGCCTATATAAATAGGGGTCTGCTCTCCTCCTCAAAACTCGTCCCAAGCTCTAGATCTGAGCGGCTCTCGTAAATGTTGGAGCACGCTCGGATCTAGGCTTAAATTAATATTTCTCTATCTCCCTATATTTCTGCCTTACTCTTGATGGTTCTAGCAAAGCCGCAAAGGAGTTCGGATTCAGATCCGAAATCTAGGCGAAGGTTTCACTCGCGTGAAACTTTCTTCGGCACGTGGTTGGCTCGGCGACACGGGATTGATCGCATCGGGATGCGGAGCGGTTCGAGGAGCGGTTCGGGGAGCGGTTCATGGAGCGGTTCGGCGTAAGACAGGGACCGGCTCGGAAGATGGTGCGGAACATCTCGCCTACCCCAGGGTTGAGATTCCGGGTATGTGTTTTAGTAAGCATTAGTTTAATTTAATCGCAGTAGGTTAGCTCCTTCTTGGGATGGTCAGATCCAGCCCAAGTCGGCATAGATCTTGGCGAAGGGTTTTTGAACCTAAGGGCTAAGTTAAAATTGTTTTAACTGCATGTTAATTAGATTAACTGTTTTATTCTTCCGCTGTAAACTTTTATTTCTATGTTCCGTCTGACTTAGGACGAGAATAGATTTTTTGTGCCCTAAGGGTCCAAGAAAACCCTTCAGTGGTATCGGAGCCTGGTATGCGTAACGATCTAGCCTACGATTTTATTAAACCTTGAAATGCTTTTCAAAATACTTAATAAAATTTTTTAGTTATGAGATAATTTAAAATATTTCTAGATGCCTTTTTAAAATATTTTAAAATTTATGCAATATTTTTTTAAAGATGATTTTAAAAGGATTTTAGATGTTTAAATATTTTATATGATAAAATTTTAAACCTGGAAATTTTAAAATGGTGGTTTAAATTTATGTGATAAATTTAAAATTGATTTTAAGGCTTTAAAACTTTATGCGATAAGTTTAAAAATTATTTTAGATGTTTAAATATTTTATGTGATAAAATTTTAAGCATGGCAATTTTTAAATGATGTTTTAAATTTATGAGATATTTTTAAAACAGTTTTAAAAGTTTAAAATTGTTTATGCGATAAACTTTAGTCTATTTAATTGTTAAATAGTTGTACACTTTTATTTTATGCGATAAATTAGTTTAACTTTATTTTAATGGCTATGACATCTTGTCCCTTATTTGATAACACAAGACAACCCTTTAGGTTAGCCATTAAGTAATGATTAAAATTTATTAATTGAATTTTAATGACATGCTATGTTTTAATAAAACATTAACAACAGTTCAAGACCTAATTTCTGATTAGGGTAGTCCTTTTAATGAATTTTTAATTCTAATTGTTATTATTAATTCTCATTAAAGGACTTCGCTTTAATAAAATTTATTAAAATCCTAATAATGATTAGGATAGCTCGTGAACCTTATAGTTGATAAGGACTTAATAAAAGTTATTAAACAAATCCTAAAATTTTGAATTTAAGGATTCAACTAGTTGATAGGATTAATTAGTTGTTAACAAAAGCTGTTTAGTCTATGGCACGCATATAAAAATGACAATCTTCATTCAATGGACCATGATCCAGTTAATGTGCTTGGCTAAGTTTGCTGGATCACCCTTTAAGGGACAGTGATCCTGGCTTAGTCAATTCCCTGGCTGAGTTCCGCTGGACCGCAATGTCGCGAATCATGATTGTATGACAACCTGGACTATATCTAAGTCAAATACGTTAATGATCTTTTTCAAGATTAGCCGTAGCCCTCCTTGTTTTAGGGGTTAGCAACTATAGGGCCCGTGTTACAGTTGTTGAGCTACACTCAAGCTGTGACATGTCAACCTTATAGAAACCAACTCCTTCAATACATAAGATGTAGTCTATAACCTGACCCAAACCGACGGGTCGTGAATACACCGAGTGCCGGAGCAAGTCAGTCTAGACATGAAAGCAATGGTCCGACTAGACTAGACATTGTGATTTGGATGAGCACACTCATGATCACAAATGGCTAGGGGTAAAAACCGAATAAGAGGGTCATATCCGATATGATCGATGAAGGGTCATCTTCCGATTTACAGAGTCAAGCAACTTGTTGAGCTACACTCAAGGTTGTTAGGCTCAAGGTGATTGGACCTCTTACCCATTAATTTTAATTCGATTAAATCGTTCGTTATTAAGCTTTGAAACGATCGTAAAAATAGTGGGAGGATATAGATAAATAAAAGCCATTCTACCTATATTTAATATTGAACATATGCTAAACTAGGGCAAGACTATGTTTACCGAAGGAATAAAAATATAATATTATAATTAGTTAACTGGTCAAATTAGGTTGATTAATTAAATATCAAGTCAAATTCTAATTGATAGAATTAAAACTATATTCTCGTTGACATTTAAATGACCTTCTAAAGAACAGACTTAAGAAATATGATTTCATTAAGTTCTGGGTCCAACAAATAAATTCATGCTACATGTCACTCGTCTCTATATGAGGCAGCTTGAACATATATGATATTCGAAGTATGTTTCTCCCTACAACTTGTCGAGCTTCACTCAAGGTTGTATGGACAGACAATTTTGATCCGCAAAGTTCGAGAATTCGATCAAACCGTTTGAGTCGAATACGAGTGCATGAGCGGTGCATGAATATGTATCCCAACCGGATCTTGATGCAAACAACTTCTTGAGCTACACTCAAGATTGCAACTCTCAGGCGTTTGGATACATGAGATGCTTGCATAGCTATTTATTTATGTTGGGCTATTTAATATCTAAATATGATTTAGAAAAGGAAAAAGGCACTTCAGAAAGTCAATCGAGTTAAATAGTTTAATTTATCATTAGTAAAGGCATAAGAAGGAGGAAATGAAAATGTGACATATTTTGATGTCACGATTTCAGAATAATTGTTATACAAAAGATTTCTAACACATTTTGACGAATGTCGTCACCTTGCTTCTGAAGTAATGTTTTGTGTTAGTAATTTGTGATAACTATAATATATTAAATGTTAATATATAAATACACAAGATAGTAGCAAACTTATATGGCAAAATAGACTAGGCTGTATCGAGAGACTAAGCTTCACAAGTCACATAAAGAGGGGTCTGACCTCTCGTATTATGAAGTCTACGGACACTTGTGAATCTTACCCTCTTAGATATAATGGCCAAAACCCATCTGTAAGACAGTGGGAGAATAAGGTGTCGAACTCAGTCTCGTACATACTGATGTACCCGAGTCTAGAATAACCAAAATAAGTTATTCATATATTTTATTAAGACACGTGTTCTTGATGAAACACAAGTCTAATAAAATAAAGAACGAAATGACAAAAGTATTTAAACTGATTCGATTAGATCGAATGGTCAAATACTTAGCTATGTAAAATCTTGCATAATTAAAAGAAAATGTGATTTTCTCTCAGGTCAAGTCTGTTAACACATCCGTGTGTTAAAGGTATGAATCACACTAAGTTAGACTTGGTGTGATCCATAGCAAGTAACTCTGAGTTAAGTCCTCCCTCTGGATTAAGTCCCAGATAGTAATGCCTAGGTTTTGATAATGTTCTATGAGGACATAATCAATAAGATATTCACTAAATCAATCGTAAGGAAGTTGTAAAATTACTTGAATCTCGTGAGACGATTGTCGAGTTAGACATCATAACTGATGATGACTTAGTCAACTTCCGGGATGAAATTCGGAGTAGTAACTCCGATTTATAAATTGATGCAATCAGAATAGGTCCGTGTGCATGAATAAAGTTTGGAATTTAGTTTACGTGCACAAGGAAAATGTTTTCTCACTTTCTGCAAGTAAATCTTTAAGTTGAAAGATTGGTGCAGAAAGGAAAATAGTGAAGTGCAATCATGTTGGTCGAGAACGGTTTTTTCATCCTAATTCCTATAAAACGGATTAGAATGAAACTATTTTTCGCCAGCAGATGTGTACAGATCTACTAGGACCAAACTCGATGTAAACGCTTAAGTTGACCATGAAAAATGGAGCATTCACTTATAAGTTCATTTTTCTAAATATGATTTAGACGGACCAACTTATATGAATTAGCCAGAAGGTTTTCAAGGTCAGTGGGATCGTATAAATTAAATGCGAGGCATCAAAAGAATGGAACATATATTTTGACAAAGTAATCAAAAGTTTGATACTTTATTAGAAATAGATATGAGCCATTTGAAATGACCATTAACAAATTTAAAATTATTATCGTAAGGTACGATGAACTGGTTAAGATCCAAGCAAATAAAAATATTATGGATTCCGAAAGACCAAGTGAATCATTTGAATGAGATTCAAATGGTTGGTCTAACATGAACATAGAAACCCCTTGAGTCTATAGTGTAGACGGTTTTAGCAGATCCACTCACAAAGGCTCTACCACATGAAGTCGGGAAAACTTATGTGTAAAAACGGTATAAGATACCGAGATAAATGGGCCTGAATGCAAGTGGGAGATGTAGAGATATGATGCCCTCGAGGCTATTTATCTCTGTGTGAATAGCACAAACATCTTGTTCGAAATAACAGTAAACTGTTTGGTAATAATTTATCTAAGTTATATTGCAATGTAGTTAACATTAGATATCAACTTAGGTAAAGTCCTGAGACTTTATGCAAGGTCAAACAGGTATCGAGATGAGTATCTCGATCATGGAGAAATGTTTGACCGTCTGTAGCATAAGTCTAAAATGGTTCGTGGTCGTAGATGTTTCGAGACAAGGATATCGAAACATCGGATAGACCATTGTGTCTTATTCTTCACCGTTTAGCGGTGACGATGATCTGATGATCATTCCACTTGGCGAAGTCAGAGACGAGACACCGGTGCTCATTAGAGAATGAGTTCATTGAACGATCCACAAGAGTTATCATATGGTTACATTGACCAATCTGTCAATGATAACTCTTAGTGATGATAGGTTAGTTGGTCTTTTGACTTGAGGTCATTGTACGAACCTGTGCGTGAACAGTGCCACTTAGATCACTGACCTAACTTTGAGGCTAGGCATGTCGAAAGGTTTTTGATTGGGTGTCACTTGAAGCGTACGAGGAGAGTAGTGGCCAAGAGAGGATTCGTCTCTCCCGGTCAATGGGAGTTTGTGTCGTAGAGTTAGTTCGGTCTTTAGTAAAATCTCTGTGCAGAGTATGTTGGAAGAAGTCCAACATAAGTTGACTAAAGATCGATAGAAACTAACCGGAGTCAAGTTATTGGGGTTGACAGTTTAACCGTACCCTAGACTTGATCTACATGACATAGTTTAGACAAAGAGATTATAACTGCAGAAATTATCACAGACACGGTCAGGGTGGTCCCGACAATTCTTATATTGATGAGCTAACCACATTATGATGATTCCAAAACAGGAACATCAGCCACTGCTCGTGGTCTTTGCTGTATAGGGCTTCGAGCCCAACCTGTAGTAGGGTCAGGCCGTAGGGTCACACAAAGAGTGCGACCTTTGTCTAGTAATAGGTAGAAATTAATTAGGGAGAATATTTTACATTTTTGATGCAAGGGATGGAATAATTGCATTTGATGCAATATGATAATTTAAATCTAGATAAGGGACTAATTTGCATATGATGCAAAATAGATTAAATGTGTCTTAAATAGTTTAAGACCATATTTAATAATATAAACGCAAAGAAAGGTTCATAGGTAAGACGGGAATGTCCTGATCTAAACCCATGTTCGAACGGCGTCCAAATAGGACGTCAAATGCTCAAGATATGCCCAAAACAGCCAAATGGCTCAGTCTAGATCAGACCAGGTTGACCCAGGCCAGACTAGGGTCTGGCCTAGGGACCTGGCCCGCCAGACTGGGCACCGGGCCACTGGGCCTGGGCCCTCACCCAGGCCCAGGTGCCTGGGCGCCTGTCCTGGCACCCAGGGCGGGCGCCTGGGAGCCCAGGCGCACTGGGCCGGGCGCCCGCCTGGGCGCCTGGCGCCAGGAGCCTGGGCGCCCTTGCCCAGGTCTGGGCAGGCGCCCAGTCAGCGTTTTTGGGGCTGTGGCGCCCACTTGCTGGGCCCCACCAATTGGTGCAGAACCCTAGATTTTCTGGACAGATTTGACGGCTGGTTTTAGTCGAAAATCTAGTCTTGGGCTAAACTTTGGACACTCAATTGAGGGGTCAAACGACCTCCGATTGACGAACGGTTTTTTCCTATGCGTTCACCGTTGAACACCCTTCAAATTGATAGGTTGTATCAATAATGAAGCTCAACGGTGAGTGAGTTAAAATTCATGGAAGTTTACACTTTGTGAAGTGCAAACTAACTTGATTTTAATTAACTCAAATTAATAGTCCCACATCGGATTTTGAGTAAAGGGGAGCAGTCGACCGCCTATATAAATAGGGGACTGCTCTCCTCCTCAAAACTCGTCCCAAGCTCTAGATCTGAGCGGCTCTCGTAAATGTTGGAGCACGCTCAGATCTAGGCTTAAATTAATATTTCTCTATCTCCCTATATTTCTGCCTTACTCTTGAAGGTTCTAGCAATGCCGCAAAGGAGTTCGGATTCAGATCCGAAATCTAGGTGAAGGTTTCACTCGCGTGAAACTTTCTTCGGGGCGTGGTTGGCTCGGCGACACGACATTTATCGCCTCGGGATGCGGAGCGGTTCGAGAGTGGTTCGGGGAGCGGTTCATGGAGCGGCTCGGCGTGAGACGGGGAGCGGCTCGGAAGACGGTGCAGAACATCTCGCCTGCCTCAGGGTTAAGATTCAGGGTATGTGTTTTAGTAAGCATTAGTTTAATTTAATCGCAGTAGGTTAGATCCTTCTTGGGAAGGTCAGATCCATCCCAAGTCGGCATAGATCTTGGCTAAGTGTTTTTGAACCTAAGGGCTAAGTTAAAATTGTTTTAACTGCATGTTAATTAGATTAACTGTTTTATTCTTCCGCTGTAAACTTTTATTTCTATGTTCCGTCCGACTTAGGACGGGAATGGATTTTTTGTGCCCTAAGGGACCGAGAAAACCCTTCAATTGTTACTCGGCCGAGTGGCACAGGCTGACTGGATCGCAAATTAGGGTTTTTGGCTGCACCAGGGGCAATTCTGTCAGGAATTTCTGGACGAATTTGACTTGTATTTAAACCTAGTTTTATTCCTTGTTTTAGGAGAGACTTGAAGTTATTTTTGACGGATATTCTATTGTATTTCTCAGCTATAGATCATGACGCGCAATTTGGTTTTGATCTTTCTCTCTAAATTCTTGTTTTTATGAATTGTTTTCCCTTAGCTATGAATTGTGCTATGATCTTATTTGTTATTTTTGAGAATTCTATGATGAATTGTGAGTAGTTTCGTCGTTCTAGGGCATGGGGATGAACCCTATGGATCCGATCTTTGAATTGTGATGAATGTGGATGAACCCTATGGATCCGATCTTTGAATTGTTGCTAGGATTGATAAAAGATTAGGTTGTGATTGATTTACTACGAGTATCTAGGAATTTCCATCGATTGGGATTTCCAAGAGATTGGATCCCAATTGATGGAAAGGCCTATATATTCGATTTAGGTTTATAATTGAGATTCTCTAGATTTGGTTTGCAAGAGATTGGACCAAAGCTAGGATTTTTAGTATAAATCTATACTAATATTCGTTTGCAAGCGATTGGACGAATACGAACTATCATAACCTAGATCGTAGCTTGAGTTTGCACGAGAGTGGCTCGAGGTGCGATTGGACGATGATGTCGATCTTCAAACTAGTAGCTTAGGTTAGGGTTTGCACGAGAGTGGGCTCTAATCTAGGTCATTATAGATCGGCAATAGCGCGAGAGCGTGAGCTTGGTTCTACATTCAGTTGCGACTAGTTCACCTATACTCAAGCCTTGCAACATTTAGATTCGTGATCCACAAGGATAAGTGAGGATCAGTAGTGGGGAATTCCTATCCCTAGATGCTTTTATTATATTGAATTCTATTTTCTATTTGAACGATTGTGACATAATACTATCCAAACCATTCCATTATTCCATCAATAGCTAGGTGATCAAGATAGAGTACTGTCAATTGTCCTCCTTGAGTTCAATACCCGCTCGCCACTACGTCGTGCGCTTGCGGTAAGACTACAGTCGTTTTCCGGGTGTGTATCCGGGCTCGATCAAGTTTTTGGCGCCGTTGCCGGAGAGGCGACGATGTTTTATTTTATTAACTTAGTTATTTCTTTATTATTATTATTATTATTATACCTTTTTATTCCTCTATTGTGCTGACAATTCTATCTAGACTCTCTTTTTCTATGCATGTACACGCGATCGAAGGCACACCAGGAAGATATATTATTTGATCCTGAGATCGAGCATACAACACAGAGGCTTAGAGCTGAGAGGAGATTTGCTATAGAGGAAGATCATATGGCCCGACTGGAAACACCAAAGGAGTTAGTGGCGCGTATGGCTAGGCTTGTCTCCATCCGAGATAGGCTACGGCATAAGACCACTTCTACCACCTCTTCTATAGTCACACCGGAGTTGGCGGCCGATAACAACTTTGAGCTGAAGACTGGACTTATAGTGTTGATGCAACAATACCCATTTCATGGGAACTCACATGAAAACCCTCACTACCATTTGCAGTCGTTCTTGGCCAAATGCGCCACTTTCCAGATGCCTGGCGTGCCGGTTGACGCTATTCGACTGCGCCTCTTCCCGTTTACTCTTCGAGACAAGGCATTGTATTGGTTGAGAACACAAGCCGAGGGGATATTCACTACTTGGGATGAGCTGGCGAGCGTATTTGTCAACAATTTCTACCCGCCATCCAAGACTATCAAGATAAGAAGTGCGCTCATGTCCTTCAAGCAAGGACCTCAGGAAACTCTATATGAGGCAAGGGAGCATTTCAAGGATCTCCAACACCAATGTCCCCATCATAGTATTGAGGGATGGGATCTTGTGCATAGCTTTTATAACGGATTGCAACCAAGCACAAAGCAAATAATTGATGCAACCGCCAATGGAGCTATTTTGTCAAAGACACCGAATGATGCTACGGCCTTACTTGAGGAGATGGCCTCGAATAACCAACAATAGGCCGACGAGAGGGGACATTCTTCGTCATCCTTGAAGCCGACAAGCATTTATGAGGCGAAGGCCGTAACGGAGCTCTCTACAAAGTTTGATTCTCTTCACAAGGTCATGCAGAGATTAGAGAAGTTGATTAGTGAACCGCATGGAGCCCCCACCGTTTCAACATCGGGAGGAATCATGATCGATTGGCAAGACCATGCTCATGTTAAGTTTGTTGGAGGAGAGCAAGGAGAGGGAGCTATGGAGCAAGTTCAATTTGTTGCGGGAAGCACCGGTTATTGGGCAAACCCGGCTACGAGGAATCACCCGGGATTTTCATACGCTAACAATGATGGAGACTTGAATCTGCCATCATAACAACCACAAGCCCCGCCTCCACAACAACCGCAATATCAACCAAGAGGACCCTGTAATGCCCTGATAGCTACTGCACAAGTACTAGAGGGGGGGTGAATAGTACTTTAAAATAATCAAGAGAATTATTCCTAATTATCGTGCAAACTCAACCAACAATGCGGAACGAAAATATGACAACAAAGAAAGACAATTGCAAACAATCGATGTAACGGGTTCGGATCCACCCAAGTCTCCCCGACTTGTTCCCGGTGATCCTACGTCCCAAACACCCGGATCCCCTCCGGCTACTTGAGTTAGAAATCACTAACCCAAGTTTTGCACTATGAAATTCTTGTAGAAAACCTCTGCAAGATCGAATCATACACAAAACGAAATGTGACTCCCACAAACCGGGATCACAAACTTCTCACACACACCGAGAGAAAAACTTGCAATATCAAAGTAAATGAAATATAAATACATATCAACAAAATCCTATGCCTTGAGTAAACTTACGATTTTAGGGCAAGAAGGATTTTGGGGAAGAAGCAAGCACCAAACCCTAGCTCCACCAAGATGACCAGCAATAGGTGGCTAGGGAGAGGTTCGTGACTTGGATTCAAGCTCCTAGCTTGAGTAGCTCACAATTAATGAGAATCTCTCTTGAGGAATAAGAGTGAGGGAGAGATTCTTGTGAAGAGAGGGAGCTTGGAAATAGGAATTAAATGCTCTCTCTTTGATTCTCAAAGTCTCAATAATATCAGCCTTGAATGCTATGAAGAAGCATCACAAGTATATATAGGATAGAGAGAAGAGAGAGGGAAAATTCGTGCAATTAATGCTCCAACGGCTCTATTCTAAAGCAGTCTAATCTGTCTAAGAAGGATCACTGACCGATTAGTTTTGCAACTAGTCGGTCGGTGATTCTTCTTGGACCGACTAAGAGGTTGACAGCCAAGAAAGATAGTTCAGGAGATATAGAACTAGTCGGTCTAAGAAGACTTGCCAACCGACTAGTTTGACAACTAGTCGGTCGGTGAGCGTTCTTTGACCGACTAAGCAGTTGAAAAACAATAAGCTGAACACACGAGAACTAGTCGGTCTAAGAACAAATTCCAACCGAATAGTTTCATAACTAGTCGGTCGATGGATGTTCTTGGACCGACTAACTGTAAATAGTTGCTCAGGCTGAAAAGTGAAAGTATAACTAGTCGGTCTAAGAAGGATTCCTAACCGACTAGTTTGACAACTAGTCGGTCGGTGAACCTTCTTGGACCGACTAATTGATCAACAGCGCCTAGGCTGAATTGAGCAAGGAGATCTAGTCGGTTCAAGAAGGATTCTTAACCGACTAGATGACAATCAAGTCGGTTGGTTCTTCTTCTTGAACCAACTAAGATGCACTAGAAGCCGCGAAATGAAGCGTGAAGCTTCGGGAAAGTTTGTAGGGCTTCTAAGATAATCCTAGCTCTAAGATATGAGCATTATGAAGATTATAATGTAAGACCTACTCAAGGCTTAACATTCTACGAAAAGAAGAAAGAAGACTATAAAAATAAGCTAGACGAACCGTCTTCAAAGCTTCAATCTGAATCTCTTAAATTCAATAATGCTCCTAGAGCTTCAAAGAAGCTTCAGGCACACGATCACGCGCTTTGATAAGTCTTGAGACGTCGCTTTTGATGTACATAGAATTTTGGCGACGATCTCCATAACTGCGCTCACAAAGAGTTAGTTCACGATATTTATGTTTGTTCATCATCAAAACCAAATCCATGGAATCAATACTAAACATTCTCCCCCTTTTTGGTGATGACAAACCAACATAAATAATAATCAATAATAATGACTTAAATGAAATTTACTTACTCCCCCCGCATTGATGACACGTTAATTCCGAATTAAATAATAATCATAAGCATCAAGCAGACGTGGAAAGTATAAAACATGATCCAATTATTGAAATATCGGATTTGAAATCCATTTTTATATCTTTACTCCCCCTGAATCTAACATATCAAATCATATCAAATTAGATTCACGGTAAATTGCTTTAAATTATCATTTAGCACATCGTCATTATTAATTCTCTCTCCCTTTGGCATTAGCAAAAAGAGCGGGAGGAGATCAACGACAACAACAATGGCTAAAATAAAAGCACGTGAGTCGAAGACTATGACCACGGTCCAAATGACACCAAAGTAAAATCACGAAGAAAATCAAAGTGTGCCAACGAGACCATAGTCGAAAATCGAAAAATGAAATCATCAAAACTCAAATCAATTTCACGTATTGAGTTATGGAACATACTCTCCAATATCAACATTCTTAGTGAATTTAGTGCATGGAAAACAATTCTATGTTTTCATAGAAACAATTCTATTTAACCAATATAATCATCGAGCGACGAAGTCAACATCAGAGACATACATCATACAACACCAAATGTCACAACATCGATCGAGAAGGATCAAAAAGGGTAAGCATACCAAATCTAAGTGAAGTGTGCGATGTGAGGTGACAAGGTGATTAAAACAATATGAATATCAACTATCAATATCATGCAAAAGTGTTATGCCCAAAAAAGATAGAAACAACATAAAACGTATGGCATGCACAATTCTAGCACATTAGGATACTAATTGAAGCAATGTTCGAAAGAACAATAGTACTAGCATGCATTCCAGAAGAGATACTCACTAAATGAGTCAATAATTAGCATGGAATGCCATGAGCATAAGAAAGATAAGTAATATAGCATAAGCTCAAAACAAGCATCAAGCAAGAGTATGCAAAGATGATATCCAATACAGAAAATCCTAAATACGACGTGCAAGAACATATCTAGCATAAATTCCGAAAATCCAATCATAAATCCAGAAAATCCCAACAAATCTAGCATGAGCATATAAAGAATTATTATCATGCAAGATTATTGAAAATATGAATCCTAAATCTCGGATTCACCCATAATCCCCAATTCTCGACGTAACCGCACAAAGGAGTCTTCCTTGAGTGGTTTCGTGAAAATATCGGTGATTTGCTTCTGGGTTTCAACGTACACTAAAATGATGTCCTTTTTAGCAACATGATCATCTAGAAAAGGTGACAGACATCTATGTGTTTAGAACGGGAAAGGTGTACCAGATTCTTGGAGAGACATATTGCACTTTGGTTGTCCACCATGATAGGGCAAGTATCACAGTTTATACCGAAGTCTTTAAGAGTGTGTCTCATCCAAAGAACCTCAGCACACGCAGCACCGGTGGCAATATATTCCGCATCGGTGGTTGAAAGTGATACGGAATTCTGCTTCTTGGAAAACCAAGAGACAAGAGAATTTCCTATAAAATGGCAAGTGCCACTAGTACTTTTCCTATCGGATTTTCATCCAGCATAATATGCATCACTATATGAGATTAACTTATATGTGCTAGACTTTGGATAAAATAATCCGTAGTCGAGTGTGTAACTTAAATAATGGAAAATACGTTTAACCGCTATTAAGTGAGATTCCTTAGGTTGTGATTGATAACGAGCACATACACATACATCAAACATAATATCAGGCCGACTGGCAGTAAGGTATAATGAACTACCTATCATACCTCGATATAGACTAATGTCTACATCCTTGCGGCCCGTATATTTATCAAGATGTGTAGTAGTGCTCATTGGAGTCTTCTTGCCTGAGGCATTCTCCATTCCAAATCGCTTTAGCACCTCCACCGTGTACTTGGTTTGGTGGATGAAGATTCCATCGTGCATTTGGCGAATTTGGAGACCTAAGAAAAATTTGAGCTCACCCATGTGGCTCATCTCAAATTGGTCCTTCATGACATTAGAAAACTCTTCGCAAAGAGTGCAGTTAGTAGCACTGAAAATGATATCATCAACATAAATTTGAACTAAAATAATATCATGATTGGCATACTTAACAAAAAGTGTAGAATCAACTTCACCCATTTTAAAACCCAAATCCAAAAGAAAGTTCTTTAGGCCGTCATACCAAGCTCTAGGAGCTTGTCTCAAACCGTAAAGTGCTTTCTTAAGTTTGAAAACGTGATTTGGAAATTTTTCATTTATAAAACCCGGAGGTTGAGAAACATAAACTTCCTCAACAACATCTCTGTTTAAAAACACACTTTTTACATCCATTTGAAAGAGTTTAAAATCTTTATGGCATGCAAAAGATAACAACAACCTAATAGATTCTAATCTAGCTACAGGAGCAAAGGATTCTTCGAAATTTATACCTTCCTCTTGCCTGTAGCCTTGAGCTACTAACCGAGCTTTGTTTCGGACGACGTTTTGGTTCTCGTCGGTCTTGTTCTTGAAAATCCACTTTGTTCCTATAACGGTGTGGTTCTTCGAAGGCAATGGAACTAGCTCCCAAATCTCATTCCTCTCAAACTAAATGAGTTCTTCCTCCATGGCTAAGATCCAAGAACTATCTTCGCACGCCTCGTTGATATTCTTTGGCTCTATTGAAGAGGCAAAGGCACAATGAGCGAAGTAGTTGACTTGAGATCTCGTCTTGACACTATCAAGTATGTTGCCAATGACTTGCTCATGGGGATGGTCACGAACTGTATGAAGCCGTTTGGGAACTCCCTGATCACTAGGAATATTCTCTAAAGATTCATCAGTAGGGTTGTATCAATAGAATCAATAGAATTAGAATTACCAATAGAATCACATAAAACATCCTTAGAGTCATCATCATTGATAATTCTACTAGACGGGACAAAATTTTCATTGAATGAAACATGAAGTGATTCCTCGATCGTTGAGGTTCTTTTGTTGTATATCCGGTAGGCTTTGCTACGAGAGTAATATCCAACAAATATCCCCTCATCGGATCTTGGATCAAATTTGTCCAAACTCCCATACGTGTTTTTAATAAAACATTTTGCTCCAAAAACTCGAAAATGTTTAACTTGAGGCAATCTACCAAACAACAATTCATAACAAGTTTGTTTGGTGCCAGGCCTCAAGAGCACCTATTAAACTCATTGCAAGCGGTATGTACCGCTTCCCCCCAAAATTGATGGCCAAGTTGGCTATCATCAAGCATCGTGCGAGCACATTCCACTAGCGTCCTATTCTTTCTCTCAACAACACCATTTTGAGGGGGTGCGCGAGGGAAGGAAAAGGTGTGAGTAATACCAAATTCATCACAAAAATTTGAGAAAGACTCATTCTCAAATTCCCCTCCATGATCACTACGAATAGTGACAATGGTGGTTCCAATGAGATTTTGTACTTTCTTAACGAATATTGTGAAGTTTTCAAAAGCATCATTTTTTACTTAAAGAAAATACCCAAGTAAATCTAGAAAAGTCATCAACGATGACAAGTCCATATCGAGCATTCCCTAATGAAGCAACTCTAGTTGGCCCAAAAGATCTAGATGTAAAAGCTCTAGAGGCCGTTTAGAGGAAATGCTTTTCTTAGATTTAAATGACGATTTTGGAAGTTTGCCTCGTTGACACGAGTCACAAAAGCTTTTCTTTTGGAAAATAAGCTTAGGAAATCCTTTAATAGAATTTAACTTGGATAGCTTAAAAAGTGTTCCAAAGTTCATATGACCAAAACGTCGATGCCATAAGTGTTGTTCACTTGTGTTGGCAATGAGACATTGTTCATGTGATTTTGGAAGATCTAGGATATATATATCCTTATGGCATGTGCCAGAAAATAACAAATTATTATTATCTTTACTAAAAATATGACACATTCCTTTCGCAAAGCTAACTTTGTAGCCCTTGTTACAAAGTTGGCTTATTGAAATAAGATTTTGATTTAAACCTTTAACAAGGTAAACATCACTTATAAGAGGTTTAGATGAGTTACCAACTTTACCAACACCAATGATGGTTCCATTCTCGTTGCCTCCAAAGACTACCCGGTTCCCATTCTCAATGGGCACCACTCCAGAGAGCAATTGAGCTTCACCTGTCATGTGTTTTGAACACCCGCTATCGAGTATCCACCCATCCTTGGAGCTAAATTTAGATTTGTTGCTTCGTTTCTTTTTCTTGAGTACCTAAAGATGAAAATATCATTCCATGGTACCCAAGGTCATTGGGTCCTAAAAGATTAGACCTTTGGAAGTCAAGTCCAATTGGACTTAGACTTCCCAACATAATCATCATTGTGCACGACATTCATAAAATAGAAATTCATGTACGCTTGTTTTTCATGCATGTTAGTGTTCTTTGGGCCCGAAATAGTGAATATTTTAGGAGCCCTATTCCTATTGGGAGCATACATATGTTATTGATTTCTACGTGATGAATGTCGTGGATAAGCATATGGCACATGATGAAATGGTGGCGGCGACATATGATATGATGCATGATGGTAATTGTTCATATGATAGTGATGTGGATGAACATATGCATGTGGGGGAGCACATGCGTGAGTGTGTCTCACTTGGTGTGCACGTGCCCGTGGACGTGGAGCATAGAAATCATCATACGTGTGAACATGTGGAGTAGGAGGTGTGTTCCTACGTGGCATGGTATTGGTGTACATAAATACATGACCCTTCTTTGGAGGTCCACCCAAAGTGGGTTTCTTTCCAAACGGGGGTGTGTACCTAGTGGAAGCACCATTGGTAGATGAACTACCCATGGGGTGTTTACTCCCACTAGTTGAGGAATCAGAAGTTGGCCTTACAAAGGTGGTGGAAATTTGGATGAATTTCCCATCTTATACCCCAAGCCAATACGATGATTGGTCAGAAGCAAGTCATTTAGGATATTATCCAAATGGTCCTTACCTTTATTGAATTTATTAATTCGGCCTAATGTGGACTCATACTTCTCGGTGAGAGAAAGTATAGAAGCATCCAAAGTGGACACTTGAGTAGTGAGCACATAAACACGAGACTTGAGATTCTCATTCTCAATACTCAAAGTTGAGTTTCGAGAAATCAAATCCGCTATTCGCGTTCATCCGATTCCTCAATATGAACATGCTCAAGTTGGGATTTGAGATTTACAATCTCATTTCTCAAACCTTCAACAACGGTGTCGTT
Source organism: Scilla litardierei (assembly GCA_030789695.1). Classification (NCBI taxonomy): domain Eukaryota; kingdom Viridiplantae; phylum Streptophyta; class Magnoliopsida; order Asparagales; family Asparagaceae; genus Scilla; species Scilla litardierei. The sequence goes on along the minus strand of CM061142.1, from coordinate 344,134,315 downwards.
GTTGATGATGATAGGCTTAGGTGAGGTTTGGAGACTAGTTAGCTCATCTTTAGTCTTAATATATCTATTTGCCAATTTAGAAAACTTAGACCAAAGTTGTTTGTTAGCAACTCTAAGTTCATCCATAGTTACCTCTTCGCCTTCATCCTCGCTTTCATCCTCGCTTTCATCGGAGGATGACTCTTGATCATGTTCCTCTCTAGCCATGAAGCACATGTGTGCTTTCTCCACTTGTTCATCATCCGACTCTCCACTTGAGGAGTCATCTTCCGAGTCGGTGAAAGTGCCGACAAGCCCTTTCTTGTACCCTTTCTTGTACTTTTGTAACTTGTCGAACTGTGGTGCCTTCCACTTCTCCTTGTGTTTGTAGAGAGGACAATCCGCCTTGATGTGTCCTGGCTTGTTGCATTTAAAACACAAAGGAGCAGAGGCATTAGTCGAACTAAATTTTGATTTGTTCTTAAGGTTACCTTTTCGGTAGAACTGACTGAAATTCTTTGCCATGAGGGCCAAAGATTCCAAGTCCAATTCGCCTTTCGATCCTTCACTATCGGTAGGTGTAGAAGGAGCGGCCTTGAAAGCAATTACCTTTTTCTTTCGCTCTTCTTGCTTCAAGTACGGCTTCATCCTGTCATGCATCTTTATCTTACTGTCCTTCCGTACCTCATGCGACATTAAGGTACCCATTAGTTGTACGACAGTATACTTATTCATATAGTTACCTTCCTCGATGGCGAAGGTACGCTTTTCCTAACAAGAAGGAAGTCCATCAATAATCTTCACGACTTTCTCCTTTTGGGTATAGTTCTTCCCAAGAGCTTCCAACTCGTTGGATATGTCCACGAAGCGAGCAAAGTACTCCTTCATACTTTCACCCTGTTCTATGTGAAATAACTCGAACTCTTTGTTAGCAACAACAAGTTTAGAGTCTTTTACCCTACTCGTTCCTTCGTGCAAGATTAGGAGTTGGTTCCAAATTTGATATGCACTCTTACATGTGCATATCTTGTTGAAGTCTTCGGGCTCCAACGTACATTGCAAGGCATTCATTGCCTTGGCATTGTTTACCTCTACGGCGACCTCCGTGGTAGTCCACTTAGTGAAGTCTTGTTCGGCGGGCTCGACATACTCCGTCATCGTAGCTCTCCATAGTGAAGTGCTCCGGAGGAAGGTTTCCATCCGGTATTTCCAGTACCCATAGTTGGCACCGTTGAAGTGAGGAGGCCTAGTTGAGGAGAGTCCTTCCGACACCGAAGATGCTCCTTCACGATCTTGAAGGTGCTATAGTCTGAAGGTGGACGAACGTTCTTGTTGTCGTTATAGACATAGCTATGAACTTGGCTCTGATACCAAATGTAATGCCCTGATAGCTACCGCACAAGTACTAGAGGGGGGGGGGGTGAATAGTACTTTAAAATAATCAATAGAATTATTCCTAATTATCGTGCAAACTCAACCAACAATGCGGAATGAAAATATGACAACAAAGAAAGACAATTGCAAACAATCGATGTAACGGGTTCGGATCCACCCAAGTCTCCCCGACTTGTTCCCGGTGATCCTACGTCCCAAACACCCAGATCCCCTCCGGCTACTTGAGTTAGAAACCACTAACCCAAGTTTTGCACTATGAAATTCTTGTAGAAAACCTCTACAAGATAAAATCATACACAAAACAAAATGTGACTCCTATAAACCGGGATCACAAACTTCTCTCACAAACCGAGAGAAAAACTTGCAATATCAAAGTAAATGAAATATAAACACTTACCAACAAAATCCTATGCCTGGAGTAAACTTACGATTTTAGGGCAAGAAGGATTTTGGGGAAGAAGCAAGCATCAAACCCTAGCTCCACCAAGATGACCAATAATAGGTGGCTAGGGAGAAGTTCGTGACTTGGATTCAAGCTCCCAGCTTGAGTAGCTCACAATCAATGAGAATATCTCTTGAGGAATAAGAGTGAGGGAGAGATTCTTGTGAAGAGAGGGAGCTTGGAAATAGGAATTAAATGCTCTCTCTTTGATTCTCAAAGTCTCAATAATATCAGCCTTGAATGCTATGAAGAAGCATCACAAGTATATATATGATAGAGAGAAGAGAGAGGGAAAATTCGTGCAATTAATGCTCCAACGGCTCTATTCTGAAGCAGTCTAATCGGTCTAATAAGGATCACTGACCGATTAGTTTTACAACTAGTCGGTTGGTGATTCTTCTTGGACCGACTAAGAGGTTGACAGCCAAGAAAGATAGTTCAGGAGATATAGATCTAGTCGGTCTAAGAAGACTTGCCAACCGACTAGTTTGACAACTAGTCTGTCGGTGAGTGTTCTTTGACCGACTAAGCAGTTGAAAAACAATAAGCTGAACACAAGAGAACTAGTCGGTCTAAGAACAAATTCCAACCGAATAGTTTCACAACTAGTCAGTCGATGGATGTTCTTGGACCGACTAAATGTAAACAGTAGCTCAGGCTGAAAAGTGAAAGTATAACTAGTCGGTCTAAGAAGGATTCTTAACCGACTAGTTTGATAACTAGTCGGTCGATGAACCTTCTTGGACTGACTAATTGATCAGTAGTGCCTAGGCTGAATTGAGCAAGGAGATCTAGTCGGTTCAAGAAGGATTCTTAACCGACTAGATGACAATCTAGCGGTTGGTTCTTCTTCTTGAACCAACTAAGATGCACTAGAAGCCACGAAATGAAGCGTGAAGCTTCAAAAAAGTTTGTATGGGCTTCTAAGATAATCCTAGCTCTAAGATATGAGCGTTATGAAGATTATAATGTAAGACCTACTCAAGGCTTAACATTCTACGAAAAGAAGCAAGAAGACTATAAAAATAAGCTAGACGAACCGTCTTCAAAGCTTCAATCCGAATTTCTTGACTTCAATAATCCTCCTAGAGCTTCAAAGAAGCTTTAGGCACACGATCACGTGCTTTGAGAAGTCTTGAGACGTCGCTTTTGATGTACATAGAATTTTGGCGACGATCTCCATAACTGTGCTCACAAAGAGTTAGTTCACGATATTTATGTTTGTTCATCATCAAAACCAAATCCGGAGAATCAATACTCAACAGACCCCAACAACAAAACTTCTCGCCGAGGCAACAAGCGGGGCCATATAGACCCCCGAGGTACAACCAAGGATGGAGGGCACCGAATCCACCACAAGCACCACTGAGGTCGGACCATGAAGCAAGGGTTAAAGAATTCATGGCCGAACAAAAGAAGATAAATGCTAGATTTACGGCCCAACAAGACTCCCTCAACACCGGCGTGGCACAATTATCGGAGCAACTAGCATTGCTCAATAAGAACACTCAATAATTGCCGGCTCAACTGGAACAAAACCCACGGAGCAATATCGGCCACATCAATGCGCTTGTGGCGGTAACTACAAGAGGCGGGAAAGACACTACTCCTGCCATGATTCAAACCAAGGAGCCGGGGGAAGAAATTTCGGATGACAAGGAGCCGGTCAATGAAGAGGAGGGCCCAAAAGAGCCGAATGACGGTGAAAAATCTGGAATTGATAAGCCACAAAAGGAGCGCACTTATATGCCATCAGTACCCTTCCCACAACGGTTGGCAAAGGCAAAGATTGATAAGCGGTTCGCCAAATTTCTGGAGTATTTGCGAGGTGTGAGCTTGAATATTCCCTTCTTGGATGCAATTGTCAAAATCCCGTCCTACGCTAAGTTTCTAAAAGACATGATTGCAGGAAAGAAGCAAAAGGAAAGGATCATGCTTACCGAGCAAGGTACGTGGTTTACTTGGAAGGAGAGAGCACCGACAAAGTTTAAAGATCCCGGTAGTTTCCGAATTCCTTGCACGCTTGGAGGAGTCCCACTTCAAAAGGCTTTGGTAGATTTGGGAGAAAGCATGAGCCTCATGCCCCTAATAATGTTTAAGAAATTAAATACGGGGACCGACCTAAGGCCGATGGACATGAAGATACAACTCGCGAACGGACGGATCACTAGACTGGTAGGGATAGCGGAAGACATACCACTTCAAGTACTGGGTGGAATTTGCTTGTCGTGTGACTTCGTGGTGATGGATGTTAAGGAGAAGGGCGATACGTCGCTGAATCTTGAACGCCCCTTCTTGGCCACCGCCGACGTGATTGTTGATGTGAGGGAGGGGACCTTGTCCTTAAACGTCGGAAATATTGAAGTTGAGCTCCACATCCCAAAGGCGATGACGCATATGCCTTGGCGAGAGGACGTGGATTATGTGGACCTCCTCGATGAGGTGATTGAAGACGCCATGCCATTCGCCATCGAAGCCAAGCACGATGACGACCTCGAAGAGGGCCAATCTTCTAAAGATGGTGAGATGATGGGAGACCCATCGGATCCTTTTAAGGATGAGGAGAAAGACGACGCTGACGTCGTCAAGATTAGAGAGCTATGCAACCTCTCTATGGCGAAGAACATGAAGAAAGCCCCACCGGACAAGAAATTATCGCCGCCGGCAAATAAAAAGGACATTAAAAGCTCAAGCTTGGGGGACTCATCCCCCACTACTACCCATGATGAAGGGGAGCCAAGGAACGCCAATGAACATCAACAAATAAATCCAAGTGGCCTTCCCGGCAAGTTTGACGCGTGCATCTTACAAGCGCCAACATCGAGCATTAAACGCGTATCTTAAGGGGTCGAGCTCAAGACCTTAAACGAGCGCTTGTCGGGAGACAACCCGATGGTTCTATCTTATTTTTAATTGAATTTTTTCTTTCATTTTTGTTTTAGATCTTTGTTAGTGTTTAGAGTCAAGAGTAGAAGAAAATCTTGACAACGGGCTGCATTTTTCATGACAGGAGATGGAGAACAAGGAACCATTTAAATGGAGGAGCACCATGGCAAAGGAGAGCGCTCCAGAAATGCGCTCAGGCTTCAGGAAGAAACTGACGGGCAGAATAAAAACAGAAAGTGGAGCAAAAACAGAGAGTCGGAGCTGAAATTAGCATCCCACTCGGCCTAGTGACGTTGTCATTCGGCCGAGTGAAGACCCAACTCGGCCGAGCAGGGTACTGATCAAGGAAGATTCTGAAAACCCCTCTTTGTAATTTATATGCCGCTCGACCGAGTGACTTTGTCACTCGCCCGAGTCGCTACTTTTACGAAGAAATTTTTTGAAAATTTTAAACCGAGCCACTCAGCCGAATGGACGCGTCACTCGGCCGAATGAATAATTCTATACATTCGAAATCGTGCGGCTCAAATCCCCAAATCCCCAAATTCCCAAAATTTCCCAAATCCTTCGCTATCACTCGAGCTTCTTCTTTATTCGCCCGAACCGCCTCTCCCTTTGCCCAAGCCGCACGGACCCCATGCCCGAGCCGCGCATCCCTCGCCGTCGACGTTGCCCACCAGCTGCCGCCGGCACCGCTTCCCCCTCCGCCGTGCATTTCCATTTTGACCAATTCTTCCCCTTTCCTCCATTTCTCCATTTCGTACACCCAACTCAACCCCAAATGCAAATCAATCTCTCTATATATCTATTACTCCTGATCTTACCCCATACTTATTGATATTCATTGCTGATTTGTGAATTTGTGTTTCAGGCTAGCTTGAGGGAGATATATGGGCTGATTTGGAGCTTCTCGGAGGAGGTGATTCTCCGCACGCATCCATCACTTACACTCCCGTCGTATTTGGGTACACTCACTCCTTTTATACAGCACTTCGCATTTAGGTAGGCACGTTTCACGGATCACATGCCACCATGCACTAGAGCACGTTCGTGGGCGCCCGCCTCGAAGTAAAAGAGGACCAGCGCGCCTGGCTCCTCCTCTGCTAGAGCAGACTCCTCGCCACCTAGCCTGTTACCACCCACACTTCTGACTCCTACCGCACCCATTCCACCACCAACACAGCCCGTCCCCGCTTTCGATACGATGGGGATCACCTTCTGAGATGACGCACAGCGCGTCCGATTCGAGAGGCTCTCCCATCGTTCGATCGTACCCTCTAGGTTCGTGCACCTTACTGATTTCGAGTGCCTAGGGGTAATTGAGAGCCTACTCAAGTTGTATGACAACGTGGGGTGGCGTGAATTTTTTTCTGTGTCAGTGGATACCTACATCCATCCGACACTCAAGGTCTTGAGTCCATTAGTAGGACTCCTGGAGGATGCTCATTTCGATTGATGGATCATGAGTGTGAGGTCACTCTCGACATGCTCTGAGCTTACTTCTAGTGGCCCCTGTCCCAGACCCCGATCGAGCTTATAGCCCCACGTACATCCCCCCGTCGTCATTTGATATCCACGCCTTCTGGACACACATCACTGGATCGCCCCTCACCTTTAACCCTAGCCGGGCCAACGCCTCCGCTATCCTCCACCCATGCCTTCGCATTGCACAGCGCCTTATGACGACCACTTTCTTAGCGAGGGATGAGCCGGGGATGATGTCGACGCCTGAGCTTTACATGCTCTACGCGATGACTCGAGCGAGGGCCTTCGAGGTAGGTAGAGACGTCTTACTCCCCGCAGTTCAGATTGACATAGCTAGTTGGTATTTAGACCGCATCATTATCTCTGTCGGCGCCAGGACGCCTATCTGTTGCGGCAGTCTGATTACTCTTCTGGCTCCCATGTGCGGAGTAGACCTTCCAGCTGGTATGCTACGACCCCTGGCCCCACTTCCCTTCCCATTGACGTTATGGCTCGCATGAGGATGTTGCGTCCTCATGGTCAGCACCACTGGGTATGGCTACACGGTCCTTTTGGCACAGATTACATGGTTCTTTCTAGCGTCGCTCGGACCCATATTGGACCCGTGGGAGGGGTGTGGATTCCAGCGATGGACGCCCTCATCCCAGCTGCGTACGTGCTAGAGCCTGAGGACTCTCAGCAGGAGCCCATCCTTCCACCTCCGGACCCGGAGATCCCACAGCATGCACTTGATTTGTCTGCCCCTCACGATACCTCTGTCCACACTTTTGTCAGTGTCGAGGGTACACTTGCTGAGGCCACCACCACCACCACCACCACCACCTCTGTGCCGTTGATCGTTGATCCTATTTCATATGTGAGTTTTGAGAGCACCTCTGCCACTTTTCTTGAGAGAGGCGAGCCTTCTTTTGTATCCGCAGCCAAGACCCTGTCCACTTTATATTTCTCGACTACTGGGGAGTCATTTTCTGCACACTTCATGGCCTCCCCAGTTGTCGACCCTTCCGTCTCCACTGCCACTGTCTTCACCGAGAGTGTCGTGACGTCTGACCCTATTTCTGTGTCATCGACCTCTCTGCCCTCCTCGCCCTCTGTCACCATTTCAGCCTCTGCTGCTGCTCATACTTCTGCGAGCATTCCTGCGTCTCAGCCTCCAACAGAGGTTGAGCATCTTCTAGTGAGCATAGCACCACAACCCCACCCTGTAGTTGCACCTGTTGTCTACGGTGGCCGTACGAGGCAGCCCCGTTCACCACCTGTTCGACCCTCTGCCCCACCACCCTCCGACACCTTAGTTCAGCACCTATGCGCTCTAGAGGGGGCCGTTAGTAGGCTTAGAGGAGATTTTCGGGCTCTCTCCACTACCGTTAGTGCTGTACAGTCTCGCGTCGCTTTACTCCCTGGTATTCAGGCTAGCCTGAACTAGATTCTTGTGCGACTGTCACAGCCGCCACCTGCCGCTCTGCATCCCAGTACCCAGCAGCCACCTCCACCACCACCTCCACCACAGGACGGTGCTGGTGCTCCACCACCCACTTAGGCACACACTGGATGCCTCCCATACTTTTGCTGCTGCCACGATTGATGCTATCCTTTTGCCTGCTGATTTTTGCGCACCTCCTCCCGACACATTTTGGTCACCTTTTGCACATATTTGTCTATCTCATCTTGGGAGAGAGGAGTTATCTCTGGGGCAGTTATATTGCACAATCTTGATCTCTGCATGCATTATTTGCATATCCATCTCATTTTCTTTTATTTTCATACTTTATCATGCATGCACCCTCACCCACCCCGCCCATATCATATCTCTCGGTGTGCCACACTTTGCACATTGAGGACACTATTCTGTTTATCTTGGGGGAGTGAGTGTCTCACGCACTTTTCATTTTCTTCATTTTTATTTTTCATTTCTTCACCTTTCCTTATTTCACACTTATTTTCATCCACTTTTTCAATTTTTCTCATGCATCACGTTTTATTATTTTGTGTGTGTATGCTGCATATGTATAGTAGGTCTTGATTTCTTTTATCCTTATTCCTTTTATCCTTTTTGGCTAGAGATGAATTTTCTGTGATGACGACGACGTGGAATTAGCTTATCTCTATATGCATATTATCTTGCCATGCCATCGTTTTTATTTCAGATATCCTATGCTATGCTTTGCTATGCATTCGAGATAGTAACCTGCACCTTCACTATATGGATGTGAATGAAGTTCTACTATTAGCTGAGTCTGAAGATTTATATTGTATCATTATAGAAAACACACCAAGCTTCGCGCATTGATTGCCTATATTTGGAGTACTTCTTTGTTGTCTGCTATCACTTCTTATTACATGAAAATTGTATGCTTCACTTTTAGGTTGATTGAATGTATGCCATGTTGATATGACTGGATTAGTTTTCTTTCTGAGTTCAAACTGAGTAGATTACATTACTCTGCTACACGTTGTCGTGCATATTCTAAAGAATGAACTGAGCGATACATATTTTCCTTTCTCCACATATCTTGAACATCATTTCTATACTTATAGTCATTGGTGAATCTCCCTTTAGCAAATCTTATATTGGCATCTTCCCCCTGCTATAAAGTCCATGCTCCAACACCCCAAATTCAAAAAGAAAAAAATATATGCTTATCTCTCTATCTTTTGATTTGGGATCCTTATTGTATATATGTGATTATGAAAAAAAAGAGCAAAAGAAAAAAGGAAAAAAAGAAAAAAAGAGAAAAAAAGGAAAACAAAAGAGAAAAGGAGTTCATACATGATCCCATTTCATTTCTTTCTCTCTTTCTTCCCTCTTTTATTTTATTTTCCTTGGAGCTTCAAAAATGGGGAAGGTCTTATTATTTTATTTGATGCCACCACGCTTATAGATAAGCTTAGGGGAGAGGATCCAATGATGTGCTAGAGAGTGACTACTTGTCTGTGCATGACAACCTAAGCTAGGTAATTTTCTATACTCGGGGAGATTTCTAAAAGTATTACGAAGTCCACGAATTGAAACTTGGCATGCATTTCAAGAATACCACTCCTTTCTATTCTTATTGCTCATTATTGTGTGATATCTCTTATACTCCAAATAGAAAGCTATCAATTGAAAAGTGTGCAATCTATGATTATGTATATTACTTTAGATTGCCTCAGACGATGCTAATTCTAGAATGATTTCATGTTTCATATCGTTTTGATATTCTTGGGTTTCTATATCGAATGCATTTACATATGATCATGATATCGAGATAAAAATCTTTGGCATGTTTTTATTCATTGTATACTATTTGAGTAAGTAGCTCCACGTCCTGAGAAAATGATCTAGCGCCTCCCTTTTCGTTTTAGTTTCTATCTTCTTTTTCCTATTTCCTTATTTTTTCCCGCTGGGTACGCCTTTTACTCATCTTCCTCGAGGACGAGTTAGAGGTAAGCTTGGGGGATTTTGATCGCTCCTTATTTTACACCTTTTTATGCATGTTTTCATATTGAGTTTTTCAAAATATTGAGTTTTTCACGTGCACCGAAGTGCTGCCCACGGCTTTATTGAGGAGTTAGCAGCGCTGGAAGATGAGCGAAAGAGGAAGAAATTCGATAGAATCGATGAGGAGGCGAGGAGGAGAAGAAAAGAGCCCAGAAGCAGCTCAATCGGCCAAACAGATAGTTCACTCAGCCGAGTAATGGAGTGCGTTCGGCCAAGTGAAACAGATACAGACTGCCAATTTTCAAAGTTCACTCGATCGAGCGAGAAAGTTCACTCGGCCGAATGGAGAAGCCCACTCGCCCGAGTCTGACATGGATTTTCTCCCAAAAAGCAGCCGACTTACTGGAGATTTGAGAAGACCTACTCGGCCGAGCAAGAAAGCTCACTCGACCGAGTAAGCAAGACCACTCGCCCGAGTCAGATAGAGCGACAGACCCCCAATTTTTCCAGATTCTCTGTTTTTTATTAGGTCTGTCACTCGGCCGAGTAACATTGTTACTCGGCCGAGTGGCGCAGTCTGACTGGGTCACGAATTAGGGTTTTTGCCTGCGCCATGGGCAATTCTGTCAGGAATTTCTGGACGAATTTGACTTGTATTTAAACCTAGTTTTATTCTTAGTTTTAGGAGAGACTTGAAGTTATTTTTGACGGCTATTCTATTGTATTTCTCAGCTGGAGATCATAGACGCGCAATTTGGTTTTTATCTTTCTCTCTAAATTCTTGTTTTTATGAATTGTTCTCCCTTAGCTATGAATTGTGCTATGATCTTATTTGTTATTTCTGGTATTTCTATGATGAATTGTGAGTAGTTTCGTCGTTCTAGTGCATGGGGATGCACCCTATGGATCCGATCTTTAAATTGTGATGAATGAATTGAATTGTTGCTAGGATTGATAAAAGGTTAGGTTGTGATTGATATACTACGTGTAGCTAGGAATTTTCATCGATTGGGATTTGCAAGAGATTGGATCCCAATTAATGGGAAGGCCTAGATATTCGATTTATGTTTATAATTGAGATTCTCTAGATTTGGTTTGCAAGAGATTGGACCAAAGCTAGGATTTTTAGTATAAGTCTATACTAATATTCGTTTACAAGAGATTGGACCAATACGAACTATCATAACCTAGATCGTAGCTCAAGTTTGCACGAGAGTGGGCTCGAGGTGCGATTGGATGATGATTTCGATCTTCGTGCTAGTAGCTTAGGTTAGGGTTTGCACGAGAGTGGGCTCTCTAATCTAGGTCGCTATAGACCGGCAATAGAGCGAGAGCGTGAGCTTGGTTCTACATTCAGTTGAGACTAGTTCACCTATACTCAAGCCTTGCAACATTGAGATTCGTGATCCACAAGGATAAGTGACGATCCGTAGTAGGAAATTCCTATCCATAGACGCTTTTATTATATTGAATTCTATTTGCTATGTGAACGATTGTGACACATTACTATCCAAACCATTCCATTATTCCATCAATAGCTAGGTGATCAAGATAGAGTACTGTCAATTGTCCTTCCTGAGTTCGATACCCGCTCGCCACTATGCCATTCGCTTGCGGTAAGACTACAGTCATTTTTCGGGTGTATATCCGGGCCCGATCAGTGACTGATCGGGTTTGTCTGTGGGATTCCATCTGTAGTGATGGCTCTCTGATTGGTGAGGGTGATCACTCCATATTTTACACCTTTTTTCTGCATGTTTGCATGCCGTTTTGATCGCCCATATCGCGTTTATCACGATTATTCGACAATATTGCGATGCTTTTCACTATTTCTTGTTTTTGTCGTATTTCAGGAAATATGGAGCGATTTGGAGCGATTTTAAGATCGAGGGGTTTGCAAGCGCTAAGGAGTGTCACCCACGGCTCGTTTGAGGGCCATTCAGCGATGGAGGATGAGTGGAAGAAGAAGGAACTTCGTAAGAGCGACGAGGAGGAGAAACGGAGAAGATTGGGCATTTACAGCATGCCACTCGGCCGAGCGGAGCAGCCACTCGGCCGAACAAGAAGCCCCACTCGGCCGAGCAGAACGGATATGCACACATAGTCAATTTCAGCGTATACTCGGCCGAACGAAGAAAGCCTACTCGGCCGAGTGAGAAATCTCACTCGCCCGAGTGGTGTAGGAAAATTGTCCAGAGAAGAGGCCGAAGTTACTGCAATTCTCAGACATTCTGAGAGGTCCCACTCGGTCGAGCATGAAATGCCACTCGGCCGAATGATGAAAGCCACTCGGCTGAGTCACCTCCGAAGGCAGACCCTGAGACCCCCCGACTTACTGTTTTCTTACAGGGTTTGTCACTCGGCCGAGTGACAATGCCACTCGGCCGAGTGACAATGCCACTCGGCCGAGTGAGCCGCTCCGCCTGCCGCTAGGGTTGCGATTTCTGGGCTGCCCAGGGGCATTTTTGGCATGATTTTTGGGCGATTTTGGGGGGTATTTAAACTTAGTTTTTGCCCTAGTTTGGAGAACTTTTGAACAATTAAATTTTAGACTTTCTTTTAGGGATTTGAGGGCTAGGGTTTGGTGAATTTTCAGCTGGAAATCATTGCCACCTACATTGGTTTGTTAATTTCTATTGAAAACTCTATTTTTATGCATTATTTCTCTTTTGCAATGAATTTTGCCGATATTATTGATGATTTTTCTGAGATTTGCATGATGTCTAGTGAGTAGATTTGATGTTCTAGGGCATGGGGATGAACCCTATGGACCCTATTTCTAAATTGTGATGAATTTGTGGAATTATTGCTAGAATTGATTAAGGTTAGGTTGAGATTGATTAATTACGGATAGCTAGGAATTCATATCGATTGGGATTTGCAAAAGATTGGATCCCAATTGATAGGAAGGCCTAGATATTTGATTTAGATTGACAATTGGATTTCTCTAGACTTGGTTTGCAAGAGATTGGACCAAAGCTAGGATTTTTAATTGTGATTTTATACCCATATCCGTTTGCAAGAGATTGGACGGATAGGAACTATCACAACCTAGGTCGTAGCTCGAGCTTGCATGAGAGTGGACTCGAGATTGGATTGAACAATGATGTCGTTCTTCATGCTAGCGGCTTAGGCTAGGGTTTGCACGAGAGTGGGCCCTATCCTAGGTTTGCTATAGACCGGCAATAGCGCGAGAGCGTGAGCTTGGTTCTATATTTAGTTGTGACTAGTTCACCTACATTCAAGTTTAGTAATAAAGAAACTTATGAATCACAATGATGATAGAAGGTCCATAGTGGGGATTCCCTATTGTTGAGTATTGACACCCCGTATTTGGTTTTGGATGATGAACAAACATAAATATATCGTGAACTAACTCTTTGTGAGCGCAGTTATAGAGATCGTCGCCAAATTTATTTGAACATCCAAAGCGACATCTCAAGACTTCTCAAAGCACGTGATCATGTGCCTAAAGCTTCGTTGAAGCTCAAGGACTATTTTTGAAGTCATGAAGATTCGATTAAAGCTTTTGAAGACGGTTCGTCAAGTTTTATTTATAGTCTTCTAGCTTATTTTCGTAGAATGTTAAGCCTTGAGTATGTCTTACGTTTTAATCTTCATAAAGCTCCTATCTTAGAGCTAGGATCTTAGTAGAAGTCCATACAAACTTTCCCGAAGCTTCGCGCTTCAATTCGCGACTTCTTGTGCATGTTAGTTGGTTCAAGAAGAAGAACCAACCGACTAGATGGCAATCTAGTCGGTCGGCAAATCTTCTTGAACAGACTAGAATGCCTTCTCAATTCTAAGCTTTTTACTGTTTACAGTTAGTCGGTCCACGTTGAATCACCGACCGACTAGTTGATGAACTAGACGGTCAGTGATCCTTCTTAGACCGACTAGTTGAGCTTTCCCTGTACAGCCATAGTTACTGTTTATCGTTAGTCGGTCAAAGAACATTTGTTGACCGACTAGTTGATGAACTAGTCGGTCAACATTTGTTCTTAGACCGACTAATTCTACTTGAAGTCAGCCTTCTCTATTTCGACTATTAGTCGGTCAATGAACACTCACCGACCGACTAGTTGTGAAACTAGTCGGTCGGCAAGTCTTCTTAGACCGACTAGTTGTCTATCTCATGTACTTCACCTTTTGGCTGTTCAACCGTTAGTCGGTCTATGTTGTATCACCGACCGACTAGTTGATGAACTAGTCGGTCAGTGATCCTTCTTTGACCGACTAGTCTGGTTCAGAATAGAGCCGTTGGAGCTTTAATTGAAACGTTTTTCTCTCTCTCTTTCCTCTATCCTATATATACTTGGAGTGCTGCATTCATAGCATTCAAGGCTGATATTTATTGAAGTTTAGAGATCAAAAGAGAAGCAATTACTTCTCATTCAAAGCTCTTTCATTTCTCAATTGAATCTCTCCCTCACTCTTATTTCAAAAGAGCGATTCATTGATTGTGAGCCTTCCAAGCCAAGTGCTTGATTCTAGGTCACCAACATCTTCCTAGGTCTCCATAGCTGGTCTACATCTTGGAGCTAGGGTTTGGTGCCTTCATCTTCCCCAAAATCCTCTTTGCCCTAATTCGTAAGTTTACTCAAGGCATAGGTATTTTGTGGTAAGCATTTTTATTTCAATTTACTTTTGTAATTTTAGCCTGTAAGGATCAATACACTAGAGGGGGGTGAATAGTGTATATTAAAAAAAATTGTCGCAAATAAAATGTTAGTAATATTTGCAAAGATGGCACAGAAATAAAAAGACAAGTACTGAAATTAAATCAATCGCAAACACAGAGATTTATCCTGGTTCGGATCCTTGTGATCCTACTCCAGTCCTCTACCCCGTAGAGATTTTCAATCCACTATAATCACTTGCCCCGCATGCACGAACTTACAAAAATGGCGACACTCTCCGTGTCCCAAACTTTGTACAATCTCTAAACAGAGATTCAAACCTGTTAAATAATGAAATAGAAAAACACCTATAGCCTTGTTATAATTTTCAGAGAAAGAATTCAAGGATGGTGTTTAGAAGATGAACTTCAAGATGTAAACGATATGTAATGAAGAGCAACACTTGAAGTTCTCTGGTTCATAAAAGAAGAGAGAGATCTATTGATTTCTTCTTACAATTATAAACATAAACAACTTTCCAAAAATGATGTTGAAAAATCCAAGTTCTTCCGTTCTTAAACGAAGAAGGAAATCTAATGATTTCTTCTTACAAATTAGAAAAGAACAACTAATGGCCTAAAGCTTTAGAAAATGAAAGACTTGATTTCAACAATTAAGAGAGTAAAGAAGAGGAAAGTGAGTGAAAGAAAAGAGAGGGTCTATCCCTCTATTTATAGTGTTTAGGGATGGTTGGGGACTATAGTTAACGTTGGAAAACGGGCAAGAACCGTCCCTGAAAATTTGGGATCAAAACGGCTAGTTTTGAAATTGGTCGACCAAAATGACCACATTGGTCGACCAAAATTTAGAGAGAGAATTTCGACCGTTGGAAGACAGTTCTAGAATCTACACAGTTAGGAGAGTTTGCACATGAAATCCCATAACCAAATTCGAAGGTTTAAAATTGGTCGACCAAAATGGGGTTATTGGCTGCCAATTTTCAAAGTTGCGAATTTTCGAAATTGGGAAGTGTATAGCTCTGAGTAATAGAACCTAGATGACTACGATATATTATCACAAGGCTTTGTGACTCTAATAAAGTAAATTTTACATTGATTACATAAAGCCGTAGATAGGACTGCGTCTGCAACTGAATCTGAGAAGCTTCTTTGCAGGAGATCCTTATCAAGTGATTATATATCCAAGTCGTGGATTAGGTGCCTTTGTTTTTCCAGCTTCATGAATGATATATCTGATTGAGTATGCATGAAGATATCTCATTTGTGTGGAACTCAGCATTGATATGTATCTGCATACATAGAGTTAGTAGCACTGAATGTGTTTGTCATATCAAAACCAAATGGGAATAGAAATATGGAATTATGAAATTCCAACAACTTTGAATATTGCAAGTGATTTACTCTCGGTTATGAGAGTTTGTTTGTGATCCCGGGTTGTGGGAGTCACAATTTCATTTGTGTATGATTTGACCTTGTAGAGGTTTCTACAAGTATTTCATAGTGCAAATTTGAGTTAGAAGTTTCTAACTCAAGTATCGGAGGGGATCCGGGTGTTTGGGACGTAGGATCACCGGGAACAAGTCAGGGATACTTGGGTGGATCCGAACCCGTTAAATTGCTTGTTTGCGATTGTTTTCTTTGTTGTCAATATTTACATTTTCGCATTTCCGCATTGTTGGTTGAGTTTGCAAGATAATTAGGAATTATCTTCTTAATTATTTTAAAGTACTATTCACCCCCCCTCTAGTACTTGTGCAGTAGCTTCGTAGGGCATTACATTTGGTTTCAGAGCCAAGTACCTAGCTATGTCTGCCAACGAAAACAAGACCGTTCGTCCACCTTCAGATTACAGCACCTTCAGGAACCGTGAAGGAGCTTCTTCGGTGATGGAAGGACACTCCTCGACGAGGCCTCCTTTCTTCAACGGTACCAATTACGGGTACTGGAACTGCCGGATGGAAACTTTCCTCCGAAGTGCTTCATTGTGGAGAGCCACGTTGACGGAGTATGTCGAGCCCAAAGAAGAAGATTTCGCGAAGTGGACTACCGCGGAGGTCACCGCAGAGGTAAGCAATGCCAAGGCAATGAACGCCTTGCAATGTGATTTGGAGCCCGAGGACTTCAACAAGATATGCACATGTAAGAGTGCATATCAAATATGGAACTCCCTCCTCATCTTGCATGAAGGAACGAGTAGGGTAAGAGACTCTAAACTCGTTGTTGTTAATAGATTTCGAATTATTTCATATGCAACGGGGTGAGAAGATGAAGGAGTATTATGCTCGCTTCGTCGACATCACAAACGAGTTGGAGGCTCTTGGGAAAACCTACACCCAAAAGGAGAAAATCTCCAAGATAATTGACGGACTTCCTTCTTGTTGGGAGAAACGTACCTTCGCCATCGAGGAAGGTAATGATATGAGTAAGTACACGGTTATTCAACTAATGGGTACCTTAATGTCTTATGAGGTAAGCAAGGATAGCAAGCTAAAGTTGTAGGACAAGATGAAGTCCTACTTGAAGCAAGACGAGCCAAAGAAGAAGGCGATTGCATTCAAGGCCGCTCCATCTACATCTACATCTACCGATGATGAAGACTCGGAAGACGAGTTGGACTTGGAATCCATTGCCCTCATGGCAAAGAAGTTCAACCGGTTCTTCCGGAAAGGTAATTTTCAGAACAAATCCAAGTTTAGTTCTTCTAACGCCTCCTCTCCTTTGTGCTTCAAATGCAACAAGCCAGGACACATGAAAGCGGATTGTCCTCAAAATTAGCAAAAGGAGAAGTGGAAGGCACCAAAGTTCGACAAGTCAAAGAAGTACAAGAAATGGTACAAGAAAGGGCTTGTCAGGACATTCACCGACTCCGAGGATTCCTCAAGTGGAGAGTCGGACGATGAGCAAGTGGAGCAAGCACACATGTCCTTCATGGCTAGAGAGGAGCCAGATAAAGATTCCTCCTCCGATGATAGCGACAATGAAGGCGATGAGGTAACAATGGATGACCTTAGACATGCTAATGAGCAAATATGGTCTAAATACACTAAATTAGTAAATAGATATACTAAAGTAAAAGATGATTTAGCTAGCATCCAAACCTCGCCTAAACCTATCATCACCAACAACGACACCGTTGTTGAAGAGTTGAGAAATGAGATTGTAAATCTCAAGTCTCAACTTGAACATGTTCATATTGAGGAATCGGATGAACATGAGATAGCAGATTTCACTTCTCGAAACTCAACTTTGAGTATCGAGAATGAGAATCTCAAATCTCGTGTTTATGCACTCACATCGCAAGTGTCCACTTTGGATGCTTCGACGCATTCTCTCACCGAGAAATATGAGTGCACATTAGGCCGAATTAATAAATTCAATAAGGGTAAGGACCATTTGGATAAAATCCTAAATGACTTGCTTCCGGCCAATCACCACATTGGCTTGGGGTATAAGATGGGAAGTTCATCCAAATCGGCCACTACCTTTGTTAGGCCAACTTCCAGTGACTCAACGAGTGGTAGCAAACACTCTTTTGGTAGTTCATCTACCAATGGTGCTTCCACCTCGTACACACCCTCATTTGGAAAGAAACCCACTTTGGGTGGACCTCCAAAGAAGGGTCATGCCTACATGTACACAAATACCATACCACGTGGAACACACGTCCTACTCCACATGCTCACACAAATGATGATTTTTATGCACCACATCCACGGGCACGTGCACACCATGTGAGACACCATCACGCACGTGTTCCTCCACATGCATATGTTCATCCACACCATCATATGAACCATTCTCATAATGCACCATTTCATCATGTTCCTTATGCCTATCCACGACATGCATCACGTAGAAATCAACAACGCATGCATGCTCGAAATAGGAGTAGGTGCCTCGTCTCAAATGATGTGAGAACTACTCCCAAGCGCAGGAGATCATGCAAGTAATATCCTGGTGAGTCCAGGTATCAAATCCGCGGGACAACTGACCTGCAAAACTACGAATGTCAATCTGTAAAGAATAATAATACGATGAGAACCAACCACCTATCAGGTATAATCAAGAGTATCAAGAGTTTGGAATAAGAAGCGAAAATTTTGCGATATTTACGGTGACTTAGGTTGGGATACAAGTATGGGGAGTATGTGATGGGTTTGATTTCGTTAGGGTGTGTGTAATCATTGATTATCAATACCTTTTCTATAACTCAACGTTTCACCCGGTCAGGGCACGAGAACGTCGAAAAGTATGGCGATCAAGTATATAAAAGTGTGCCAAAGAATTAATCACGGGCAAATAGGGCGAAAAGATATAGAAATCAATGAATACGACACCCTAACTACGTCAACACCAACATATATGAAGTGGATGTGCTACGGTTGTGATTTCATTAGGAGTTTATAATCACTGAAATATCATGTCTTTTATATAACTCAACGCTTCACCCGGTCAAGGCGTGAAGACGTCGGAAGATGAATCGATAAAAACTAGTCAAAATAGCCGTATACATATCACTAGGAACATTGATTTCATTAAACGATAAATGCAACAATAAGTTCAGATTAGTGAACATGAGTTGGCTAGCCTTGTCAGGGCCTAGCCATATGGGATGTAAACAATATCGACAATAAGCAAATACCCAACAAATACGTTGTAGAAATCAATGTTACGAGCAATTTTGACATGATAATAGGGCTAAAGACATGAAATTTAGCGACTACATACTCATAATTACTTCACAACCATAGCAGAAGGAGATTAGCCACGCATGGTGCAATAAAAATCAGATTGCATAGCAAAATACATCGTTTTAGTAGCAAAATACAATGAAATACACCAAATACGGGGTATAAGTTCAAGAATTTATCACCAAATCTCCACTTTAGAACCCAAAACTCTTTGAGAATAGGAAGAACAGCCTCTGGAAATTTTCAGAATTTTCTCCTGGAGAAATACGCACAGTAGCCGCTCCAAAAGTCCCAAAATATGCCAGTATACCCCCAAAAACCCTAGAATACGCTTATATATTAGCATTGCGGGTTTGGGGGCTTAACGGGTTCAAAACCCGCACCCAATAGCGTTCAAAACCCGCATCCGCAGCCACTGGCTGATCTCGTCTGTTGATTTAGAGAAGGATTCGTTGTGGGAGAGCCACGTGTGCGTCAATAACCGTGCACCCGCATCCGCTCTTAATACTCCGAGTTCGCTTCAGAATTACATCCACCGTTGGATCTTAATCCAACGGTCAAGATCACGGCCCAATCGAATCTGCAGCGGCGTCGTCCATGCCCATTGGATCAGCATCCAACAGTCAACACTCAGCTACGTCGTCGCTTCGCATCTCGCCCGCCCTTCGCATTGTAGCCGTCGGATGACGATCAAACCGCTACAGATGAGCCACGTCGCCGCTTCTCTCACTGCGGGCGGGGAGAATACAGTCCGTTGGATCAGGGGTCGACGGCTCCGATGGAGCCACATCGCCCCCGCTGTTAAATTCGAGCGGGAGTGATGGTGGCCGTTGGATCTCAATCCAACGGCCCTTATTAATTCCCGCTGTTAATTTCTGCTGCCGTTGGATTTGAGCGGGAACGGCCTGATCCACGCCACGTGTGCGCCAAGATTCGTGCGGCCGATATTTCTTTTTATTTCTTCATTTTAAATTGTATTCTGCATTCAAAAATTCATAGTAATTAGCACAGATCTCAGAAAAATACAAATAAATAGTCGTTGGAATCGTGAGATCGAGACCTTGCCATGAAAAATATAAAAATGCAGAAATACTCAATAGAATTTATGTTTTGTGCAAAAATCAAGTAATTTCTCTAATAATTGATGATATTAAAAATACGAACGTATTAGAGACCAATTAAGCATCATATAAGCACAAAATAAGGCTAAATAGGGGGTTAAATATGCAATATTCAACCCGAATCACACCCCTCAACTAGTGATTTGCTAGTCCCTAGCAAAAAGAGCGATGAATACAGATGATTAGTAAAATAATAATTCTATCAATTGCTTATGGCATGGTTCAATAATACGCTTTCAAACATGATTTATACCATCAATATGCATAATCCATGCACAAGATCAATCACATGAAATTTTCTCTAATTTAATTTGAATAAAGATCATGCAAGCATCGTTTTGCGCAAGCAAAAGTATAACACGTCATTATGTACTAGTTTTCTTGTTTCCAAGGAATTGGAATCTCAAAAAGATCGTTCAAATCATGGGTATTGAAGTTGCTCAGTGTATTCATCGTTTCTTTTTCCCTTTTTTGTTCCACGTAACGCGCATCAAGCAACATTTGCGGAAAAATGTATAACTTGGATCGCTCCATCAAATGAGCGAGGTTTCGGTCAATGGCTACCAAATCAGACGATCATTGGGCATTAGGCCAAGAAGGACCCCTCGGACTGTACTACTCGAGCCAACCAAGTTATTTATTTATTGGCACACTTGTTCAATTCATTCATTTTAAATTTTAGCCAAGTTTTTTTCTTCTTCTTAAGCAACTCAACACCCATAAATCGAACATAAACATCAATAACAAAGGCCAAATTTCCTCTTCAACTTGAAGACTTTTCTAATAAATCGTGTATACTTAAGCTTTTTTCATCACATTAGCATGCATGAAATAAATTCAAACTATTTCGAGATATTAATCATGGCAATTGAAAATTTTCATGAATAGCATATTAACGAGCAATTCCATGAAGAAGAAAAAAAATTAATATTTCAGGCCATAAGCAATTTTTAGAACTCAATTAACGCAAAATCACCCGCATTTGAGGTATACGAAGGAGTTTAAAATGGTGAGATTAGTGGTTGATTCTTGCCTTATGCCATGCTTTTGAAAAAAAAAATCCTAAGGTCTCATACACACCCCACAACTAAAGATGGACATTGTCCTCAATGTCGAAAGGGGTACGAGTTTATTCAAGCAAGCATCCTAGAAAGCATATAAAATTCTACGCTACTGGAAAGAACACACCGTGTTCAAATGGCGGATCCTGAATCTTTAATGGTGGAGGAAGTTGTTCAATTTGATCCTTGCGCTCCTCGGCGAGTAACTTCCTCGTTTAGCTAAATTGGACTCCAGCAACACAACTCCAAGCATCTCTATAAGCTGTTTACCAATGTCCTACAAGAGATGAGTTATGTCAGTCCAAATTATTTTAAAATTATTCGCCATAAACATATTCCAAATATGGTCATCAAAGTCGGTGAAGTAAAATAGAGCATGGTGATGACAACTCCCTGAAAAATGTGCACTACGCTCGGTATGATGCTCAGTCAATGTGGAGAGTGGTAAATGATCTTGGGAAAGAACTGGGGAAGGTAATGGTTCGGGCTCCATATAGATATTCTTTAAACCAACGTCCCTAGTCGTCTCCTCCTCCTGTTCATCCAAAATTGCTCGCTCATCCTCTATTTTGCACACACTTCCTGCCATGTCAATGTGTTCCTTCGTGACTTCATCGTGGCATGGCTCGCTCGGTATACCTGCAATAAAAGATAAACTCACATTAGTTTCTAGAAATCGAATTTCAAAAGATTTATTTTCTTCTAAGCAAGTGGCAATCAGCTTAAGATTTTCTATAGATTGCTGAATCTGCCGACTCCGAGCGAGGAATTTCTCTCGGAATTGATGGGATGTGGCCTCCTGTGTCTGAATAAGCAGTTGAACTTCCTCTTTCAAGTGTTGCAAAGGTACGTCTACGCTTTGCTCTCCTTGATCAAGGCTTGAAGGCTCCGTTGAATCGCACTCTGAAGTCTCGTTCATGATTTCTTTGTTCTCTTGTAAAGACTCCATATAATTCCACGCCTCTGACGGCGTCATGGCTCCTAAGAATTCCTGCAGCTGTGGTCATAGCCCGCCTAGGAATGACTCCATAAGCTCTTTCTTTGTGTACCCATGCTGCGGATAGCTCGATATTATGTCTGTGAACCTCCTCCAGGCCTGAAAGAAAGTTTCACAATCAGCCTGATTAAAACTAACAATCTTGAGCTTCTCCATCCTATGTTTGTGTGCCTTATCATATTCATCATCATACAAATTGTTCGTGCAATAGAATTTCATGTATTCCATGTACTCCATTTTTAAAAGAGAAAACAAAAAGCAAAAATAAAAAAAATCCTAGACTATAAAATGGAAGGATCTCACCGAATGTTCCTCCAAACGAACTGAATTCGTAGCTTACAAGTACTGTTGTCCCCGGCAACGGCGCCAAAAACTTGCCTCGTCTCAAATGATGTGAGAACTACCCCCAAGCACAGGAGATCGTGCAAGTAATATCCTGGTGAGTCCAGGTATCTAATCCGCGGGACAACTGACCTGCAAAACTATGAACGTCAATCTGTAAAGAATAATAATACGATGAGAACCAACCACCTATCAGGTATAATCAAGAGTATCAAGAGTTTGGAATAAGAAGCGAAAATCTTGCGATATTTACGGTGACTTAGGTAGGGATACAAGTATGGGGAGTATGTGTTGGGTTTGATTTCGTTAGGGTGTGTGCAATCATTGATTATCAATACCTTTTCTATAACTCAACGTTTTGCCCAGTCAGGGTATGAGAACGTCGGAAAGTATGGTGATCAAGTATATAAAAGCGTGCCAAAGAATTAATCACGTGCAAATTGGGCGAAAAGATATAGAAATCAATGAATACGACACCCTAACTACGTCAACACCAACACATATGAAGTGGATGTGCTACGGTTGTGATTTCATTAGGAGTTTATAATCGCTGAAATATCATGTCTTTTATATAACTCAACGCTTCACCCGGTCAAGGCGTGAAGACGTCGGAAGATGAATCGATAAAAACTAGTCAAAATAGCCGTATACATATCACTAGCAACATTGATTTCATTAAACGATAAACGCAACAATAAGTTCAGATTAGTGAACATGAGTTGGCTAGCCTTGTCAGGGCCTAGCCATATGGGATGTAAACAATATCGACAATAAGCAAATACCCAACAAATACGTTGTAGAAATCAATGTTACGAGCAATTTTGACATGATAATAGGGCTAAAGACATGAAATTTAGCGACTACATACTCATAATTACTTCACAACCATAGCAGAAGGAGATTAGCCACGCATGGTGCAATAAAAATCAGATTGCATAGCAAAATACATCGTTTTAGTAGCAAAATACAATGAAATACACCAAATACGGGGTATAAGTTCAAGAATTTATCACCAAATCTCTACTTTAGAACCCAAAACTCTCTCAGAATAGGAAGAACAGCATCTGGAAATTTTCAGAATTTTCTCCTGGAGAAATACGCACAGTAGCCGCTCCAAAAGTCCCAAAATACGCCAGAATACCTCCAAAAACCCTAGAATACGCTTATATATTAGCATTGCGGGTTTGGGGGCTTAACGGGTTCAAAACCCGCACCCAATAGCGTTCAAAACCCGCATCCACAGCCGCTTGCTGATCTCGTCCGTTGATTTAGAGCGGGATTCGTTGTGGGAGAGCCACGTGTGCGTCAATAACCGTGCGCCCGCATCCGCTCTTAATACTCCGAGTTCACTTCGGAATTACATCCACCGTTGGATCTTAATCCAACGGTCAAGATCGCGGCCCAATCGAATCCGTAGCGGCGTCGTCCACGACCATTGGATCATCATCCAACGGTCAACACTCAGCCACGTCGTCGCTTCGCATCTCGCCCGCCCTTCGCATTGTAGCCGTCGGATGACGATCGAACCGCTACGGATGAGCCACGTCGCCGCTTCTCTCACTGCGGGCGGGGAGAATACGGTCCGTTGGATCAGGGGTCGACGGCTCCGATGAAGCCACGTCGCCCCCGCTGTTAAATTCGAGCGGGAGTGATGGTGGCCGTTGGATCTCAATCCAACGGCCCTTATTAATTCCCGATGTTAATTTCTGCTGCCGTTGGATTTAAGCGGGAACGGCCTGATCCACGCCACGTGTGCGCCAAGATTCGTGCGGCCGATATTTCTTTTTATTTCTTCATTTTAAATTGTATTCTGCATTCAAAAATTCATAGTAATTAGCACAGATCTCAGAAAAATACAAATAAATAGTCGTTGGAATCGTGAGATCGAGACCTTGCCATGAAAAATATAAAAATGCAGAAATACTCAATAGAATTTATGTTTTGTGCAAAAATCAAGTAATTTCTCTAATAATTGATGATATTAAAAATACGAACGTATTAGAGACCAATTAAGCATCATATAAGCACAAAATAGGGCTAAATAGGGGGGTTAAATATGCAATATTCAACCCGAATCAGTAGGGCTCCCAAAATCTTCACTATTTGGAGCCCAAAGGACACAAGCATGAATGAAAAACAAGTTTATATGAATTCTTATTTTATGAATGTCGAGCATAGTGATAATTATGTGGGGAAGTCTAAGTCCAATTGGACTTGGCTTCTAAAGGTCTAATCTTTTAGGACCCAATGACCTTGGGTACCATGGAATGATATGTTTATCTTTAGGTACTCAAGAAAAAGATACGGAGCAACAAATCAAAATTTACCTCCGAGAATAATTGGATACTCGATAGCGGGTGTTCAAAACACATGATGAGTGATGCTCAATTGCTCTCCGGAGTGGTGCCCATTGCAAATGGGAACCGGGTAGTCTTTGGAGGCAACGAGAGCGAAACCATCATAGGTGTTGGCAAAGTGGGTAATCCTTCTAAACCACTTATAAGTGATGTTTACCTTGTTAAAGGATTAAACCACAATCTTATTTCAATAAGCCAACTTTGTGACAACGGTTACAAAGTTAGCTTTGCGAAAGGAATGTGCCATATTTTAAGAAAAGATAATAATGATTTATTATTTTTCGACACACGCCGTAAGGATATATATATCCTAAATCTTCCAAGATCACATGAACAATGTCTCATTGCCAACACAAGTGAACAACACTTATGACATCGATGTTTTGGTCATGTGAACTTTGGAACACTCTTTAAACTTTCCAAGTTAAATTCTATTAGAGGCTTTCCTAAGCTTGTCTTTCAAAAGAAAAGCTTTTGTGACTCGTGTCAGCGAGGCAAGCTTCCAAAATCGTCTTTTAAACCTAAGAAAAGCATTTCTTCTAAGCGGCCACTAGAGCTATTGCATCTAGATTTATTTGGGCCAACTAGAGTTGCTTCATTAGGAAATGCACGATATGGACTTGTCATCGTTGATGACTTTTCTAGATTTACTTGGGTATTTTCCTTAAGTAATAAAAATGATGCTTTTGAAAACTTCACAATATTTGTTAAGAAAGTACAAAATCTCATTGGGACCACCATTGTCACTATTCGTAGTGATCATGGAGGGGAATTTGAGAATGAGTCTTTCTCAAATTTTTGTGATGATGTTGGTATTACTCACACCTTTTTATTCCCTCGCGCACCTCCTCAAAATGGTGTTGTTGAGAGAAAGAATAGGACGCTAGTGGAGTGTGCTCGCACTATGCTTGATGATAGCCAACTTGGCCATCAATTTTGGGAGGAAGCGGTACATACCGCTTGCTATGTGTTTAATAGGACACTTTTGAGGCCCGACACCAAACAAACTTATTAAGAATTTTTGTTTGGTAGGTTGCCTCAAGTTAAACATTTTCGAGTTTTCAGCGCAAAATGTTTTATTAAAAACACGTATGGTAGTTTGGACAAATTTGATCCAAGATCCGATGAGGGGATATTTGTTGGATATTCCTCCCGTAGCAAAGCCTACCGGATATACAACAAACGAACCTCAACGATCGAGGAATCACTTCATGTTTCATTTAAGGAAGGATTTGTCCCGACTAGAATTACTAATGATGATGACTCCATGTATGTTTTATGTGATTCAATTGGTAATTCTAATTCTATTGATTCTATTGATACTAACCATTCTAATGAATCTTTTGAGAATGTTCCTAGTGATCAGGGAATTCCCAAACGGCTTCATACCGTTCGTGACCATCCTCATGAGCAAGTCATTGGCAATATCCTTGATAGTGTCAAGACGAGATCTCAAGTCAACTACTTCGCTCATTGTGCCTTTGCCTCCTCGATAGAGCCAAAGAATATTAACGAAGCGTGCGAAGATGGTGCTGGGATCTTAGCCATGGAGGAAGAACTCATTCAATTCGAGAGGAATGAGGTTTGGGAGCTTGTTCCATTGCCTTCGAAGAACCACACCGTTATAGGAATGAAGTGGATTTTCAAGAATAAGACCGACGAGAACCAAATCGTCGTCCGGAACAAAGCTCGGTTAGTAGCTCAAGGCTATCGGCAAGAGGAAGGTATCGATTTCGAAGAATCCTTTGCTCCGGTAGCTAGATTAGAATCTATTAGATTATTGTTATCTTTTGCATGCCATAAAGATTTTAAACTCTTTCAAATGGATGTTAAAATTACGCTTTAAAACGGAGATGTTGTTGAGGAAGTTTACGTTTCTCAACCTCCGGGTTTTATAAATGAAAAATTTCCAAATCATGTTTTCAAACTTAAGAAAGCACTTTACGGTTTGAGACAAGCTCCTCGAGCTTGGTATGACCGTTTAAAGAATTTTCTTTTGGATTTAGGTTTTAAAATGGGAGAAGTTGATTCTACATTATTTGTTAAGTATTCGAATAATGATATAATTTTAGTTCAAATTTATGTTGATGATATCATTTTCGGTGCTACTAACTTCACTCTTTGCGAAGAGTTTTCTAATGTTATGAAGGATCAATTTGAGATGAGCCACATGGGTGAGCTCAAATATTTCTTAGGTCTCCAAATTCTCCAAATGAACGATGCAATCTTCATCCACCAAACCAAGTACACGATGGAGTTGCTAAAGTGATTTGGAATGGAGAATGCCTTCGGGAAGAAGACTCCAATGAGCACTACTATGCATCTTGATAAAGATACGGGCGGAAAAGATGTAGACATTCGTCTATATCGAGGTATGATAGGTAGTTTACTATATCTTACCGCAAGTAGGCCCGATATAATGTTTGCCGTATGTGTATGTGCTCGTTATCAGTCTCAACCTAAGGAATATCACTTAGTAGCGATAAAACGTATTTTCCGTTATTTAAGTTACACACTTGACTTTGGGTTACTTTATCCAAAGTCTAGCACATATGAGTTAATCTCATATAGTGACGCAGATTATGCAGGATCAAATCCGACAGGAAAAGTACTAGTGGCACTTACCATTTTATTGGAAATTCTCTTGTCTCTTGGTTTTCCAAGAAGCAGAATTCCGTATCACTTTCAACCACTGAGGCAGAATATATTACCGTCGATGCCGCGTGTGCTCAGGTTCTTTGGATGAGACACACTCTTAAAGACTTTGGTATAAACTGTGATACTTGCCCTATCATGGTGGACAACCAAAGTGCAATTTGTCTCTCTAAGAATCCGGTACACCATTCCCGTTCGAAACACATAGATGTCCGACACCATTTCTTAGATGATCATGTTGCTAAAAAGGACATCATTTTAGTGTACGTTGAAACCCAGAAGCAAATCGCCGATATTTTCACGAAACCACTCAAGGAAGATTCCTTTGTGCGGTTGCGTCGAGAATTGGGGATTATGGGTGAATCCGAGATTTAGGATTCATATTTTGTTCAATAATCTTGCATGCTATTAAATTTCGTTATATATGCTCATGCTAGATTTATTGGAATTTTCTGGATTTTTGGTTGAATTTTCGAAATTTGTGCTCGAAATATTCATGAACGTCAAATTTAAGATTTTCGATGTTTAATGGGGGTAGTATAATGATTACTGAGAGTTTTACGATGTTTCGTCCAAGTGCGATTAGGAGAGAACTCAAAATTTCAAATTCTAAAATTTTTGAACTCTGTTAGTCGGTTCATGTTCATTGACCGACCAACTAGATTGTGTTCTAGTCGGTCAGTGAATGAACTCAGACCGACTCTCAAGCCCTAATTTTGGCTTCAGTTACTGTTTGCACTTAGTCGGTTCAAGCTCATTGGCCGACCGACTAGATCATCATCTAGTCGGTCAGCGCTTGAACTGTGACCGACTAAATGCAACAGGGACAGTTGCGTCTTTTGATCTTCCAATCGACTTTTACGTATCTGCACCGACTAAAATCATTTCTAGTCGATGCGTAATTCCTTCTCCAGCCAAAAATCCCTGAAACCCTTCGTCTTCCTCCTCTCCCTCCGTCGATTCCGGCCGTTTTCTGACCATCTCCGGCCGTGGATCTCCACTATCTCCTCCCTAGGTGATTCTCCTCACTCTCCTCTAGCTCCTAGGGTTTGATTTCAGCTTTTAGACCTAGGTTTATCTCGTTTTTCAGTTCGGCCTAGGGTTTGATCTTAGGGTTTTAGTTTTCAATCTCGTTTGTTTGCACGTGTCTTGTCTCGCTTATGGCAAAGACACGCATTACGATCGACCCCTCACGTCCTTCACCTATGACCGTCGAATCTCCATCTACGGACCCCCGCAACCTAAACGCCGATCTAAATCAACCCATCCTTCGTCGTCTTCGCCTCCTCTTAAGAAGAAGAGGACGACGACTGCCAAGCCTAGATCTCAGCCTAAGCCTAGAAAACAGCCCGTGTCTCCAGCTTCATTTCCTCCCACTCCTCCTGATGATTCCGACACGGAATACATTCCGGAGACCGAGCATACCGCTCGGGATCCTTCTCCTCCACCCCGATCTAGCACACGTCAGCCTAAGGGGAAGGCTCCGATGCCAGTTGGCGGTGTCGATATATCGTTGTGTCGCGACGACCCATTGTGTCTCGTGGCTTACAACATTATAGAGTACTGTCCTCTGCTGTTGGAGCACTTCGTTCAGTTCTCCGACTTCCCACACCTAGCTGATCTTCTTTCGTCTAGTGGCCTTATCGATTATCTTCGATATGACCCTAAGGCGAATCCACATCCTTACCCTCGCCTTGTCAAGCTTTTCTACGCGAATAGGGTTCACGGTCAGTACGACGAGACCTATTCCATTGAGACGACTGTCTTGGGGACACCAATTGTCCTCACGGCAGAAATCTTAGGGGATTTGATTGGTGTCTCCTCGTCTGGCCTTCTTCCTTCTGATATCTCTGTTGATGATATTTCTGAGCTTGATCAGATGATGCTCTCCGAGATTTTCCATGTCATCCCTCCTGCCATGATTGGCGTCCCATCCAAGTCCTTCAAGCCAAATGCTTGGGTGCTTAACCTTATTTTGAAGTCGTGCCTCCTTCCGAAGTATGGCTCTTCTTCCTTGCCTTCCCAGCCATTCCTCAAACTCATTTACGCCATCTTCATGGGGAGTGAGATCAATTGGGCAAGGATCATTCTTGACAAGATGGACTCCTTCGAATGTATTCGAAAGTCCACCAAGTCAGCCCACATTCCATACCCTTGCCTATTGACTCTCGTGTTCCGTCACTTCCGTGTCCCTCTTCCTCCCGATGATGAGCGTCCCCTCGGTCCCCCTCTGAATGCGACGGACGTCAAGAAGTCTCTTGCGGCGCTTCGTCACGTTCAGAGGACGACCCCTTCAGCTTCTGCTTCAACTGCTCCTCCACCTCCACCTCCTACTCTTGCTGAGCTTGCCCGTTCGTTGAGAAGTGTGGAGTCTCGTTGTGCTCGTTCGGAGGCGATGCTAGCTCGCATCTGCTCTCGCATGGGCATTGACGTTCCTCCGTCTGTTTTTGACGACAAGGAGATGGATGATGATGAGCTCGAGGAGCTCATTGGATCTGCTGTTCGTGCCCCAGAGGGTACATCTGCTATTGCTACTGCTACGTCTGCTGGTGCCCCCGAGAGCACACCTGTTGCCACCATACCTCCGGTGGATAATTCGTCTGGTGCTCCCAAGGCCACTACCGGTGCGACCGTGGACACTCCTGCTGACCCAGTGACCACCACTCCTTCTGCGGAGTCTGCTGCTGCTGCAGATCCTCCCGCTGCCTCTTGAGCTTCTTTGGAGGACTCTCCTAGTGCACATTGGATGATATATGTAGTGTGAGAGAGTTGGGTAGGATAGATGGTGGTTATGGATTTTGTGATGTATTTTGATGTATCTCTTATGGAGTTTTGATATTTTTGTATGTATGTGATACTCCGATATCTTTTGTGATATGATGTTGTATTTTGTGCTTCGATCTGAGGATCGCTTTTATGTATGTTGGCGATGTATACTTTTGATGTATCTATGTTTCATATATATATACACACACACACACACACACACACACACACACACACACACACATCGGTGTTGCCATTTACTTCTTTTGTGCACATTATATTATTGCCTATGATGATTGATTTCGTCGCTCGACGATAATAACTTGGTTAAATAGAAATTATTTCTATGAAAACATAGAATTGTTTTCCATGTACTTAATTAACCAAGAATGTTGATATTGGAGAGTATATTCCATAACTCAATCCGTAAAATTTATTTGAGTTTTGATGATTTTATTTTTCGATTTTCGACTATGGTATCATTGGCACGCTTTGATTTAATTCGTATTTTCCTTTGGTGTCATTTGGACCGTGGTCGTATTCTACGACTCCCGTGCTTTTATTTGAAGCCATTGTTGTTGTCGTTGTTCTCCTCCCACTCTTTTTGCTTATGCCAAAGGGGGAGAGATATAATAATGATGATGAGCTAAATGATAATTTAAAACATTTTTTCATGAATCTAATTTGATATGTTAGATTCAGGGGGAGTTAAGATATAAAAATGGATTTCAAATCCGATATTTCAATAATCGAATTCTCATTGTTTACTTTCCTCGTCTGCTTGATGCATATGATTATTGTTTAATTTGGAATTAACGTGTCATCAATGCGGGGGGAGTAAGTAAATTTCATTTGAATTATTATTTTAGATTATTATTTATGTTGGTTTGTCATCACCAAAAAGGGGGAGAATGTTGAGTATTGACTCCCCGGATTTGGTTTTGGATGATGAACAAACATAAATATGTCGTGAACTAACTCTTTGTGAGCGCAGTTATGGAGATCGTCGCCAAATTTATATGAACATCCAAAACGACGTCTCAAGACTTCTCAAAGCGCGTGATCGTGTGCCTAAAGCTTTGTTGAAGCTCAAGGACTATTATTGAAGTCATGAAGACTCGATTGAAGCTTTTGAAGACGGTTCGTCAAGTTTTATTTATAGTCTTCTAGCTTCTTTTCGTAGAATGTTAAGCCTTAAGTAGGTCTTATGTTTTAATCTTCATAAAGCTCCTATCTTAGAGCTAGGATCTTAGTAGAAGTCCATACAAACTTTCCTGAAGCTTTGCGCTTCGATTCACGACTTTTTGTGCATGTTAGTTGGTTCAAGAAGAAGAACCAACCGACTAGATGGCAATCTAGTCGGTCGGTAAAGCTTCTTGAACCGACTAGAATGCCTTCTCAATTCTAAGCTCTTTAAAGTTTACAGTTAGTCGGTCCACGTTGAATCACCGACCGACTAGTTGATGTACTAGTCGGTCAGTGATCCTTCTTAGACCGACTAGTTGAGCTTTCCCTGTACAGCCATAGTTACGGTTTATCGTTAGTCTGTCAAAGAACGTTTGTCGATCGACTAGTTGATGAACTAGTCGGTCAACATTTGTTCTTAGACCGACTAATTCTACTTGAAGTCAGCCTTCTCTATTTCGACTATTAGTCGGTCAATGAACACTCACCGACCGACTAGTTGTGAAACTAGTCGGTCGGCAAGTCTTCTTAGACCGACTAGTTGTCTATCTCATGTACTTCACCTTTTGGCTGTTCAACCGTTAGTCGGTCTATGTTGTATCACCGACCGACTAGTTGATGAACTAGTCGGTCAGTGATCCTTCTTTGACCGACTAGTCTGGTTCAGAATAGAGCCGTTGGAGCTTTAATTGAAACGTTTCTCTCTCTCTCTTTCCTCTATCCTATATATACTTGGAGTGCTGCATTCATAGCATTCAAGGCTGATATTTATTGAAGTTTAGAGATCAAAAGAGAAGCAATTACTTCTCATTCAAAGCTCTTTCATTTCTCAATTGAATCTCTCCCTCACTCTTATTTCAAAAGAGAGATTCATTGATTGTGAGCCTTCCAAGCCAAGTGCTTGATTCTAGGTCACCAACATCTTCCTAAGTCTCCATAGCTGGTCTACATCTTGGAGCTAGGGTTTGGTGCCTTCATCTTCCCCAAAATCCTCTTTGCCCTAATTCGTAAGTTTACTCAAGGCATATGTATTTTGTGGTAAGCATTTTTATTTCAATTTACTTTGAATATTGCAAGTGATTTACTCTCGGTTGTGAGAGTTTATTTGTGATCCCGGGTTGTGGGAGTCACAATTTCATTTGTGTATGATTTGACCTTGTAGGGGTTTCTACAAGTATTTCATAGTGCAAATTTGAGTTAGAAGTTTCTAACTCAAGTATCCGGAGGGGATCCGGGTGTTTGGGACGTAGGATCATCGGGAACAAGTCGGGGAGACTTGGGTGGATCCGAACCCGTTAAATTGCTTGTTTGCGATTGTTTTCTTTGTTGTCAATATTTACATTTCCGCATTTCCGCATTGTTGGTTGAGTTTGCAAGATAATTAGGAATTACCTTCTTAATTATTTTAAAGTACTATTCACCCCCCCTCTAGTACGTGTGCAGTAGCTTCGTAGGGCATTACACCTATCCCTAGACGTTTTATTAAATTGATATTTCTCTCGATATTTGAACGATTGTGGTTGTTATACCCCAAACTATTCTCGATTCTCTTGGTAGCTAGGTGATTGGAAAGAGACACGGTCATTTGTTCCTCCTTGAATTCGATACCCGCTCGCCGCTACACCGTGCGCTTGCGGTAAAACTACAAGTCATTTTTCGGGTGTACACTCGGAAGCGATCAAGTTTTTGGCGCCGTTGCCGGGGAGCGCATTTGACGGTGTTCGATTTTGATCACCCGGTTATCTCTTACCATCTATCTTCCTTTCTTTCCTTATTTTTCCTTTTTGACTCTGTTTGCTCCCCAATTTACTTGCTCTCCCAGAATTCTCCATAAGATCTTAACAGGAACATGGGGGACGCAATGTTGATGACTGAGTCTAGCCTTGGAGATGATGAATCCTTCGCGAGCCTTCTTAAAGAACTTGTTGATGAGGTCCATGCCACAGGTGTAATGCCCTGATAGCTACTGCACAAGTACTAAGGGGGGTGAATAGTACTTTAAAATAATCAAGAGAATTATTTCTAATTATTGTGCAAACTCAACCAACAATGCGGAAAGAAAATATTAACAAACAAGAATTAAGCAATGCAAACAAACGATGTAATGGGTTCGGATCCACCCAAGTCTCCCCGACTTGTTCCCGATGATCCTACGTCCCAAACACCCGGATCCCCTCCGACTACTTGAGTTAGAATCCTCTAACCCAAGTTTTGCATTATGAAATTCTTGTAGAAAACCTCTACAAGATCAAATCATACACAAAACGAAATGTGACTCCCACAAACCGGGATCACAAACTTCTCTCACAAATCGAGAGATAAACTTGCAATATCAAGTAAATGAAACAATAAACACTTACCAACAAAATCCTATGCCTTGAGTAAAACTTACAGATTTTAGGGCAAGGAGGATTTTGAACGAGAGAATGTCACCAAACCCTAGCTCCACCAAGATGAACAGCGATCGAAGGCTAGGATGGAGTTGGTGACTTTGAATCAAGCTCTTGGCTTGAGTGGCTCACAATGAAGAGAATCACTCTTGAGGAAATTAGGGCTCAAGGAGTTTGGAGAGATTCTTGTGAGAATGAGGAAGCTTTAGAAATGGAATTGAATGCTTTCTCTTTGATCTCTAAATCACAATAAATGTCAGCCTTGAATGCTAGGATGAAACATCACAAGTATATATAGGATAGAGAGAAGAGAGAGCAAAAAATCGTGGCATTTAATGCCCCAACGGCTTTATTCTGAAGCAGTCTAATCGGTCTAAGAAGGATCACTGACCGATTAGTTTTGCAACTAGTCGGTCGGTGATTCTTCTTGGACCGACTAAAAGGTTCACAGCCAAGAAGGAGAATTCAGGCGATATAACTAGTCGGTCTAAGAAGACTTGCCAACCGACTAGTTTGACAACTAGTCGGTCGGTGAATGTTTTTTGACCGACTAAGAGTTGAAATCCAATAGGCTGAACACAAGGAGAACTAGTCGGTCTAAGAACAAATTCCAACCGACTAGTTTAACAACTAGTCGGTCGATGGATGTTCTTGGACCGACTAACTAGTCAACAGTAGCTAGGCTGAAAGAATGAAGGATAACTAGTCGGTCTAAGAAGGATTCTCTACCGACTAGTTTGATAACTAGTCGGTCGGTGAACCTTCTTGGACCGACTAATTGATCAACAATGCCTAGGCTGAATTGAGTGAGGAAATCTAGTCGGTTCAAGAAGGATTATTAACCGACTAGATGACAATCTAGTCGGTTGGTTCTTCTTCTTGAACCAACTAAGATGCACTAGAAGCCGCGAAATGAAGCGTAAATCTTCGGGAAAGTTTTTATGGGATTCTACGATAATCCTAGCTCTAAGATATGAGCTTTATGAAGATTATAATGTAAGTCCTACTCAAGGCTTAACATTCTACGAAAAGAAGCTAGAAGACTATAAAATAAACTTGACGAACCGTCTTCAAAGCTTTAATCCGAATCTCTTGACTTCAATAATGCTCCTAGAGCTTCAACGAAGCTTCAGGCACACGATCACGCGCTTTGAGAAGTCCTGAGACGTCGCTTTTGATGTATGTAGAATTTTGGCGATGATCTCCATGACTGCGCTCACAAAGAGTTAGTTCACGATATTTATGTTTGTTCATCATCAAAACCCAATCCAGGGAATCAATACTCAACATTCTCCCCCTTTTGGTGATGACAAACCAACATAAATAATAATCAATAATAATGAGTCAAATGAAATTTACTTACTCCCCCTGCATAAATGACACATTAATTCCGTATTAAATAATAATCATACAATTCAAGCAGACGAGGAAAGTATAAAATATGAACCCAATTATTGAAATTTAGGATCTAAATCCATTTTTATATCTTAACTCCCCCTGAATCTAACATATCAAATTAGATTCACGGTAAATTGCTTTAAATTATCATTTAGCACATCGTCATTATTAATTCTCTCCCCCTTTGGCATTAGCAAAAAGAGCGGGAGGAGATCAACGACAACAACAATGGCTAAAAATAAAAGCACGAGAGTCGAAGAATATGACCACGGTCCAAATGACACCAATGTAAAATAACGAAGAAAATCAAAGCGTGCCAACGAGACCATAGTCGAAAATCGAAAAATGAAATCATCAAAACTCAAATCAATTTCACGTATTGAGTTATGGAACATACTCTCCAATATCAACATTCTTAGTGAATTTAGTGCATGGAAAACAATTCTATGTTTTCATAGAAACAATTCTTTTTAATCAATATAATCGTCAAGCGACGAAATCAACATCAGAGACAAAAAGAATATAATGTGCACACAGAAGTAAATGGCAACACGATGTGTGTATATATATATATAACATGATATATCAAAAAGGATACATACGCCAACACAAATATAAACGATCATCAGATCGGTGCACAACATACAACACATGTCTCAACAGACATCAAAACGAACATATATCAAAATGTATCATCAAAACATACAAAAATACATCAAAAATTCATAACCACCCAACTATCCTACCCCACTCTCTCACGACAATAAAGATAATCCAAGTGCATATGGGAGAGTCCTCCAACGCAAGCTCAGGAGGCGGAGGCAGGATCTGCAGTAGCAGCAGGCTGTGCAGAAGAGGTGGTGGTCTCTGGGTCGACTGGAGTAGTAGAAGTCTCGGGAACGACTGGAGTGTCCACCGAAGGGAGGGTGGCAGTAGGAGTGCTCTCAGGAGCACCATCAGAAGAAGTGCCAACAGATGTACCCACGGGGGCACAAACAGGAGAAGCAACAAGCTCCTCAAGATCAACATCATCCATGTCCTCCTCGTCAGAAACTGTAGGAGGAATCTCAATGCCCAAGTGATGACAGATGCAAGCAAGCATCTCCTCACATCAAGCAATGCGAGCCTCCTGACGGCTCTGAGAAGCAGAAGAGTCAGGGCGTGAAGGCAGATGAGGAGCAGAAGGGGTAGTCCTCTGAACGTGACGCAAGGCCGCAAGAGACTTCTTGACGGCAGTCGCGTTCAGGGGAGGACCCAACGGACGCTGATCATCGGGAGGGAGAGGAATGCCAAAGTGTCGGAAAACAAGGGTCAGCAGGCAGGGATAAGGAATATGAGCTGACTTGGTGGACTTCCTTATGCACTCAAAGGAATCCATCTTGTCAAGGATAATGCGGGCCCAATTTATCTCGCTCCCCATAAAAAGAGCGTAGATAAGCTTGAGAAATGGCTGGGAGGGAAAGCTGGAGGAGCCGTACTTTGGTAGAAGACACGACTTCAGAATAAGATTAATGACACATGCATTAGGCTTGAAAGATTTCGATGGAACGCCAATCATGGCGGGAGGAATGACATGGAACATCTCAGCAAGCATGGTCTGGTCAAGATCGTTGATATTATCCATGGAGATATCAGAAGGTAGCAGTCCAGAGGATGAGACACCAATCAACTGCCCTAAGATCTCTACCGAGAGGACAATAGGTGTCCCCAAGACAGTGGTCTCAATACAGTGGGTGTCATCATACTCACCCCGAACTCGATTGGCATAGAACAATTTGACGAGTTTGGGATAGGGATGCGGATTTGCCTTGGGATCATGGCGAAGATAATCTAGTAGGCCGCTATAGGAGAGGAGATCTACGAGATGAGGAAAGTCATAAAACTGAACGAAATGCTCCAGAATCAATGGACAGTGCTCAATACGATTGTATGCCGCAAGACACAATGGGTCATCGCGACACAATGAAATATCAACCCCACCCAAAGGCATAGGAGCCTTCCCCTTAGACGAACGAGAGGAAGATCGAGGAGGAGGAGTAGGAGCCTTCTCGGTAGGCTCAGTCTCTGGGATATACTCTTCGTCAGAGTCAGGTGGTGAGGGAGCACGGAATGGTCCAGGAGTTAAAATCTTTTCTTTGGCCTTGGTCTGGTGCTTGGGTTGAGATTGAGGTTGAGATTGAGATGTGGGTTTTAGCTTGGCAGTCCACTTCTTCTTGAGAGGAGGCGAGGAAGAGGAGGGACGAGTGGTTTTGGCACGACGTTTGGGTTAAGGAGGGTCGGTGGAGGAGACTCGATGGTCATGGGAGACGGAGAGGTAGGACGGACATGGATGCGTGCTCTCGCCATAAGTGAAACGAGACAACACACAGCAACGCACAAGATCGAACGAGATATGAAAGTGATCGAATGAAAATGAGCTAGATAGAAACCCTAAAAAGATCGAAATCGAGCAGATAAGAACCCTAAAAGCTGAGAGGGAGAGAGGAGATATACCCTAGGACGGAGTAGAGGGGCTCAGGAGGACCGGCGGTAGCTGACGGCAGCCGGAGACGGCAACGAACGACGGAGGAAGACGGAGGGTCGCGAGGTTTAGGGTTTGAGGGAAGTCTAGCGCACTGATTAGAATGAGTTCTAATCGTGGCGGAGGAGTTTTAAATCGATTGACTGTGTGAAAAGAAAAAAGTGCCCTAACGCATTTAGTCGGTCTCAGTTAAAGCTTTGACTGACTAGAATACAATTTGGTCGGTCGGACAATGAGCTTAGACCGACTAACTACAAACAGTAACTGAAGTCAAATTTAGAGCATGAATTAGTCGGTCTGAGTTCAATCACTAACCCACTAGAAATGAATCTAGTCGATCGGCTGATGAACTGGAA
The DNA here is from genome assembly GCA_030789695.1 of Scilla litardierei. Classification (NCBI taxonomy): domain Eukaryota; kingdom Viridiplantae; phylum Streptophyta; class Magnoliopsida; order Asparagales; family Asparagaceae; genus Scilla; species Scilla litardierei. The sequence continues at coordinate 344,096,228 of CM061142.1, read as the reverse complement.
CCGACTAAGAGAGTCCACAAATTTGAAAATCTGAAATTTTGAGTTCTCTCCTACGAACACTTGGACGAAACATCGAAATACTCTCATACACTCTTATTCTACCCCATAAAACATAGAAAATCATGAATACGACGTGCATGAACATATCTAGCATAAATTCCGAAAATCCAAACATAACCAGAAAATCCCAACAAATCTAGCATGAGCATATAGAAGAAATTATTATCATGCAGGATTATAGAAAATATGAATCCTAAATCTCGGATTCACCCATAATCCCCAATTCTCGACGTAACCGCACAAAGGAGTCTTCCTTGAGTGGTTTCGTGAAAATATCGGTGATTTGCTTCTGGGTTTCAACGTACACTAAAATGATGTCCTTTCTAGCAACATGATCATCTAGGAAATGGTGACGGACATCTATGTGTTTGGAACGGGAATGGTGTACCGGATTCTTAGAGAGACATATTGCACTTTGGTTGTCCACCATGATAGGGCAAGTATCACAGTTTATACCGAAGTCTTTAAGAGTGTGTCTCATCCAAAGAACCTGAGCACACACAGCACTGGCGGCAATATATTCCGCCTCGGTGGTTGAAAGTGATACGGAATTCTGCTTCTTGGAAAACCAAGAGACAAGAGAATTTCCAATAAAATGGCAAGTGCCACTAGTACTTTTCCTGTCGGATTTGCATCCTGCATAATCTGCGTCACTATATGAGATTAACTCATATGTGCTAGACTTTGGATAATATAATCCGTAGTCGATTGTGTAACTTAAATAACGAAAATACGTTTTATCGCAATTAAGTGAGATTCCTTAGGTTGTGACTGATAACGAGCACATACACATACAGCAAACATAATATCAGGTCGATTGGCAGTAAGATATAATAAACTACCTATCATACCTCGATATAGACGAATGTCTACATCTTTGCCGCACGTATCTTTATCAAGATGTGTAGTAGTGCTCATTGGAGTCTTCTTGCCAGAAGCATTCTCCATTCCAAATCGCTTTAGCAACTCCACCGTGTACTTGGTTTGGTGGATGAAGATTCCTTCGTGCATTTGGCAAATTTGGAGACCTAAGAAATATTTGAGCTCACCCATGCGGCTCATCTCAAATTGGTCCTTCATGACATTAGAAAACTCTTCGCAAAGAGTGAAGTTAGTAGCACCGAAAATGATATCATCAACAAAAATTTGAACTAAAATAATATCATGATTGACATACTTAACAAAAAGTGTAGAATCAACTTCACCCATTTTAAAACCCAAATCCAAAAGAAAGTTCTTTAGGCGGTCATACCAAGCTCTAGGAGCTTGTCTCAAACCATAAAGTGCTTTCTTAAGTTTAAAAACGTGATTTGGAAATTTTTCATTTATAAAACCCAGAGGTTGAGAAACATAAACCTACTCAACGACATCTCCGTTTAAAAACGCACTTTTTACATCCATTTGAAAGAGTTTAAAATTTTTATGGCATGCAAAAGATAACAACAACCTAATAGATTCTAATCTAGCTACAGGAGCAAAGGATTCTTCGAAATCTATACCTTCCTCTTACCTGTAGCCTTGAGCTACTAACCGAGCTTTGTTCCAGACGATGTTTTGGTTCTCGTCAGTCTTGTTATTGAAAATCCACTTCGTTCCTATAATGGTGTGGTTCTTCGAAGGCAATGGAACTAGCTCCCAGACCTCATTCCTCTCAAACTGAATGAGTTCCTCCTCCATGGCTAGGATCCAAGAACTATCTTCACACGCTTCGTTAATATTCTTTGGCTCTACTGAAGAGGCAAAAGCACAATGAGTGAAGTGGTTGACTTGAGATCTCGTCTTGACACTATCAAGTATGTTGCCAATGACTTGCTCATGGGGATGGTCATGAACTGTATGAAGCCGTTTGGGAACTCCCTGATCACTAGGAAAATTCTCAAAAGAATCATCAGTAGGGTTAGTACCAATAGAATCAATAGAATTAGAATTACCAATATAATCACATATAACTTCCATGGAGTCATCATCATTGATAATTCTAGATGGGACAAAATTTTCATTGAATGAAACATGAAGTGATTCCTCGATCGTTGAGGTTCTTTTGTTGTATATCCGGTAGGCTTTGCTACGTGAGGAATATCCGACAAATATCCCCTCATCGGATCTTGGATCAAATTTGTCCAAACTACCATACGTGTTTTTGATAAAACATTTTGCACCAAAAACTCGAAAATGTTTAACTTGAGGCAATCTACTAAATAACAATTCATAACAAGTTTATTTGGTGCCGGGCCTCAAAAGTATCCTATTAAACACATAGCAAGCGGTATGTACCGGTTCCGCCCAAAATTGATGGCCAAGTTGGCTATCATCAAGCATTGTGCGAGCACGTTCCACTAACGTCATATTCTTTCTCTCAACAACACCATTTTGAGGAGGTGCGTGCGGGAAAGAAAAGGTGTGTGTAAAACCAACTTCATCAAAAAAATTTGAGAAAGACTCATTCTCAAATTCCCCTCCATGATCACTACGAATAGTGACAATGGTGGTTCCAATGAGATTTTGTACTTTCTTAACAAATATTATGAAGTTTTCAAAAGCATCATTTTTATTAGTTAAAGAAAATACCCAAGTAAATCTAGAAAAGTCATCAACAATGACAAGTCCATATCGAGCATTCCCTAATGAAGCAACTCTAGTTGGACCAAAAAGATCTAGATGTAAAAGCTCTAGATGCCGTTTAGATGAAATGCTTTTCTTAGGTTTGAATGACGACTTTGGAAGTTTGCCTCGTTGACACGAGTCACAAAAGCTTTTCTTTTGGAAAGTAAGCTTAGAAAATCCTTTAATAGAATTTAACTTGGATAGCTTAAAAAGTGTTCCAAAGTTCACATAACCAAAACGTCGATGCCATAAGTGTTGTTCACTCGTGTTGGCAATGAGACATTGTTCATGTGATTTGGGGAGGTCTAGGATATATATATCCTTATGGCGTGTGCCAGAAAATAACAAATTATTATTATCTTTACTAAAAATATGACACATTCCTTTCGCAAAGCTAACTTTGTAACCCTTGTCACAAAGTTGGCTTATTGAAATAAGATTGTGATTTAAACCTTTAACAAGGTAAACATCACTTATAAGAGGTTTAGATGGGTTACCAACTTTACCAACACCAATGATGGTTCCGCTCTCGTTGCCTCCAAAGACTACTCGGTTCCCATTCTCAATGGGCACCACTCCGGAGAGCAATTGAGCTTCACCCGTCATGTGTTTTGAACACCTGCTATCGAGTATCCTGTAACGGCCTGTTTCTATCGTACCTTCTTCGTGCACGTGCTTTTGATCGTGCACGTGTTTATTTTAGACTTTATTTGTTTTTGAACGTTTTTGTGTGATATGTCGTCGTGATCGTCTCTGAAAGTATTAGATTGTGGAATAACTTGGGAACGACATATCTCGAGTCGTTCTTCCGCGATACTAACTTATTTGACGTGACGTCGCGACTTTCTGTTTTGACGCGAGACGTTTCTATTTTTAGTTTCGTCCCTCGACGTCGAAATTTAGATCCGTCTTCTCCACGCTCTTACTTTAGTCGTCCCGAACACCCCAGAATTATTTCACAATTTTTGGACTTAATTTGACCTATTTTCCATTTTTTGAAAGTTTTAAATAATTTTAAAACCTATTTTTATAAAAGTTTTAATTACAATAAAATTCCTATATTATAATAACGTATTATGGAATTTTTAGGCAAAATTTTAGAATTTTTGGCCGCACCTATTTCACGTGAGGGAGAGGAGAGTAATTTTAACTAAATTAATTATTTTAAATTATTTTAATAAAGTTTTTCCGAACCCTAACCCTAACCCTAGCTCTAACCTATTTAAATTAGCCCTAGGCAAAGTTATTTCGTCATTGCTCAAAACCCTAGCCGCCGTTTCCGCTTCCAAAGCTTCGTCGCAACGTTGCGACGATCGCCAGTGCACGACCGGAGCCAACCCCCGCATTTCCTAGCGCACGACCGGCGCTCCGCTCCGCAGCGCCGCTTGCAACGCTCCGCTGCAAGCGCCCCCGCTGTTGCCCGCTCCGACCGAGAGCACCGCTCGGTCAGACCGAGCGCCCGCTCCGCACCCCGCTTCGTTGCCACCGCTCCGCACCCGCTAGCGCTTGACCGAAGCCGCTCCCCGCTCCGACTGAGAGAACAGCCCGCTGCTCCGCTTCGTTGCAAGCTGCAACGTTGCAGCTTGGCCGCCCGCTGCGACCGACGGGATCTGTCGGTCTGACCGACAAAATCCCTCGCACCGCCCAAGCTCCCGACCCCGCTGCGCTGCAACGTGCACAACCGAGAGCCCCTCTCGGTCTGACCGAGAGGAACCCCCGCACCGACCAAGTCCGACCGATCGAACTTCGTCGCAACATCATTTCTCCCACACCAACTCCTGTGGTGGGCCCCCCAAGTGCTCCTGAGGTGTTGTGGGCCCCCTTGGACCCCTAGCACTGCTGTGGGCCCCACTTGGACGTGCTACTTTGCGGATTTGCCGTCTACGACGTTGCGACACGTCGTAGGCCATCGTCGCAAGTTCGAACTTTTGGAGAGACGTGCGAGGACCAGATCTGAAGCTGAGGAGTTCTCCGATCAGACCCGACATCCAATCTACAGCAAACTCCGGTTCAGGTTGGTTCCCCAAAACTCGTAGAAACCCCCACAATAGCTGACTGAACCCTAAACTAAAAACCGTCAACTTGAACTAAATTTACTTTCCATCTCCTGTAAAACGTTGTACGAACATAGAAAATCGACGAACGGACTTTGTTGACTGTGCACATAGGATAGATCGTCGATTAGGCTGAAACATCAAAAAGTGACTTTTGACGAATAGGATAGTCCCGAAAACCTAGAAACGAAACCTAATAGGATTTGATGAATTTGAGACCTGACATCGTCGCCGTGGCGATATTTCAGACGGAATTCTGCGGACGAGACGCTTGGACGAGACGCTTCGAGAGGACGACACACTCGCCATTTCAGGCAAGTGCACCCACTTGCGTTTTTGACCGTGCCTTGGTCTTAGATTGCTAGAACTGTTAGACTGTGACTGTATAGAACCGGACGTGAAATGATAGCGTCCGGGACGCCCCTGACGACTCAGACTTGACGACGAAGTCTGAGCCTGACAACAACAACTTTGATGCTGTAGGGCTATCATGTGTGTGCGTGTGTGTGGACACCCTAGAATAACTCTCCCGTACACTGGTCGTGTCTTGTCACTGTTATCCACACTGGTCGTGTCTTGTCACTGTGTTACAAAAAGCCTTCGGGCGTTTCAGATGCTCTCCTTGCGGGAGTGATCTCCGTGCTACAAAAAGCCTTCGGGCGTTTCAGATGCTCTCCTTGCGGGAGTGATCTCCGTGCTACAAAAAGCCTTCGGGCGTTTCAGATGCTCTCCTTGCGGGAGTGATCTCCGTGCTACAAAAAGCCTTCGGGCGTTTCAGATGCTTCCCGAGCGGAAGTGATCTCCGTGATACAAAAAGCCTACGGGCGTTTCAGGTGCTTTCCTTGCGAAAGTGATCTCCGTGCTTCCTGTCCTGAGTTCTGGGGTTTTGGGGTAGGGTTGAGCGTGCGCACGGTGAGAGGGTCTGATCCCCCTCGAACCGTAAGGCGTGAACCCTTCGTGTCGTGTCGTGTCATGCCGTGTCGTGTCGTGTCCTACTTGTCTTGTCCGTCTTCGTCTTGTCCTGACACCTTTAGGCTAGTCTCGTAGTCGGTAGCACACGCTACGACTACTGCCTGCTACGTTTTTACTTTCCTACTACGTTACTTCTCTTGTACTTGTTGTAACCCCAGCATGCTAATCAACCAGTAAACTGTTGTGTAAAAGAACCTCAGCATGCTAATCAACCAGTAAACTGTTGTTTAAAGTTTCGGTGCACTTGTAGTAACGTCTAACCCTTCTTGTAGACTTTACCTGACGTACAGTTCCTTTTTCTTGGGTGCTGTACGTCAGGTGTTCAGCCAGAGATCGTGGACGAAGCAGACTCGCTGGAGTACGAGGAGCCGAGGACGCTGATCCAGAGTTCGTGCCTGACGAGGACCAGACCTTGAGGTCTTTTAGTCGCCACTTCCCGAGGGTACTACTTTTCGGTTTGTCTTTAAACTTGTGTTGCCATGCTTAGGCTTCTCTTAGACTTTGTACCAGTTGGATATTATTTCTCCATGTAAATGAATGCAAATTTCCTTTCCGTACTTTTGTTGTTTCGAACTATTATAATGCAAGAACCTGAAATTCTTTTAAAATGGTACCTCTACAGACGCTTATTGGGTCCGAGCTTCTAAAGCTCTGGCCTAAGCGGGCCTCGTCACGTTTCGCTTCCGTCCATTTTGGGAAGCGGGGCGTGACATATCCACCCATCCTTGGAGCTAAATTTGGATTTGTGGCTCCTTTTCTTTTTCTTGAGTACCTAAAGATATAAATATCATTCCATGGTACCCAAGGTCATTGGGTCCTAAAAAGACCTTTAGAAGCCAAGTCCAATTGGACTTAGACTTCCCAACATAATCATCATTGTGCACTACATTCATGAAATAAGAATTTATGTAGGCTTGTTTTTTCATGCATGCTAGTGTCCTTCGGGCCCCAAATAGTGAATGTCTTGGGAGCCCTATTCCTATTGGGAGCATGCATACGTTGTTGATGTCTACGTGATGCATGTCGTGGATAAGCATATAGCACATGATGAAATGGTGGTGGCATCAAATGATATGGTGCATGATGGTAATCATTCATATAGTAATGTGGATGAACATATGCATGTGGAGGAACACGTGCGTGAGTGTGTCTCACTTGGTGTGCATGTGCTCGTGGACGTGGAGCATAGAAATCATCATATGTGTGAACATGTGGAGTAGGAGGTGTGTTCCTACATGACATGGTATTGGTTTACATAAATGCATGACCCTTCTTTGGAGGTCCACCCAAAGTGGGTTTCTTTCCAAACGGGGGTGTGTACCTAGTGAAAGCACCATTGGTAGATGAACTACCCATGGGGGTGTTTACTCCCACTAGTTGAGGCATCGGAAGTTGGCCTTACAAAGGTGGTGGAAGATTTGGATGAATTTCCCATTTTATACCCCAAGCCAATACGATGATTGGCCGGAAGTAAGTCATTTAGGATATATCCAAATGGTCCTTACCTTTATTGAATTTATTAATTCGTCCTAATGTGGACTCATACTTCTCGGTGAGAGAAAGTATAGAAGTATCCAAAGTGGACACTTGAGTTGTGAGTACACAAACACGAGACTTGAGATTCTCGGTCTCTTTGATCTGTAAATCACAATAAATGTCAGCCTTGAATTCTAGGATGAAGAATTACAAGTATATATAGGATAGAGAGAAGAGAGAGCAAAAATCGTGGCATTTAATGCCCCAACGGCTCTATTCTGAAGCAGTCTAATCGGTCTAAGAAGGATCACTGACCAATTAGTTTTGCAACTAGTCGCTCGGTGATTCTTCTTGGACCGACTAAAAGGTTCACAGCCAAGAAGGAGAATTCAGGCGATAGAACTAGTCGGTCTAAGAAGACTTGCCAACCGACTAGTTTGACAACTAGTCGGTCGGTGAGTGTTCATTGATCGACTAAGAGTTGAAATCCAATAGGCTGAACACAAGGAGAACTAGTCGGTCAAAGAACAAATTCCAACCGACTAGTTTCATAACTAGTCGGTCGATGGATGTTCTTGGACCGACTAACTAGTCAACAGTAGCTAGGCTGAAAGAATGAACGATAACTAGTTGGTCTAAGAAGGATTCTCAACCGACTAGTTTAATAACTAGTCGGTCGGTGAACCTTCTTGGACCGACTAATTGATCAACAGTGCCTAGGCTGAATTGAGTGAGGAAATCTAGTCGGTTCAAGAAGGATTATTAACCGACTAGATGACAATCTAGTCGGTTGGTTCTTCTTCTTGAACCAACTAAGATGCACTAGAAGCCGCGAAATAAAGCGTAAAGCTTCAGAAAAGTTTCTATGGGCTTCTACGATAATCCTAGCTCTAAGATATGAGTGTTATGAAGATTATAATGTAAGTCCTACTCAAGGCTTAACATTCTACGAAAAGAAGCTAGAAGACTATAAAATAAACTTGACGAACCGTCTTCAAAGCTTCAATCCGAATCTCTTGACTTCAATAATGCTCCTAGAGCTTCAACGAAGCTTCAGGCACACGATCACACGCTTTGAGAAGTCTTGATACGTCGCTTTTGATGTACGTAGAATTTTGGCGACGATCTCCATACCTGCGATCACAAAGAGTTAGTTCACGATATTTATGTTTGTTCATCATCAAAACCAAATCCGGAGAATCAATACTCAACAACAGGGGCATTTGCCGTTGATATCGAGGACCCCATTGAGCAACAATTTGCTATTTTTGTGGTGGATCAAATTTCCCCGGAAGGGACTATCGAGGGCAACATCAGAGTTGAGGTGAGAGACGACAAGCTATATTTTGAAAATGGCAGAGCATGCATCGAAGAGTACTACACTTCTGAGGAGTCCACTGGGCAAGCCGAGATTCAGGGAAGCACACTCTACAACCCTCACTCTTATATTTATGAACCCACTGACACATCTCTTGATCTCAGGTTTAGACAGGAGCATAGTGGTAGTCCCATCGATGCCCGCATAGAGTTGTGCAGCGTCTATTCCGATGCACCGTCCTCATCGAGAAGTGACTCTGAGTCTGCATGGGGGAGCCCACTCAAAGAGCAGGAACTAAACCCAGATGTTGCGGAAGAGGTCAAGCTCTCACAAGTAGAGGAAGTGGAGGGTACATCGCTGTAACGACTGGTTTTCATGTATCTGGATTATTTATATTATATATATGTTTTGGTGGATTTTCTCCTTATGCGTGGTTTTCGTCTCCGTAGCTTTCACTTTTGATCGTTACGTCGTGATTTTCTAGCTTCTTCCTTGGAATCGTCGATTTTGGAGTAAGTCATTCGTGACGGGCTTCATATCGGTCATATCTTATTGTTAGATCAAGCCTAGGAGTCTTAGGAATCGATCCCGGAGCTTCGCGCTCCATTTCGGAACTTTCTGTGCACATTAGCCGGTTTAAGAAGGGGAACCGACCGACTAGATGACGATTTAGTCGGTCGGCAAACCTTCATGGACCGACTAGTTGGCTTTGTTAATTTCTCAGGAGTTACTGTTTATCGTTAGTCGGTCTAAGAACATTTGTCGACCGACTAGGTTGCAAACTAGTCGGTCAGCAATCGTTATTTAACCGACTAGCTCTATGATCATTTTGATACCAAGTACTATTCATTCTTAGTGGGTCTAAGAACGTTCGTCGACCGACTAGATTCGAAACTAGTCGGTCAGTAGTTGTTCTTTGATCGACTAAATCTAAATCCTATTTTTGTACAGGAGTTACTGTTTACACTTAGTCGGTCTGCGTTGGTCAACCGACCGACTAGTTCACAAACTAGTCGGTCAGTGGTTGCTCTTTGACCGACTAATCAGTGTCGAAACCCTAATTTCTGGGCAGCCGCCAGCACTTCCTATTTAAACCCCCAAACGTTTTTATTTTCTTCTTTCATTTCTCCTGAGCCTCCTCTTCCCCAAATCATCATCCATCTAACCCTAGCCTTCCTCCTTCATCAAGAGCCTCTCCCCCTCTCCATTTTGGCCGGCCACCACCTCTAGGTCGCCGGAAAACCCCCAAAACCCCATTTCTCCAGATTTTCCCCATCCATTCCAGATCTGAACCCTAGGTTCCCCGGATCATTTCTTCCGTTGTCGTGCTTGCTCGGCATCATTCTTCCGCTTCCGATACGGTAATAACTCGATCTCTTAATATCATCATAGCCCATTTGTGTTTTTGTGAAACCCTAATAAAACTAGGTTGGATGTTGTTCTAATATTGTTTTGCCATGGCAGCGATCTCATCTCCGTAGTTAGCATTGGTGTGACGGCCTCGTTGATCGTCATCCTCGGTGCTAGGCAAGTGAAACTTGCCACTTAGGGTTTTGGGCCATGTCTTAGGCCATTTGCTTGTTGTAGGCGTAAAAGAGACTAGGCGACGAAATGATACTCGCCTAGGCACAATTTTAGGAACTAGCTTGACAACGAAGCTAGATCCGACATTTATCATGTTGCACAACTACCATGTCATGTTTAATTTCCATTAACTGTACGCAAATTAATTGTCATGTCATTGCATTCTTTAAGTGTTGCCGTGATTGCGTAGCTCCGCTACACCTTGTGAAATGATTGAGGCTAGGTGCACCCCTATGCCAAATGAAATACACTCCTGGTTTGTGATCCAGGAAACGAGCTCTTGTGTGGGGCAACCCTGGCTCATTTACTGAGCTCGTGTACAGGGACCCTGGCTCGTTTACACGTGAGTTTTGGGGTAAGAGTTAAGCGGCCATTCAACTGGGAGTTTGCCCGATAAGCAACTGCAGTTGTAAGGCGTAAACTCTGGGTTCTTGGGTAGTGTTAAGCGGCCAATCAGTGTGAATGTCCAACAGTTCAGTTGTAAGACGTAAACATCTACAAATAACTTGAAACGTGACTAGTGAAAAGAATGAGATTGTTAGTAGCTTGGCTACACTTGACATGCCTTGATAAATTGTTCTCTTGCACTTATTGTTTCACCATTTCTTACTTGTGCACTCATACCATAACTGCCATGTCATGCATATTATAACTTCTAGGTTGTTAGTTTGCCTTCCTTTTCAGTTTCCTTGCCCAAGTCTTTTAGACTTGCTGACATGTGCCCCTTTACTCTTTTGGGTGACACATGTTAGATCCTGAGCCTGAGTTCATTGTTGAGGACGAGGTGTTTGCGGACGCCGAGCCCGAGCCTGTGTTTGGCGAGGAGTACGTGGACACTGGGGACCAGTCCTAGTGTCTTCTTGAGTTTTCCCCTTTTGTCTTAGACTGTTGTAGTTATCGGTGCGCAGCACCTATACTTGTTATGTTGTCCCTTTTGTTGGCCTTGTTCTGGGCCTTTAGACTCTTTCTTTTAGCCTGGTGGCTTTTCTGGATGTTGAACTTAATTCTCGTGTTGGACAAATTCTGAGATTTGAGATTTTTTTTCTGTCTCTCCTTGTGTTATTATTGTTGTTTCGTTTGTGGTTACAGGGACCTGCTTATGTTTTATTGACGCGTATTGGGTTTGGGGCTTCACAGCTCCACTCTCGTGCGAACCTTTTCACGTCTCGCCTCCATTTTAGGGAAGCGGGGCGTGACAGGTTTTGTTGGTGGCCCATGCAGGTCCCTTCTGTAACTGCGATTATTGGAATGACGATAATAATATTAGAATGTCCAATAAACTAAGTTCGACATCCGAGTCGTAAGCTATGAGTCTAATTGTTTCGTTTTCTGTGTCATTAGATGGCAGGAAGGCGATTCACCCGTGGTGGTGGTAGTGGTGCGCCCCCTCATGATGAGGAGCCTAAGCGGGAACCCACCAATGGAGAGATGATGCTGATGATGCTTCAGATGATGCAAGTGCAGCAGGGCGTGCTCCTGCAAGTCCAGAATGCTCCAGTTGTTCGAGCTGGTCGGGTAATCCAGGATGCCCCTCGCTCCGAGCCTGGAGCAAAGGAATTTCGGGAGCTGGGTCCTGCATATTTTGATGGGTCTGAGGGTCCTCTGGCTGCCGATGAGTGGATTCAAAACATTGAGGATAACTTGAAGATGGCCAAGATCACCCCGACTGGATGGGTTGATTTGGCGAAGAGGCAACTCAAGGATAATGCTCGGAACTGGTGGGATGCAGAAGAGAAGATGCTGGTGGAGCCGATAGCTTGGGCTACTTTTAAGTCCAAGTTTGTTGAGGAGTTCTTTCCGAAGGCTGCTAGGAAGGAGATGCTGCAGCGCTTTATTGATCTGAAGCAAGGGAGCTTGACGGTGGACCTGTACCACCAAGAGTTCACTAGGCTGAGTCGGTTCGCACCGAAGATGGTGCAGGATGCTGATGAGAGGGCTCAGAGGTTCCTGCAGGGACTTGCTTTGGAGCTTCAGAGTTTTGTGTCTTCCTCTGATCTGGACTCTTATCAGAAGGTTCTGGTCGCTGCGAGGAGGCAGGAGCTGAACCTGAGCCAGAGGAGGGGACATGTTTCTGGTGCTGGGAAGAGGCCTATGGAGCAGGCCAGGGCGGTGGTTAGGCCTGGTTTCAAGCCTAATCATCCGGTGCAGTTCAAGAGGCCAGGAGGGCCTAATCTGAAGACTTGCCATTTCTGCGGCAAGCCTGGCCACATCAAGGATCAGTGTAGGAAGTTTCTGGGCCAGTGTTTGGTTTGTGGTGATGATTCTCATGTCACGAAGGATTGTCGGCATGCGAATCAGCTGTGGAGGGCACCTGTTGCAGCACAGCCGTTGCAGCAGAGAGTGCATGTTCCTGCTGGCCGTGGAGCAGCTCTTGTCCCTCAGAGGCAGGCCTTTCTGCAGGCTTTTCCGCCGAGGAGGCAGGCTTTTCTGATGAACATGATTTTCTACGACTTTTTGGATAAGTTTGTCGTTATCTTTATTGACGATATTCTGATCTATTCAAAGTCGGAGGAGGAGCATGCCTCGCACTTGAGGACGGTATTGGAGGTTTTGAGGAAGCATCGGTTGTATGCTAAGTTTTCGAAGTGCGAGTTTTGGCTAGACAGAGTTGCTTTTCTCGGGCATGTGGTGACTGGAGATGGTATTTCAGTGGATCCCGAGAAGATCAGGGCCATCAGGGAGTGGCCTGTTCCGCAGTCAGCGTCTGAGATTCGGAGTTTCCTTGGGCTTGCTGGTTACTATCGGCGTTTCATTAAGGACTTTTCCTGTATTGTTGAGCCGATGACCAGATTGACGCGGAAGGATGTACCTTTTGTTTCGTCGGGTGATTGTGAGAATGCCTTTGGTGTTCTGAGGGAGAGATTGACGACTGCCCCTATTCTTGTTGTGCCTGATCGCAGTGGTGGATTTGAGATCTTTTGCGATGCTTCCGGCAAGGGTCTCGGTTGTGTGTTGCATCAGCACGGGCATGTTGTGGTGTATGCTTCGCGTCAGCTCAAGACTCATGAGAAGAATTACCCGACGCATGATTTGGAGTTGGCTGCTGTTGTGTTTGTGATCAAGATTTGGAGGCACTTCCTGCTGAGTGAGAAAGTGAAGATCTTCACCGATCACAAAAGCTTGAAGTATATTTTCACTCAGAAGGAGCTCAACATGCGACAGCGTCGATGGTTGGAGCTCATGGCGGATTATGAGATTGATTTGCAGTATCGCCCTGGCAAGGTGAATATGGTTCCTGATGCGCTGAGTAGGCTTCCAGCGGTGATGATTTTGACTTCGCAGTGGAGATTGCAGCAGGATTTTTGCGAGTATGGTGTTGAGATTGTTCTTCCTGGGGAGGCTTCTTCGTTGATGTGTAAGCAGATTCAGTCGACGATCGTGGATCGGATCAAGGCTGGTCATGCCGAGGATCCGAAGCTGGTGAAGATTCGGGAGCAGGTGGAAGCCGGTCTGCAGATTGACTTTTTGATTCATGAGGATGGCTCGCTGAGGTTTGGAGCTAGGTTGTGTGTGCCAGCTGGGGATATCAGAGAGGAGTTGATGGTGAAGGCACACAGTTTGCCGTACTCTGTGCATCCTGGTGGGACCAAGATGTACAAGGATCTTTGTCTGAACTATTGGTGGCATGGCATGAAGAGGAGTGTGGCTCGGAGTGTAGCCAAGTGCTTGGTTTGCCAGCAAGTGAAGGCGGAGCATCAGCGTACGGCAGGGTTGCTACAACCGCTTCTGATTCCGGAGTGGAAATGGCAACACATCACTATGGATTTCGTGACTGGACTACCTCGGAGTCCAAAGCAGAATGACGCGATTTGGGTGATCGTAGATCGGTTGAAGCAGAACGACTGGAGTGTCCACCGAAGGGAGGGTGGCAGTAGGAGTGCTCTCGGGAGCACCAGCAGAAGAAGTGCCAACAGATGTACCCTCGGGGGCACAAACAGGAGAAGAAACCAGCTCCTCAAGATCAGCATCATCCATGTCCTCCTCGTCAGAAACTGTAGGAGGAATCTCAATGCCCAAGTGATGACAGATGCGAGCAAGCATCTCCTTACATCAAGCAATGCGAGCCTCCTGACGGCTCTGAGAAGCAGAAGAGTCAGGGCGTGAAGGCAGATGAGGAGCAGAAGGGGTAGTCCTCTGAACGTGACGCAAGGCCGCAAGAGACTTCTTGACGGCAGTCGCGTTCAGGGGAGGACCCAACGGACGCTGATCATCGGGAGGGAGAGGAATGCCAAAGTGTTGGAAAACAAGGGTCAGCAGGCAGGGATAAGGAATATGAGCTGACTTGGTGGACTTCCTTATGCACTCAAAGGAATCCATCTTGTCAAGGATAATGCGGGCCTAATTTATCTCGCTCCCCATAAAAAGAGCGTAGATAAGCTTGAGAAATGGCTAGGAGGGATAGCTGGAGGAGCCGTACTTTGGTAGAAGACACGACTACAGAATAAGATTAATGACCCACGCATTAGGCTTGAAAGATTTCGATGGAACGCCAATCATGGCGGGAGGAATGACATGGAACATCTCAGCAAGCATGGTCTTGTCAAGATTGTGGATATTATCCATGGAGATATCAGAAGGTAGCAGGCCAGAGGATGAGACACCAATCAACTGCCCTAAGATCTCTACCGTGAGGACAATAGGTGTCTCCAAGACAGTGGTCTCAATGCAGTGGGTGTCATCATACTCACCCCGAACTCGATTGGCATAGAACAATTTGACGAGTTTGGGATAGGGATGAGGATTTGCCTTGGGATCATGGCGAAGATAATCTAGTAGGCCGCTATAGGAGAGGAGATCTACGAGATGAGGAAAGTCAGAAAACTGAACGAAATGCTCCAGAATCAATGGACAGTGCTCAATACGATTGTATGCCGCAAGACACAATGGGTCATCGCGACACAATGAAATATCGACCCCACCCAAAGGCATAGGAGCCTTCCCCTTAGACGGACGAGAGGAAGATCGAGGAGGAGGAGTAGGAGCCTTCTCGGTAGGCTCAGTCTCCGGGATATACTCTTCGTCAGAGTCAGGTGGTGAGGGAGCACGGAATGGTCCAGGAGTTAAAATATTTTCTTTGGCCTTGGTCCGGGGCTTGGGTTGAGATTGAGGTTGAGATTGAGATGTGGGTTTTAGCTTGGCAGTCCTCTTCTTCTTGAGGGGAGGCAAGGAAGAGGAGGGATGAGTGGTTTTGGCACGACGTTTGGGTTGAGGAGGGTCGGTGGAGAAGACTCGATGGTCATGGGAGACGGAGAGGTAGGGCGGATAGGGATGCGTGTTCTCGCCATAAGCGAAACGAGACAACACACAGCAACGCACAAGATCGAACGAGATATGAAAGTGATCGAACGAAAATGAGCTAGATAGAAACCCTAAAAAGATCGAAATCGAGCAGATATGAACCCTAAAAGCTGAGAGGGAGAGAGGAGATATACCCTAGGACGGAGGAGAGGGGCTCAGGAGGACTGGCGGCGGCTGACGACAGCCGGAGACGGCGACGCACAGCGGAGGAAGACGGAGGGTCGCGGGGTTTAGGGTTTGAGGGAAGTCTACCGCACCGATTAGAATGAGTTCTAATCGGTGCAGAGGAGTTTTAAATCGATTGACTGAGTGAAAAGACAAAAGTGCCCTAACGCATTTAGTCGGTCTCAGTTAAAGCTTTGACTGACTAGAATACAATTTAGTCAGTCGGATAATGAGCTTAGACCGACTAACTACAAACAGTAACTGAAGTCAAATTTAGAGCATGAATTAGTCGGTCTGAGTTCAATCACTAACCGACTAGAATTGAATCTAGTCGGTCGGCTGATGAACTGGAACCGACTAAGAGAGTCCACAAATTTGAAAATCTGAAATTTTGAGATCTCTTCTACGAACACTTGGACGAAACATCGAAATACTCTCATACACTCTTATTCTACCCCATAAAATATAGAAAATCATGAATACGACGTGCATGAACATATCTAGCATAAATTCCGAAAATCCAATCATAAATCCAGAAAATCCCAACAAATCTAGCATGAGCATATATAAGAAATTATTATCATGCAGGATTATAGAAAATATGAATCCTAAATCTCGGATTTACCCATAATCCCCAATTCTCGACGTAACCGCACAAAGGAGTCTTCCTTGAGTGGTTTCGTGAAAAATCGGCGATTTGCTTCTGGGTTTCAACGTACACTAAAATGATGTCCTTTCTAGCAACATGATCATCTAGGAAATGGTGACGGACATCTATGTGTTTGGAACGGGAATGGTGTACCGGATTCTTAGAGAGACATATTGCACTTTGGTTGTCCACTATGATAGGGCAAGTATCACAGTTTATACCGAAGTCTTTAAGAGTGTGTCTCATCCAAAGAACCTGAGCACACGCAGCACCGACGGTAATATATTCCGCCTCGGTGGTTGAAAGTGATACGGAATTCTGCTTCTTGGAAAACCAAGAGACAAGAGAATTTCCAATAAAATGGCAAGTGCCACTAGTACTTTTCCTGTCGGATTTGCATCCTGCATAATCTGCGTCACTATATGAGATTAACTCATATGTGCTAGACTTTGGATAATATAATCCGTAGTCGATTGTGTAACTTAAATAACGAAAATACGTTTTACCGCTATTAAGTGAGATTCCTTAGGTTGTGACTGATAACGAGCACATACACATACAACAAACATAATATCAGGTCGATTGGCAGTAAGATATAATAAACTACCTATCATACCTCGATATAGACGAATGTCTACATCTTTGCCGCACGTATCTTTATCAAGATGTGTAGTAGTGCTCATTGGAGTCTTCTTGCCAGAAGCATTCTCTATTCCAAATCGCTTTAGCAACTCCACCGTGTACTTGGTTTGGTGGATGAAGATTCCTTCGTGCATTTGGCAAATTTGGAGACCTAAGAAATATTTGAGCTCACCCATGCGGCTCATCTCAAATTGGTCCTTCATGACATTAGAAAACTCTTCGCAAAGAGTGAAGTAAGTAGCACCGAAAATGATATCATCAACATAAATTTGAACTAAAATAATATCATGATTGGCATACTTAACAAAAAGTGTAGAATCAACTTCACCCATTTTAAAACCCAAATCCAAAAGAAAGTTCTTTAGGCGGTCATACCAAGCTCTAGGAGCTTGTCTCAAACCATAAAGTGCTTTCTTAAGTTTAAAAACGTGATTTGGAAATTTTTCATTTATAAAACCTGGAGGTTGAGAAACATAAACTTACTCAACGACATCTCCGTTTAAAAACGCACTTTTTACATCCATTTGAAAGAGTTTAAAATTTTTATGGCATGCAAAAGATAACAACAACCTAATAGATTCTAATCTAGCTACAGGAGCAAAGGATTCTTCGAAATCTATACCTTCCTCTTGCCTGTAGCCTTGAGCTACTAACCGATCTTTTTTCCAGACGACGTTTTGGTTCTCGTCTGTCTTGTTATTGAAAATCCACTTCGTTCCTATAACGGTGTGGTTCTTCGAAGGCAATGGAACTAGCTCCCAGACCTCATTCCTTTCAAACTGAATGAGTTCCTCCTCCATGGCTAGGATCCAAGAACTATCTTCGCACGCTTCGTTAATATTCTTTGGCTCTACTGAAGAGGCAAAAGCACAATGAGTGAAGTAGTTGACTTGAGATCTCGTCTTGACACTATCAAGTATGTTGCCAATGACTTGCTCATGGGGATGGTCACGAACTGTAAGAAGCCATTTGGGAACTCCCTGATCACTAGGAAAATTCTCAAAAGAATCATCAGTAGGGTTAGTATCAATAGAATCAATAGAATTAGAATTACCAATAGAATCACATATAACTTCCATGGTGTCATCATCATTGATAATTCTAGATGGGACAAAATTTTCATTGAATGAAACATGAAGTGATTCCTCGATCGTTGAGGTTCTTTTGTTGTATATCTGGTAGGCTTTGCTACGTGAGGAATATCTGACAAATATCCCCTCATCGGATCTTGGATCAAATTTGTCCAAACTACCATACGTGTTTTTGATAAAACATTTTGCACCAAAAACTCGAAAATGTTTAACTTGAGGCAATCTACCAAACAACAATTCATAACAAGTTTATTTGGTGCCGGGCCTCAAAAGTATCCTATTAAACACATAGCAAGCGGTATGTACCGGTTCCGCCCAAAATTGATGGCCAAGTTGGCTATCATCAAGCATTGTGCGAGCACATTCCACTAACGTCCTATTCTTTCTCTCAACAACGCCATTTGAGGAGGTGCGCGAGGGAAAGAAAAGGTGTGTGTAAAACCAACTTCATCAAAAAAATTTGAGAAAGACTCATTCTCAAATTCCCCTCCATGATCACTATGAATAGTGACAATGGTGGTTCCAATGAGATTTTGTACTTTCTTAACAAATATTGTGAAGTTTTCAAAAGCATCATTTTTATTAGTTAAAGAAAATACCCAAATAAATCTAGAAAAGTCATCAACGATGACAAGTCCATATCGAGCATTCCCTAATGAAGCAACTCTAGTTGGACCAAAAAGATCTAGATGTAAAAGCTCTAGATGTCGTTTAGATGAAATGCTTTTCTTAGGTTTGAATGACGACTTTGGAAGTTTGCCTCGTTGACACGAGTCACAAAAGCTTTTCTTTTGGAAAGTAAGCTTAGAAAATCCTTTAATAGAATTTAACTTGGATAGCTTAAAAAGTGTTCCAAAGTTCACATAACCAAAACGTCGATGCCATAAGTGTTGTTCACTCATGTTGGCAATGAGACATTGTTCATGTGATTTGGGGAGGTCTAGGATATATATATCCTTATGGCGTGTGCCAGAAAATAACAAATTATTATTATCTTTACTAAAAATATGACACATTCCTTTCACAAAGCTAACTTTGTAACCCTTGTCACAAAGTTGGCTTATTGAAATAAGATTGTGATTTAAACCTTTAACAAGGTAAACATCACTTATAAGAGGTTTAGATGGGTTACCAACTTTACCAACACCAATGATGGTTCCGCTCTCGTTGCCTCCAAAGACTACTCGGTTCCCATTCTCAATGGGCACCACTCCGGAGAGCAATTGAGCTTCACCCATCATGTGTTTTGAACACCCGCTATCGAGTATCCACCCATCCTTGGAGCTAAATTTGGATTTGTTGCTCCTTTTCTTTTTCTTGAGTACCTAAAGATATAAATATCATTCCATGGTACCTAAGGTCATTGGGTCCTAAAAAGACCTTTAGAAGCCAAGTCCAATTGGACTTAGACTTCCCAACATAATCATCATTGTGCACTACATTCATGAAATAAGAATTTATGTAGGCTTGTTTTTCATGCATGCTAGTGTCCTTCGGGCCCCAAATAGTGAATGTCTTGGGAGCCCTATTCCTATTGGGAGCATGCATACGTTGTTGATGTCTACGTGATGCATGTCGTGGATAAGCATATAGCACATGATGAAATGGTGGTGGCATCAAATGATATGGTGCATGATGGTAATCATTCATATAGTAATGTGGATGAACATATGCATGTGGAGGAACACGTGCGTGAGTGTGTCTCACTTGGTGTGCACGTGCTCGTGGACGTGGAGCATAGAAATCATCATATGTGTGAACATGTGGAGTAGGAGGTGTGTTCCTACGTGACATGGTATTGGTTTACATAAATGCATGAACCTTCTTTGGAGGTCCACCCAAAGTGGGTTTCTTTCCAAATGTGGGTGTGTACCTAGTGGAAGCACCATTGGTAGATGAACTACCCATGGGGGTGTTTACTCCCACTAGTTGAGGCATCGGAAGTTGGCCTTACAAAGGTGGTGGAAGATTTGGATGAATTTCCCATTTTATACCCCAAGCCAATACGATGATTGGCCGGAAGTAAGTCATTTAGGATATTATCCAAATGGTCCTTACCTTTATTGAATTTATTAATTCGTCCTAATGTGGACTCATACTTCTCGGTGAGAGAAAGTATAGAAGTATCCAAAGTGGACACTTGAGTTGTGAGTACACAAACACGAGACTTGAGATTCTCAGTCTCAATACTCAAAGTTGAGTTTCAAGAAATCAAATCCGCTATCTCGCGTTCATCCGATTCCTCAATATGAACATGCTCAAGTTGAGATTTGAGATTTACAATCTCATTTCTCAAACCTTCAACAACGGTGTCTTTGATGATGATGATAGGCTTAGGTGAGGTTTGAAGACTAGTTAGCTCATCTTTAATCTTAGTATATCTATTTACTAGTTTAGAATACTTAGACCAAATTTGCTCGTTTGCTAATCTAAGATCATCCATCGTTACCTCATCGCCTTCATCCTCGCTTTCATCGGAGGAGGACTCTTGATCATGTTCCTCTCTAGCCATGAAGCACATGTGTGCTTGCTCCACTTGTTCATCATCCGACTCTCCACTTGAGGAGTCCTCGTCGGAGTCGGTGAATGTGTTGACAAGTCCTTTCTTGTACCCTTTCTTGTACTTTCTAGACTTGTCGAACTTTGGTGCCTTCCATTTCTTCTTTTGTTTGTTTTGAGGACAATCCGCTTTGATGTGTCCTGGCTTGTTGCATTTAAAACACAAAGGAGCGGAGGCGTTAGTAGAACTAAATTTAGATTTGTTCTTGAAGTTATCTTTCCGGAAGAATCGGTTGAACTTCTTTGCCATGAGGGCAAGGGATTCGATGTCCAACCCGTCTTCCGATTCTTCATCATCGGTAGATGTAGATGGAGCGGCCTTGAACGCAATCGCCTTTTTCTTTGGCTCGTCTTGCTTCAAGTACGACTTCATCTTGTCCTGCATCTTTATTTACTGTCCTTGCGTACCTCATAGGACATCAAGGTACACATTAGTTGTACGACAGTATACTTATTCATATCGTTACCTTCCTCGATGGCGAAGGTACGCTTTTCCAAAACAAGAAGAAAGTCCGTCAATAATCTTTGAGACTTTCTCCTTTTGAGTGTAAGTCTTTCCAAGAGCCTCCAATTCATTGGTAATGTCAACGAAGCGAGCATAGTACTCCTTCATCTTCTCACCCTGTTGCATATGAAATAATTCGAATTCTTTATTTACACCAGTGAGTTTGGAGTCTCTTACCAGACTCGTTCCTTCATGCAAGATGAGGAGTGAGTTTCGGATTTGATATGCACTCTTACTTATGCATATCTTG
Organism: Scilla litardierei; assembly: GCA_030789695.1. Lineage (NCBI taxonomy): Eukaryota > Viridiplantae > Streptophyta > Magnoliopsida > Asparagales > Asparagaceae > Scilla > Scilla litardierei. The sequence goes on along the minus strand of CM061142.1, from coordinate 344,075,001 downwards.
TTGAAGTCTTCGGGCTCCAATGCACATTGCAATGCATTCATTGCCTTGGCATTGGTTACCTCCTCGGCGACCTCCACGGTAGTCCACTTAGCAAAGTCTTGTTCGGCGGGCTCGACATACTCCTTCATCGTAGCTCTCCATAGTGAAGTGCTCCGGAGGAACGTTTCCATCCGACATTTCCAGTACCCATAATTGGCACCGTTGAAGTAAGGAGGCCTAGTTGAGGAGTGTCCTTCCATCACCAAAGAAGCTCCTTCACGGTTCTTGAAGGTGCTATAGTCTGAAGGTGGACGAACGTTCTTGTTGTCGTTGGTAGACATAGCTATGAACTTAGCTTTGATACCAAATGTAATGCCCTGATAGCTACTGCACAAGTACTAGAGGGGGGTGAATAGTACTTTAAAATAATCAAGGGAATTATTCCTAATTATTGTGCAAACTCAACCAACAATGCGGAATGAAAATATTAACAAACAAGAATTAAGCAATGCAAACAAACGATGTAACGGGTTCGGATCCACCCAAGTCTCCCCGACTTGTTCCCGGTGATTCTACGTCTTAAACACCCGGATCCCCTCCGGTTACTTGAGTTAGAATCCTCTAACCCAAGTTTTGCACTATGAAATTCTTGTAGAAAACCTCTACAAGATCAAATCATACACAAAATGAAATGTGACTCCCACAAACCGGGATCATAAACTTCTCTCACAAACCGAGAGATAAACTTGCAATATCAAAGTAAATGAAACAATAAACACTTACCAACAAAATCCTATGCCTTGAGTAAAACTTACAGATTTTAGGGCAAGGAGGATTTTGAAGGAGAGAATGTCACCAAACCCTAGCACCACCAAGATGAACATCGATCGAAGGCTAGGAAGGAGTTGGTGACTTTGAATCAAGCTCTTGGCTTGAGTGGCTCACAATGAAGAGAATCTCTCTTGAGGAAATTAGGGCTCAAGGAGTTTGGAGAGATTCTTGTGAGAATGAGGAAGCTTTAGAAATGCAATTGAATGCTTTCTCTTTGATCTGTAAATCACAATAAATGTCAGCCTTGAATGCTAGGATGAAGCATTACAAGTATATATAGGATAGAGAGAAGAGAGAGCAAAAATCTTGGCATTTAATGTGTAATGACCCCAAAATTCATATACGTGTATTAATACACATTCTTGGACGTATATATATGCGTATAAATTTTTGGGAGTCCTTATGTATTTTATTTAATTTTGTCAAGCTAAAAATTATTTTTAAATAATTTGTATGACATGATTTTATTAAATGAAATATATGGGTGGAATACTAATGTCTTGATGAGTAAGTATTGCATGTGTATAAAGTGGGTATAATTATTTTTCTAAAAGACAAAATCCTAATTTTTCCTAAGTGACACCTCACCCTTTGATGTGTCAATAGCTCCATGATCCTTACCTAACCCAAGGCTTGGTGGCATGCTTAGAGGATTTTAGGGAGATGAGGTGGTTACTCTAAGAATTAGAAGAATGTTTTATTCACTCACTCTCTTCCCAAAGATCAGACCGAATTCATCCCTTCCCATTGCTCTCTCTTAGACATTAGGGGGACTGAGCACCCGTAGGGATATGCCACCCTCACTCTGCACACTCCTGTAGCATCCCTGTCGTCATTTAGGTTCTGTTGCTCATTCTGGGAGCTTGTGAAGGAGAAGAGAAGGAGAAGGAGAAGGATTTGAAGAAGGAGGAGCCATAGGGATTTGGGCTACCCCCATGTCTCTCATCACCTCTAAGGTAGGATTCCATCTCCAACTAGTATTAGAGTTGCTTGCTTAGTTTCATGGTTGTTGTTGTTGTGGGTTTGCCTTTTCTTATGTTAATCCTGAGTTTGTCTGGTTGTGTGCTGTGAACAATCCTGAGTTTGTATGGTTGTGTGCGGTGAGCAATCCTGAGTTTTGTATGGTTGTGCGCGGTGAGTAATCCTGAATTTTGTATGGTTGTGCGAGATGAGTAATCCTGAGTTTTGTATGGTTGTGCGCGGTGAGTAATCCTGAATTTTGTATGGTTGTGCGCGGTGAGCAATCCTGGGTTTTGGGTGGTTTTGTGCGGTGAGCAATTCTGGACAGATTTACATGCTGATTGTTCTGCTTAGTCCTCCCAATCTAGAATTGAGTTTGCTCTGAAATTTTTATGTCTTAAATATTGGACTGTTATCTATAACTTTCATGTTGTGAACTTTTACTAATTCGGCCTGTAATTAGGATTAATAATTCCATCTTTACAACATGTCAGAATTTCATCCAGTCTGAACACAGTTTGGCAAAACGTAGATCAGTCTCTACACCCTTCATAGAAATTATTGAACTTGGTCTCGTTGGAAAGATAACAACTTTTTCTACAACTTTCTGTGAGTGCACATTTTCGAGATTCTAACTGTAACAAGTCTTAAACTACCAATCTTTACAGCTCTTAGAAACTGTCAGAAAAACAGATTCGTCAGGTCTTACCAAATAATTCACCATAAATCACGCAGTTCATATTTCTGCATGCAAATTTATAGGTGAATTCAGAACAACTATATCTACAACTTTCATTTGTATTGTATATGCATGTTTGATACAAAATTATGGAGAAATGTGCTTCTTAATCTGACTGTTCTGTTTTTCCAGCAAGCTGAAAGATTTGAATGTTGTTTTAAGCTCTTTTTGAGGTTAAACTTGCCATTAATGTTCTTAATCATTTCTGTTACATGATGATATGTGGTTTATGTTCTTGGCACATGCAAAATGATGATGTGAACATGGTTATACGTTTTATGAGAAATGAGAAAGGGAATGCACAGGGCGATGCATGTCCCAAATATGTGATGCACTGTGGAAAGAAAAGAAATGGAAAGTGTTATGTTTCATGAAAATGACTAAGTCCTCTTAAAGGAGGGTGACATGGGGTTTGGGGGAAACACAGGTAAATTAAAGGAGTTAAGGAGCGGACAGATGATATGAATTCTCACCCGCTGTATCACTCCCAGAAGGGCGAGTTGAAAGGGTTGGAGAGGCCGCTGGTGTACCCGTGATGCACCATGACGGTAATTGATGGTTTACTCCGTTTGTCCGACAGAAAAACCGAGCAGGTCTCGCTCCAGTATCTTGCCCCGTTCGGGTATGGAGTTGCGAGAGGCCCCCTCCAGTGCCCGTGTTGCTGGTCGGGGTACCACTTTTTCACCCACCCTGGGTGAAGTCCGCCTCCTTAAGGTCCTAAGATTTATCCGGGTTTCAAAATGGTAACCGATGAATTAATTGTTAATCCTAATTACTCTTGTAGCAATGGTAAATGTATGCGTTGTTTACTTGTGTTTCTTTACCATGGTTCTTTTATGTTGTATACCATTGTTGTATACCATGCATGTTGCACGTGCACCCTTTCACATGTTCATAAGTATAGTTGTTACTTACTTTACTACAGTAGATGTTTATGCCATGACATGCACTCGGCATGTTCACGTGCACCCGTTCCACACTTCATGTAAGGACTAGTTGAGATATGGAATTCCTACTGGGTCACGCGTTGACGTGTCCCACCGTTGACTTTTCAGGTTGGTTCTTTGAGTTGGAGGCACTTGACTCAGTTGGTTGGATTTGCGGGTGGTGAGAAGTGTGGATGCCTTGGGAGTGTTATTGTATTTGGTTGAGATGTGAGTTTTTGTACCTTATTGAGATGTGGGTAATATTGTATATGGATTTGTATAAGGAAGTTATATATGAACAGTTTTATTTATATACATCAGTGCTTGATTTGTTGGTTCTCTTGTGTTTTGGGTTGACTGGAATGCTATATGTACTATCCCAGCAGTGCGCAGTGGACCTGCTTGTGTTTGTAATTTCGTATTTTCTTCGTAGCACCTGTCTCTTTGGGAATACCTGATACGGATTCGTACTTATCGGGTATCCCGGGGAGCGGGGCGTTACAGGTGGCGGCCCATGCAGGTCTCCGCACTGCGGCTGTGTAAGGGTAGTGCGTGTAGTGTTCCAGAGGTAGTTAGTCTTAAGGTGGGTAGGAGTTATGCCTTGAGATAGAGCCATGATATCAGAAGTTTGAGGTATAGAGCCCTGAGGATAGACACTAGAGTGTTGATTGAGTAAGAATGTGTGTATATATCTATGTGTGTATGTATGTGTACCTATACATTTGTAGCTCTATAAGTGTTGAATATGGCTTGTCGAGTATATTGAGATGATATACTCATGTACATATGACTATGGTATATGTATGAATGATTATATGGCTATATGATTGTATTTGAAGTATATGTGTTAATATATGGTTGACTTATGAGTATTGTGTATAATTGGGTTATATACTTGATTGAGGTGCATGTAGTGTATAGAAGTACTGTGTAGTGACTATATACTGTATGTGATGTATGCACATGTAGAGTGTGTAGATGCATGTGTGGATCTTTGAGTTCCACACATGTATGTGTGGCTATGTCTTAAGAAGATTAGTTCTATGAGTTGATATATGTGATGAGTATATGATATATGTATGGCTGTAAGCCGGTACGCTTACACCTATATATGGAAGAATTTAGTTTTGTATGGTTATCTATGTGTATTGATATTGATATGATAAAACTTGTGTGATGATACATCTGTGAATGTTGGATGGGTACTAGGAGACATACATGATTGTATGTCAGAGTATAGAGGTGCATGCGTATATATGTTAATATATAGTGACCTATGAGGAGTGTGTATTATGGACCTACATAGTTAATTGAGCTCTAGGCGATGTATAGATATGGCATGATGTCTGTATTTGTTATATGTGGTGTATGTGTACATGCTGATTGTGAAGATCCGTGTGTGAATCTTTGTGTTCCGCTCAGGTATGAGTGGGCATGCCCTATGTGTTGGATATTGGACTCCCCGGATTTGGTTTTGGATGATGAACAAACATAAATATAACGTGAACTAACACTTTGTGAGCGCAGTTATGGAGATCATCGTCAAATTCATATGAATATCAATTACGACGTCTCAAGACTTCTCAAAGCACGTGATCGTATGCCTAAAGCTTCGTTGAAGCTTATGGACCATTTTAGAAGTCATGAAGATTCGATTGAAGCTATTGAAGACGGTATCGTCAAGTTTTATTTATAGTCTTTAAGCTTCTTTCGTAGAATGTTAAGCCTTGAGTAGGTCTTACGGTTTAAATCTTCATAACGCTCATATCTTAGCTCTAGGATCTTAGTAGAAGTCCATACAATCCTTCCCGAAGCTTCGCGCTTCGGTTCGCGACTTCTTGTGCATGTTAGTTGGTTCAAGAAGAAGAACTGACCGACTAGATGGTGATCTAGTCGGTCGGCCAAGCTTCTTGGACCGACTAGTTTTTGTCAGTCATTTTCAAGCTCTTTACAGTTTATAGTTAGTCGGTCTAAGTTGACTCACCGACCGACTAGTTTGTGAACTAGTCGGTCAGTGATGCTTCTGTGACTGACTAGTTGAGCTTTCCCTGTACATGCACATTTGAGCCTAAGCTACTGTTTATCATTAGTCGGTCTGTGTTCATTGATCGACCGACTAGTTGATGAACTAGTCGGTCAACTTTCCTTCTTGGACCGACTAGTTTAGCTTTACTGTACATGCCAATTTTTCACCTAACTTACTGTTTATCGTTAGTCGGTCTATGCTTATTTGGCGACCGACTAGTTGGTGAATTAGTCGGTCAACATTTGTTCTTGGACCGACTAAATCTATTTATGCTCAGACTTCAGTTTTATCTGTTAGTCGGTCTCAGTTAAGTGACCGACCGACTAGTTGTGAAACTAGTCGGTCAGCTACTCTTCTTGGACCGACTAGTTCCTTATGTCTGTGCTTTGATCTTTTCTCTGTTCACTCATTAGTCAGTATACGTTGATTGACCGACCGACTAGTTGATGAACTAGTCGGTCGGTGGTTGTTCTTTGACCGACTAGTTGGGTTCAGAAAAGAGCAATTGGAGCGTTATTTGAAACGTTTTTTTTTTCTCTCTCTCTCTTCTATCCTATAAATACTTGTTGGGCTGCATTCATTGCAGTCAAGGCTGATATTATTGCAAGTTTAGAGATCAAGAGAAATCATTCAAAGCTCATTCAAAGCTCATTCATTCCATTCAATAATCTCTCCTCACTCTTACTTCCAAAGAGAGATTCATTGAGTGTGAAGCCTTCCAAGCCAAGTGCTTGATTCTAGGTCACCAACATCCCCATAGCTCTCCATCGTTGATCTACTTCTTGGAGCTAGGGTTTGGTGCCACTTCTTCTTCCTCAAAATCATCCTTGCCCTAATTCGTAAGCATTACTCAAGGCATAGGTATTTTGTCGGTAAGAAGTTTTCTTATTTCATTTCAATTTCATATTGTAAGTTTCACTCTCGGTTGTGAGAGTGTGGTTGTGATCCCGGGTTGTGGGAGTCACAAATTACTTTGTGTATGATTTGACTTGTGGAGGTTTTTCACAAGTATTTCATAGTGGAAATCTTGAGTTAGGGTTTCTAACTCAAGTATCCGGAGGGGATCCGGGTGGTTGGGACGTAGGATCACCGGGAACAAGTCGGGGAGACTTGGGTGGATCCGAACCCAGTAATATCTATGGATCCGAACCCAGTAATATCTATTGTTAGCATTGTTAATTTTGTTGTTGTCTTCAATTTATGCTTCCGCAAATTGATTTGGTAGTTGTTTGCACGATAATTAGGAATTATACTCCTTGTTATTTTTAAAGTACTATTCACCCCCCTCTAGTACTTATGCAGTAGCTTGTATGGCATTACATTTGGTATCAGAGCCAGATACTTAGCTATGTCTGCCAACGACAACAAGACCGTGCGTCCACCTTCCGACTATGTCACCTTCAGGAACCGTGAAGGAGCATCTTCGGTGATGGAAGGACATTCCTCAACGAGGCCTCCATTCTTCAACGGTACCAACTACGGGTACTGGAAATGCCGGATGAAAACTTTCCTCCGGAGTGCATCTCTATGGAGGACCACGATGAAGGAATACGTCGAGCCCGCCGAAGAAGACTTTGAGAAATGGACAACCGCGGAGGTCGCCGCGGGGGTAAGCAATGCCAAGGCAATGAATGCCTTGCAATGCACATTGGAGCCCGAGGACTTCAATAAGATATGCACATGTAAGAGTGCATATCAAATTTGGAACTCCCTCCTCATACTACATGAAGGGACGAGTAGGGTAAGAGACTCTAAACTCGTAGTTGTTAACAAAGATAACGAAATGTTTCATATGCAACAGGGCGAGAAGATGAAGGAGTATTATGCTCGCTTCGTCGACATCATAAACGAGTTAGAGGCTCTCGGCAAAACCTACACCCAAAAGGAGAAGTGTTCGAAGCTTATCGAAGGACTTCCTTCTTCTTGGGAAAAGCGTACCTTCGCCAACGAGGAAGGTAATGATATGAACAAGTACACCATAGTTCAACTAATGGGTACTTTAATGTCATACGAGGTACGCAAGGATAGCAAGCTAAAATTGCAGGAAAAGATGAAGTCCTACCTAAAGCAAGACGAGCCAAAAAAGAAGGCTATTGCTTTCAAGGCCGCTCCATCCACATCCACATCAACCGATGATGAAGACTCGGAAAACGAGTTGGACTTGGAGTCCATGGCACTCATGGTCAAGAAGTTCAACCGTTTCTTCCGAAAAGGTAACTATAAGAACAAAGCTAAATTTGGTTCTTCTAACGCCTCCTCCTCTCCTTTGTGTTTCAAGTGCAATAAGCCAGGACACATGAAAGCGGAGTGTCCTCTCAACAAGCAAAAGGAGAAGTGGAAGGCGCCGAAATTCGATAAGTCCAAGAAGTACAAGAAAGGGAACAAAAAGGGACTTGTCGGAGCAACATTCACCGACTCTGAGGATTCCTCAAGCGGAGAGTCGGACGATGAGCAAGTGGAGCAAGCGCACATGTGCTTCATGGCAAGAGAGGAGCATGATCAAGGATCCTCCTCTTTCGATGATAGTGACGACGAAGGCGATGAGGTAACTATGGATGACCTTAGGAATGCTAATTCACAATTATGGTCTAAGTATACTAAATTAGTAAATAGGTATACTAAAGTTAAAGATGACCTAGCTAGCATTCAAACCTCGCCTAAAACTATCATCACCAACAACGACACCGTTGTTGAAGGGTTGAGGAATGAGATTGTTAATCTCAAGACTCAACTTGAACATGTTAGCATTGAAGATCCGGAGGATCACAAGATAGCGGATTTGACTTCTCAAAACTCGACTTTGAGTATTGAGAATGAGAATCTTAAATCTCGTGTTTATGTGCTCACATCGCAAGTATCCAACTTGGATACTTCTATACGTTCTCTCACCGAGAAATATGAGAACACATTAGGCCGAATTAATAAATTCAATAAGGGTAAGGACCATTTGGATAAAATCATAAGTGACTTACTTCCGGCCAATCACCACATTGGTTTGGGGTATACGATAGGATGTTCATCCAAATCGGACACTACTTTTGTTAGGCCAACTTCCGGTGACTCAACGAGTGGTAGCAAACACTCTATTGGTAGTTCTTCTACCAATGGTGCTTCCACCTCGTCCACACCCTCTTTCGGAAAGAAACCCACTTTGGGTGGACCTCCAAAGAAGGGGCATGCTTATATGTACACAAATACCATGCCACGTAGGAGCACACGTCCTACTCCACCGGCTCACACATATGATGATTTTTATGCAACACATTCACGGGCACGTGCACACCATGTGAGACACCCTCACGCACGTGTTCCCTCTCATGCATATGTTCACCCACAACATCATATGAATAATTATTCACATGCATCATTCCATCATGTTCCTTATGCCTATCCACAACATGCATCACGTAGAAATCAACGTCGCATGCATGCACCCAATAGGATGAGGGCTCCCAAGATTTTCACTATTTGGAGCCCAAAGGACACAAGCATGGATGAAAAACAAGTCTACATGAATGCTTATTTTTCGGATGTTGTGCATAGTAGAAATTATGTGGGGAAGTCTAAGTCCAATTGGACTTGGCTTCCAAAGGTCTAATATTTTGGACCCAATGACCTTGGGTACCATGATATGAAATTTTCTATCTTTAGGTACTCAAGGAAAAGAAAAAGAAAAGGAGCAACAAATTTAAATTTAGCCCCAAGGGGAATTGGATACTCGATAGCGGGTGTTCAAAACACATGACGGGTGACGCTCAATTGCTCTCCGGAGTGGTTCCCATTGCAAATGGAAACCGCGTCGTGTTTGGAGGCAACGAGAGCGGAACCATCATAGGTGTTGGTAAAGTGGGTAATCCTTCTAAACCCATTATATGTGATGTTTACCTTGTTAAAGGATTAAACCACAATCTTATTTCAATAAGTCAACTTTGTGACAATGGTTACAAAGTTAACTTTGCGAAAGGAATGTGACATATTTTAAGAAAAGATAATAATGAATTATTGTTTTCCGGCACACGCCATAAGGATATATATATCCTAGATCTTCCAAGATCACATGAACAATGTCTTATTGCCAACACAAGTGAACAACACTTATGGCATCGATGTTTTGGTCATGTGAACTTTGGAACACTTTTTAAGCTTTCCAAGTTAAATTCTATTAGAGGCTTCCCTAAGCTTGTCTTTCAAAAGAAAAGCTTTTGTGACTCGTGTCTACGAGGCAAGCTTCCAAAATCTTCATTTAAACCGAAGAAAAGCATTTCTTCTAAGCGGCCTCTAGAGCTATTACATCTAGATTTATTTGGGCCAACTAGAGTTGCTTCATTAGGTAATGCTAGATATGGACTTGTCATCGTTGATGACTTTTCTAGGTTTACTTGGGTATTTTCATTGTGTAATAAAAATGAAGCTTTTGAAAACCTCACAATTTTTGTTAAGAAAGTACAAAATCTCTTAGGAACCACCATTGTCACTATTCGTAGTGATCATGGAGGTGAATTTGAGAATGAGTCTTTTGAGACATTTTGTGATGAAGTTGGTATTACACACACCTTCTCTTTCCCTCGTGCACCTCCTCAAAATGGTGTAGTTGAGAGAAAGAATAGGATGCTAGTGGAGTGTGCTCGCACTATGCTTGATGATAGCCAACTTGGCCATCAATTTTGGGCGGAAGCGGTACACACCGCTTGCTATGTGTTTAATAGAATACTTTTGAGGCCCGGCACTAAACAAACTTGTTATGAATTGTTGTTTGGTAGGTTGCCTCAAGTTAAACATTTTCGTGTTTTTGGTTCGAAATGTTTTATTAAGAACACGTAGGGTAGTTTGGACAAATTCGATCCAAGATCCGATGAGGGGATTTTTGTTGGATATTCTTCACGTAGCAAAGCCTACCGGATATTCAACAAACGAACCTCAACGATCGAGGAGTCGCTTCATGTGTCATTTAATGAAGGATTTGTTCCAACTAGAATTACTAATGATGATGACTCTATGGATGTCTTATGTGATTCAATTGGTAATTCTAACTCTAATGATTCTATTGATTCTATTGAGACTAACCCATCTAATGAAGTTGTTGAGAATGTTCCTAGTGACCAAGGTATTCCCAAACGGCTTCATACAGTTCGTGACCATCCTCATGAGCAAGTCATTGGCAATATCCATGATAGTGTCAAGACGAGATCGCAAGTGAACTACTTCGCTCGTTGTGCCTTTGCCTCCTCGATAGAGCCAAATAATGTTAATGAAGCATGCGAAGATAGCGCTTGGATCTTAGCCATGGAGGAGGAACTCATTCAATTCGAGAGGAATGAAGTTTGGGAGCTTGTTCCATTGCCATCGAAGAACCACACCGTCATAGGGACAAAGTGGATCTTCAAGAACAAAACCGACGAAAACCAAGTCGTCATCCGGAACAAAGCTCGGTTAGTTGCTCAAGGCTACCGTCAAGAGTAAGGTATTGATTTCGAAGAATCCTTCGCTCCGGTAGCTAGATTAGAATCAATTAGATTATTATTGTATTTTGCATGCCATAAGGATTTTAAACTATTTCAAATGGATGTTAAAAGTGTGTTTTTAAATGGAGATGTTGTTGAGGAAGTTTACGTTTCTCAACCTCCGGGTTTTATTAATGAAAAATTTCCAAATCATGTTTTTAAACTAAAGAAAGCACTATACGGCTTGAGACAAGCTCCTCGAGCTTGGTATGATCGCCTAAAGAATTTTCTTTTGGATTTGAATTTTAAAATGGGAGAAGCCGATTCTACACTTTTTGTTAAGCATTCGAATAATGATATAATTTTAGTTCAAATATATGTTGATGATATCATTTTCGGTGCTACTAACTTTGCTCTTTGCGAAGAGTTTTCTAATGTTATGAAGGAACAATTTGAGATGAGCCACATGGGTGAGCTCAAATATTTCTTAGGTCTCCAAATTCGCCAAATGGACGATGCAATCTTCATCCACCAAACGAAGTATACGGTGGAGTTGCTAAAGCGATTTGGAATGGAGAATGCCTCTGGAAAGAAGACTCCAATGAGCACGACTACGCATCTTGATAAGGATACGGGCGGTAAGGATGTAGACATTCGTCTATATCGAGGTATGATAGGTAGTTTACTTTATCTTACCGCAAGTAGGCCCGATATTATGTTTGCCGTATGCGTATGTGCTCGTTATCAGTCTCAACCTAAGGAGTCTCACTTAGTAGCGGTAAAACGTATTTTCCGTTATCTAAGTTATACACTTGATTTTGGATTACTTTATCCAAAATCTAGCACGTATGAGTTAATCTCATATAGTGATGCCGATTATGCGGGATGCAAATCCGACAGGAAAAGTACTAGTGGCACTTGCCATTTTATAGGAAATTCCCTTGTCTCTTGGTTTTCCAAGAAGCAAAATTCCTTATCACTTTCAACCACCGAGGCGGAATACATTACCGTCGGTGCCGCGTGTGCTCAAGTTCTTTGGATGAGACACACTTAAAGACTTTGGTATAAACTGTGATACTTGCCCTATCATGGTGGACAACCAAAGTGCAATATGTCTTTCCAAGAACCCGGTACACCATTCCCGTTCGAAACATATAGATGTTCGACACCACTTTTTAGATGATCATGTTGCTAAAAAGGACATCATTTTAGTGTACGTTGAAACCCAAAAGCAAATCGTCGATATTTTCACGAAACCCCTAAAGGATGACTCCTTTGTGCGGTTGCGTCGAGAATTGGGGATTATGGGTGAATCCGAGATATAGGATTCATGTTTCATTCAATAATCTTGCATGCTATTATATTTCACAATATTTCGTGCATGCTAGACTTATTGGATTTTTCGGGATTTTATGTGATATTTTGAATTTTTGCTCGAATTCATGTTTGAATGTCGTATTTGAGATTTCGATATTTAATGGGGTAGTTTAGATGATTTTTGAGAGGATTGCGATGTATCGTCCAAGTATTTTGAGGAGAGAACTTCATTATCAATTTTTGGACTCATCTAGTCGGTCTCAGTTCATCAACCAACCGACTAGATTCACATTTAGTCGGTCAGCTAATGAACTCAGACCGACTAGCTCTATCTCTCAACTTTTGAACTCCTTTAGTCGGTTTCAGTTCAATCACCAACCGACTAGATTCGTATCTAGTCGGTTAGTAAAAGAACTCAGACCGACTAACTCAAGCTATTTTGAGTTTCCTCTCCAGCTTAACTCTTTAGTCGGTTCAAGCTTACTTATCGACCGACTAGATTGAGTTCTAGTCGGTCAGTACTTGAGCGTAGACCGACTAATTCTCGTTCAGGAAATCTTAGACTGTTCTCTGTTTCCACTTAGTCGGTTCAAGCTTGTTAACCGACCGACTAGATCGTCATCTAGTCGGTCAGCGTTTGAACTTAGACCGACTAAGTGCTCAGGGGCAGTCACGTCTTTTGGCTTCTAATCGACTTATTAAGTCAAATCGACCGACTTCTTCCGCGTTTAATCGATCGAAACTTCCCTCTCTCAGCTCAAAACCTCCGACCCTCACTCTGACCCTTCGTCTTCCGGCCATTTTCCGACCAATCCCGCCGTCGCCGACCGTCGACCTTCGACCTAGGGTAACCCCCCTCTCTCCCTCTCCTGTCTAGGGTTCTATTTTCAGCTCTAGGGTTAGGTTTTCATATCTATTTGGCTTCTAGGGTTTCAAACTTTTTCTAGGGTTTCATTCATTTTCGGCTAGGGCATCGTTGATTTGATCTCTCTTGTGTCGTGTCTTGCGTCGATTATGGCAAGAACACGAATCCCGATCACTCCCTCTAGCCCCTCGCCGATGACCGTAGAACCTACCCATACGGATCCCGATCAACCTTCGCGAACCCCTCCTAGACGTCGTTCGAAAACCACCCAACCCTCTTCGTCTTCGCCTCCTCTTAAGCGTAAGAGGACGGCGACTGCGAAACCCCGAGCCCGACCTCAGCCCAAGCCCAAGCAAGTTATTTTCCGTGCTCCCACTCCACCCGGTGTTTCAGATTCCGACACCGAGTATATCCCCGAGCCTGAGACTCATAAAGAACCCACTCCTCCTACCCATCCTGAGTCTAGCTCCCGACCTCGTACGTCCACCCGTAAGCCTAAGGGAAAGGGTCCGATGCCGGTAGGCGGTGTCGATATCTCGTTGTGTCACGACGACCCGTTGTGTCTCGCGGCTTACAACCGTATCGAACATTGCCCACTGCTTCTGGAGCATTTCGTCCAGTTTAGTGACTTCATAGGGCTAGCTGATCTTCTTTCGTCCTCGGGTCTTCTTGATTACCTTCGATATGACCCGAAGGCGAATCCTCACCCCTACCCTCGATTAGTCAAACTATTCTATGCTAATAGGATCTGGGGTCAGTACGATGAGACCCACTCTGTTGAGACGACTGTTTTGGGGACTCATATAGTCCTCAAAGCAGAAATCTTAGGAGAGATTTTGGGTATCTCCTCGTCTGGCCTCCTCCCCTCGGACATTTCTGTTGATGATATTTCTTCCCTTGATCAGACCATCCTTTCTGAGATTTTCTATCAGATTCCTCCCGCCATGATTGGCGTACCCTCCAAATTCTTCAAGCCAAATGCATGGGTCCTGAACTTGATTCTGAAGTCGTGCTTGCTTCCCAAGTACGGCTCCTCATCTCTACCGTCCCAGCCTTTTCTGAAGCTGATCTATGCCATTTTCATGGGGAGCTCGATTAACTGGGCTCGCATTATACTCGATAAGATTGACTCTTTCGAGTGTATTCGCAAGTCCACGAAATCGGCTCACATCCCCTTTCCGTGCTTGTTGACCCTTGTTTTCTGTCACTTCCGTGTCCCCTTGCCTCGTGACGATGAGCGTCCACTTGGTCCTCCCCTGAACGCGACGGCCGTCAAGAAATCTCTTACGGCGCTCCGTCACGTTTAGAGGACGACACCTTCAGCGTCTGCCTCTGCCTCTGCCTCTGCTGCTCCCTCTGCCACCCTTGATGATGTCGTTCGGTTACTTCGTCGTCACGAGTATCGTTTGGCTCGTACCGAGGAGGTAGTTTGACGTATGGCTAGTCTGATGGGTATTCAGCTTCCTCCTCCTGTTTCTGAGGATGAGGAGATGGATGAGTTGGCTGAGGAGGACATTGAGGAGCTTTGTCGTGCTTCCACTCATGCCCCCGAGGGCACTTCTGGTACTGCTGCTGCTGCTACCACATCTGCTGCTGGTGCTACCACTTCTGGTGCTGCTGTTGCTGCTTCGTCTGCTGGTGCCCCCGAGAGCACACCTGTTGCCACCACTCCTACGGTGGATACTCCGACTGGTGCTCCCGAGGCCACTACTGTTGCTGCTCCAGAGATTGCCACTTCTGCCGTCGCTCCTGCTGACATTCCAGACGTTTCTGCTGATCTAGTTTCCACCTCTTCTCCTGCAGAGCCTGCTGCTGCTGCAGATCCTGCCGGTTCCTCTTGAGCGACTTTGAGGACTCTCCGATGCTCCTTAGATGATACATCCGGTGAGAGAGAGTTTGGTTAGGATAGAGTGGGCTTTTGGATCTTTTTGATAATGTATTTTGATGTACTTTGATGATCTTTTTGATGTATTTTGATACTTTTGATGATGTATCTTCATGTATTTTGACACTCCGATATCTGTGATATGATGATGTGTTTTTGTGCCCCGATCGGTGGATCGATGTTTTGTATGTCAGTGATGTTCATTTTTGATGTACTCTGGTTCATATTTTATATATATATACATCGCAGTTGACATTTCATTCTATTGTGCACAATTTATAATTTTTTATGCCTCTGATGTTTAATTTCGTCGCTCGACGATATTAACTTGGTTTAATAGAAATTTCTTCTATGGAAACATAGAATTGTTTTCCATGCACTAAATTAACCAAGAATGTTGATATTGGAGAGTATATTCCATAACTCAATCCGTAAAAATGATTTGAGTTTTGATGATTTCGTTTTATGATTTTCGACTCTGGTTTCATTGACACGCCTTGATTTTATTCGTATTTCTTTTGGTGTCACTTGAACCGTCGTCGTATTCTACGACTCCCGTGCCTTTTTTATTTGAGGCCATTGTTGTTGTCGTTGTTATCCTCCCGCTCTTTTTGCTTATGCCAAAGGGGGAGAGATATAATAATAACGATATGCTAAATGAAAATTTAAAGCATTATTCCAAGAATCTAACTTGATGTGTTAGATTCAGGGGGAGTTAAGATATATAAATGGATTATCAAATCCGATATTTCAATAACCTACAATTGGTATTCGATATTTCAATAATCAATTCTCATTTTATATACTTCACTCGTCTGCTTGATGCGTATTATTATTGTTTAAATTGGAATTAACGTGTCATCAATGCAGGGGGAGTAAGTAAATTTCATTTGAATTATTATTTATTATTATTATTTATGTTGGTTTGTCATCACCAAAAAGGGGGAGAAAGTTGGATATTGGACTCCCCGGATTTGGTTTTGGATGATGAACAAACATAAATATAACGTGAACTAACACTTTGTGAGCGCAGTTATGGAGATCGTCGTCAAATTCATATGAATATCAATTACGACGTCTCAAGACTTCTCAAAATACGTGATCGTATGCCTAAAGCTTCGTTGAAGCTTATGGACCATTTTAGAAGTCATGAAGATTCGATTGAAGCTATTGAAGACGGTATCGTCAAGTTTTATTTATAGTCTTTAAGCTTCTTTCGTAGAATGTTAAGCCTTGAGTAGGTCTTACGGTTTAAATCTTCATAACGCTCATATCTTAGCTCTAGGATCTTAGTAGAATTCCATACAATCCTTCCCGAAGCTTCGCGCTTCGGTTCGCGACTTCTTGTGCATGTTAGTTGGTTCAAGAAGAAGAACTGACCGACTAGATGGTGATCTAGTCGGTCGGCCAAGCTTCTTGGACCGACTAGTTCTTGTCAGTCATTTTCAAGCTCTTTACTGTTTATAGTTAGTCGGTCTAAGTTGACTCACCGACCGACTAGTTTGTGAACTAGTCGGTCAGTGATGCTTCTGTGACAGACTAGTTGAGCTTTCACTGTACATGCACATTTGAGCCTAAGCTACTGTTTATCATTAGTCAGTCTGTGTTCATTGATCGACCGACTAGTTGATGAACTAGTCGGTCAACTTTCCTTCTTGGACCGACTAGTTTAGCTTTACTGTACATGCCAATTTTTCACCTAACTTACTGTTTATCGTTAGTCGGTCTATGCTCATTTGGCGACCGACTAGTTGGTGAATTAGTCGGTCAACATTTGTTCTTGGACCGACTAAATCTATTTATGCTCAGACTTCAGTTTTATCTGCTAGTCGGTCTCAGTTGAGTGACCGACCGACTAGTTGTGAAACTAGTCGGTCAGCTACTCTTCTTGGACCGACTAGTTCCTTATGTCTGTGCTTTGATCTTTTCTCTGTTCACTCATTAGTCGGTATACGTTGATTGACCGACCGACTAGTTGATGAACTAGTCGGTCGGTGGTTGTTCTTTGACCGACTAGTTGGGTTCAGAAAAGAGCCGTTGGAGCTTTATTTGAAACGTTTTTTTCTCTCTCTCTCTCTTCTATCCTATAAATACTTGTTGGGCTGCATTCATTGCAGTCAAGGCTGATATTATTGCAAGTTTAGAGATCAAGAGAAATCATTCCAAGCTCATTCAAAGCTCATTCAAAGCTCATTCATTCCATTCAATAATCTCTCCTCACTCTTACTTCCAAAGAGAGATTCATTGAGTGTGAAGCCTTCCAAGCCAAGTGCTTGATTCTAGGTCACCAACATCCCCATAGCTCTCCATCGCTGATCTGCATCTTGGAGCTAGGGTTTGGTGCCACATCTTGCATTACTCAAGGCATAGGTATTTTTTCGGTAAGAAGTTTTCTTATTTCATTTCAATTTCATATTGTAAGTTTCACTCTCGGTTATGAGAGTGTGGTTGTGATCCCGGGTTGTGGGAGTCACAAATTACTTTGTGTATGATTTGACTTGTGGAGGTTTTTCACAAGTATTTCATAGTGGAAATCTTGAGTTATGGTTTCTAACTCAAGTATCCGGAGGGGATCCGGGTGGTTGGGACGTAGGATCACCGGGAACAAATCGGGGAGACTTGGGTGGATCCGAACCCAGTAATATCTATTGTTAGCATTGTTAATTTTGGTGTTGTCTTCAATTTAAGCTTCCGCAAATTGATTTGGTAGTTGTTTGCACGATAATTAGGAATTATACTCCTTGTTATTTTTAAAGTACTATTCACACACCCCCTCTAGTACTTGTGCAGTAGCTTGTAGGGCATTACACTATGTGTATTAGTGTTATGTGTTTGATATATATATATCTTGAAGATGTATATGGTTGCATGCCTGGTTGTAAGCGGATACGCTTACACCGGTGTTTGGATAGATATATCATTAGGTGAGTATCTGTATGTATTGATATTATTGTATGAGACTTTATGTGGTGACATGTATATGTGTGCTTGGATATATGCTAGGAGACATACAAGGTCGTATGTCTATATCTATATATAGATATACGTGTGTATGTTTGTACAAAACCATGAATGCGTGTATTGTGAAATGATATAAGTGTTGATATATGAATGTGTTTATATATAAGTTTGGGGTAGATTGACCATATATAACTCTATTCACCCTTACTTATGTCCGGAGTTGGAAAGTCCGAGGACGGACTTTATTTTAAGGTGGGTAGGATGTAATGACCCCAAAATTCATATACGTGTATTAATACACATTCTTGGACGTATATATATGCGTATAAATTTTTGGGAGTCCTTATGTATTTTATTTAATTTTGTCAAGCTAAAAATTATTTTTAAATAATTTGTATGACATGATTTTATTAAATGAAATATATGGGTGGAATACTAATGTCTTGATGAGTAAGTATTGCGTGTGTATTAAGTGGGTATAATTATTTTTCTAAAAGACAAAATCCTAATTTTTCCTAAGTGACACCTCACCCTTTGATGTGTCAATAGCTCCTTGATCCTTACCTAACCCAAGGCTTGGTGGCATGCTTAGAGGATTTTAGGGAGATGAGGTGGCTACTCTAAGAATTAGAAGAATGTTTTATTCACTCACTCTCTTCCCAAAGATCAGACCGAATTCATCCCTTCTCGTTGCTCTCTCTTAGACATTAGGGGGACTGAGCACCCATAGGGCTATGCCACCCTCACTCTGCACACTCCTGTAGCATCCCTGTCGTCATTTGGGTTCTGTTGCTCATTCTGGGAGCTTGTGAAGGAGAAGAGAAGGAGAAGGAGAAGGATTTGAAGAAGGAGGAGCCATAGGGATTTGGGCTACCCCATTGTCTCTCATCACCTCTAAGGTAGGATTCCATCTCCAACTAGTATTAGAGTTGCATGCTTAGTTTCATGGTTGTTATTGTTGTGGGTTTGCCTTTTCTTATGTTAATCCTGAGTTTGTATGGTTGTGTGCGGTGAACAATCCTGAGTTTGTATGGTTGTGTGCGGTGAGCAATCCTGAGTTTTGTATGGTTGTGCGCAGTGAGTAATCCTGAGTTTTGTATGGTTGTTCGAGATGAGTAATCCTGAGGTTTGTATGGTTGTATGCGGTGAGTAATCCTGAATTTTGTATGGTTGTGCGCGATGAGCAATCCTGGGTTTTGGGTGGTTTTGTGCGGTGAGCAATTCTGGACAGATTTACATGCTGATTGTTCTGCTTAGTCCTCCCAATCTAGAATTGAGTTTGCTCTGAAATTTTTATGTCTTAAATATTGGACTGTTATCTATAACTTTCATGTTGTGAACTTTTACTAATTTGGCATGTAATTAGGATTAATAATTCCATCTTTACAACATGTCAGAATTTCATCCAGTCTGGACACAGTTTGGCAAAACGTAGATCAGTCTCTACACACTTCATAGAAATTGATGAACTTGGTCTCGTTGGAAAGATAACAACTTTTTCTACAACTTTCTGTGAGTGCACAGTTTCGAGATTCTAACTGTAACATGTATTAAACTACCAATCTTTACAGCTCTTAGAAACTGTCAGAAAAACAGATTCGTCAGGTCTTACCAAATAATTCACCATAAATCACTCAGTTCATATTTCTGCATGAAAATTTATAGGTGAATTCAGAACAACTATATCTACAACTTTCATTTGTATTGTATATGCATGTTTGATACAAAATTATGGAGAAATGTGCTTCTTAATCTGACTGTTCTGTTTTTCCAGCAAGCTGAAAGATTTGAATGTTGTTTTAAGCTCTTTTTGAGGTTAAACTTGCCATTAATGTTCTTAATCATTTCTGTTACATGATATGTGGTTTATGTTCTTGGCACATGCAAAATGATGATGTGAACATGGTTATATGTTTTATGAGAAATGAGAAAGGGAATGCACAAGGCGATGCATGTCCCAAATATGTGATGCACTGTGGAAAGAAAAGAAATGGAAAGTGTTATGTTTCATGAAAATGACTAAGTCCTCTTAAAGGAGGGTGACATGGGGTTTGGGGGTAACACGGGTAAATTAAAGGAGTTAAGGAGCGGACAGATGATATGAATTCTCACCCGCTGTATCACTCCCAGAAGGGCGAGTTGAAAGGGTTGGAGAGGCCGCTGGTGTACCCGTGATGCACCATGTCGGTAATTGATGGTTTACTCTGTTTGTCCGACAGAAAAACCGAGCAGGTCTCGCTCCAGTACCTTGCCCCGTTCGGGTATGGAGTTGCGAGAGGCCCCCTCCGGTGCCCGTGTTGCTAGTTGGGGTACCACTTTTTCACCCACCCTGGGTGAAGTCCGCCTCCTTAAGGTCCTAAGATTTATCCGGGTTTCAAAATGGTAACCGATGAATTAATTGTTAATCCTAATTACTCTTGTAGCAATGGTAAATGTATGCGTTGTTTACTTGTGTTTCTTTACTATGGTTCTTTTATGTTGTATACCATTGTTGTACACCATGCATGTTGCACGTGCACCCTTTCACATGTTCATAAGTATAGTTGTTACGTACTTTACTACAGTAGATGTTTATGCCATGACATGCACTCGGCATGTTCACGTGCACCCGTTCCACACTTCATGTAAGGACTAGTTGAGATATGGAATTCCTACTGGGTCACGCGTTGACGTGTCCCACCGTTGACTTTTCAGGTTGGTTCTTTGAGTTGGAGGCACTTGACTCAGTTGGTTGGATTTGCGGGTGGTGAGAAGTGTGGATGACTTGGGAGTGTTATTGTATTTGGTTGAGATGTGAGTTTTTGTACCTTATTGAGATGTGGGTAATATTGTATATGGATTTGTATAAGGAAGTTATATATGAACAGTTTTATTTATATACATCAGTGCTTGATTTGTTGGTTCTCTTGTGTTTTGGGTTGACTGGAATGCTATATGTACTATCCCAGCAGTGCGCAGTGGACCTGCTTGTGTTTGTAATTTCGTATTTTCTTCGTAGCACCTGTCTCTTTGGGAATACCTGATACGGATTCGTACTTATCGGGTATCCCGGGGAGCGGGACGTTTCAGGTGGCGGCCCATGCAGGTCTCCGCACTGCGGCTGTGTAAGGGTAGTGCGTGTAGTGTTCCAGAGGTAGTTAGTCTTAAGGTGGGTAGGAGTTATGCCTTGAGATAGAGCCATGATATCAGAAGTTTGAGGTATAGAGCCCTGAGGATAGACACTAGAGTGTTGATTGAGTAAGAATGTGTGTATATATATGTGTGTGTATGTATATGTACCTATACATTTGTAGCTCTATAAGTGTTGAATATGGCTTGTCGAGTATATTGAGATGATAGACTCATGTACATATGACTATGGTATATGTATGAATGATTATATGGCTATATGATTGTATTTGAAGTATATGTGTTAATATATGGTTGACTTATGAGTATTGTGTATAATTGGGTTATATACTTGATTGAGGTGCATGTAGTGTATAGATGTACTGTATGTTATGTATGCACATGTAGAGTGTGTAGATGCATGTGTGGATCTTCGAGTTCCACCCATGTATGTGTGGCTATGTCTTAAGAAGATTAGTTCTATGAGTTGATATATGTGATGAGTATATGATATATGTATGGCTGTAAGCTGGTACGCTTACACCTATATATGGATGAATTTAGTTTTGTATGGTTATCTATGTGTATTGATATTGATATGATAAAACTTGTGTGATGATACATCTGTGAATGTTGGATGGGTACTAGGAGACATACATGATTGTATGTCAGAGTATAGAGGTGCATGCGTATATATGTTAATATATGGTGACCTATGAGGAGTGTGTATTATGGACCTACATAGTTAATTGAGCTCTAGGCGATGTATAGATATGGCATGATGTCTGTGTTTGTTATATGTGGTGTATGTGTACATGCTGATTGTGAAGATCCATGTGTGAATCTTTGTGTTCCGCTTAGGTATGAGTGGGCATGCCCTATGTGTATTAGTGTTATGTGTTTGATATATATATATATCTTGAAGATGTATATGGTTGCATGCCTGGTTGTAAGCGGATACGCTTACACCGGTGTTTGGATAGATATATCATTAGGTGAGTATCTGTATGTATTGATATTGTTGTATGAGACTTTATGTGGTGACATGTATATGTGTGCTTGGATATATGCTAGGAGACATACAAGGTCGTATGTCTATATCTATATATAGATATACGTGTGTATGTTTGTACAAAACCATGAATGCGTGTGCTGAGAAATGATATAAGTGTTGATATAATAATGTGTTTATATATAAGTTTGGGGTAGATTGACCATATATAACTCTATTCACCCTTACTTATGTCTAGAGTTGGAAAGTCCGAGGACGGACTTTATTTTAAGGTGGGTAGGATGTAATGACCCCAAAATTCATATACGTGTATTAATACACATTCTTGGACGTATATATATGCGTATAAATTTTTGGGAGTCCTTATGTATTTTATTTAATTTTTTCAAGCTAAAAATTATTTTTAAATAATTTGTATGACATGATTTTATTAAATGAAATATATGGGTACTAATGTCTTGATGAGTAAGTATTGCGTGTGTATTAAGTGGGTATAATTATTTTTCTAAAAGACAAAATCCTAATTTTTCCTAAGTGACACCTCACCCTTTGATGTGTCAATAGCTCCTTGATCCTTACCTAACCCAAGGCTTGGTGGCATGCTTAGAGGATTTTAGGGAGATGAGGTGGCTACTCTAAGAATTAGAAGAATGTTTTATTCACTCACTCTCTTCCCAAAGATCAGACCGAATTCATCCCTTCTCGTTGCTCTCTCTTAGACATTAGTGGGACTGAGCACCCATAGGGCTATGCCACCTTCACTCTGCACACTCCTGTAGCATCCCTGTCGTCATTTGGGCTCTGTTGCTCATTCTGGGAGCTTGTGAAGTAGAAGAGAAGGAGAAGGAGAAGGATTTGAAGAAGGAGGAGCCATAGGGATTTGGGCTACCCCCTTGTCTCTCATCACCTCTAAGGTAGGATTCCATCTCCAACTAGTATTAGAGTTGCATGCTTAGTTTCATGGTTGTTGTTGTTGTGGGTTTGCCTTTTCTTATGTTAATCCTGAGTTTGTATGGTTGTGTGCGGTGAACAATCCTGAGTTTGTATGGTTGTGTGCGGTGAGCAATCCTGAGTTTTGTATGGTTGTGCGCGGTGAGTAATCTTGAATTTTGTATGGTTGTGCGAGATGAGTAATCCTGAGTTTTGTATGGTTGTGCGGGGTGAGCAATCCTGGGTTTTGGGTGGTTTTGTGCGGTGAGCAATTCTGGACAGATTTACATGCTGATTGTTCTGCTTAGTCCTCCCAATCTAGAATTGAGTTTGCTCTGAAATTTTTATGTCTTAAATATTGGACTGTTATCTATAACTTTCATGTTGTGAACTTTTACTAATTCGGCATGTAATTAGGATTAATAATTCCATCTTTACAACATGTCAGAATTTCATCCAGTCTGGACACAGTTTGGCAAAACGTAGATCAGTCTCTACACACTTCATAGAAATTGATGAACTTGGTCTCGTTGGAAAGATAACAACTTTTTCTACAACTTTCTGTGAGTGCACATTTTCGAGATTCTAACTGTAACATGTCTTAAACTACCAATCTTTACAGCTCTTAGAAACTGTCAGAAAAACAGATTCGTCAGGTCTTACCAAATAATTCACCATAAATCACTCAGTTCATATTTCTGCATGCAAATTTATAGGTGAATTCAGAACAACTATATCTACAACTTTCATTTGTATTGTATATGCATGTTTGATACAAAATTATGGAGAAATGTGCTTCTTAATCTGACTGTTCTGTTTTTCCAGCAAGCTGAAAGATTTGAATGTTGTTTTAAGCTCTTTTTGAGGTTAAACTTGCCATTAATGTTCTTAATCATTTCTGTTACATGATGATATGTGGTTTATGTTCTTGGCACATGCAAAATGATGATGTGAACATGGATATACGTTTTATGAGAAATGAGAAAGGGAATGCACAAGGCGATGCATGTCCTAAATATGTGATGAACTGTGGAAAGAAAAGAAATGGAAAGTGTTATGTTTCATGAAAATGACTAAGTCCTCTTAAAGGAGGGTGACATGGGGTTTGGGGGAAACACGGGTAAATTAAAGGAGTTAAGGAGCGGACAGATGATATGAATTCTCACCCGCTGTATCACTCCCAGAAGGGCGAGTTGAAAGGGTTGGAGAGGCTGCTGGTGTACCCGTGATGCACCATGACGGTAATTGATGGTTTACTCCGTTTGTCCGACAGAAAAACCGAGCAGGTCTCGCTCCAGTACCTTGCCCCGTTCGGGTATGGAGTTGCGAGAGGCCCCCTTCGGTGCCCGTGTTGCTGGTTGGGGTACAACTTTTTCACCCACCCTGGGTGAAGTCCGCCTCCTTAAGGTCCTAAGATTTATCCGGGTTTCAAAATGGTAACCGATGAATTAATTGTTAATCCTTATTACTCTTGTAGCAATGGTAAATGTATGCGTTGTTTACTTGTGTTTCTTTACTATGGTTCTTTTATGTTGTATATCATTGTTGTACACCATGCATGTTGCACGTGCACCCTTTCACATGTTCATAAGTATAGTTGTTACTTACTTTAC
Organism: Scilla litardierei; assembly: GCA_030789695.1. NCBI lineage: Eukaryota > Viridiplantae > Streptophyta > Magnoliopsida > Asparagales > Asparagaceae > Scilla > Scilla litardierei. The sequence continues at coordinate 344,050,408 of CM061142.1, read as the reverse complement.
TACAGTAGATGTTTATGCCATGACATGCACTCGGCATGTTCACGTGCACCCGTTCCACACTTCATGTAAGGACTAGTTGAGATATGGAATTCCTACTGGGTCACGCGTTGACGTGTCCCACCGTTGACTTTTCAGGTTGGTTCTTTGAGTTGGAGGCACTTGACTCAGTTGGTTGGATTTGCGGGTGGTGAGAAGTGTGGATGACTTGGGAGTGTTATTGTATTTGGTTGAGATGTGAGTTTATGTACCTTATT